>BNCP01000006.1:3617500-4027064 GCA_019650235.1 Volvox reticuliferus | reverse complement strand
CGTGTGCGCGCATGGAAGCTTACGTCCCGGCGGAAGCATGTTGTCAGCACGGGTCCATGTAGTCGAGCACGGGTATAAGGCCCACATCCGCAGCCACTCTGCTCTTATTACGCACGTCGCTGGCGGTCATGTCCACCACCTCGTACCTGGCCAAAGAGCGGATGGAAATCTCAGCTATGGCAAGGCCCACACTGCGTTGCACCATGGCTTCCTGGACAGCCCACAGCAGCCCGAAGAGCAATTACTTCCGACTGTGGCAATCCTTACAGCATCATATATACCTGCATCTGCGGACAACAGCTGCCCCCACCCCACCGCCACCCCATCCTTCCACCGCCTCGTGTCGACACGCACATCACACTGCCCATGCGCGCCGTGCAGACGGACATTACCTCCCCTGGAGTCCAAACAATAAACAGGCAAACCAAGAAGAGACATCTGCAGCGCCCACCCACCCCACCCACATAGCCCCCCGGAAGTTGAAGGTCGCAGTTTTGCGGGTCCCTCCGCGGGTGCTGACGCAGTGGCTTTGGCTCTACACAATACCCTCCCCACAGACCAGCATGTTCCACGCACCAGCCGTGTTCCCGATTTTCAACCCCCCTTTGCAAACCCCCCTGGAGCCCGTGGCCCTACCCCCCATCCAGTTCGTTCGTGGGTGCACTCATACGACACGACACCGGTCGAAACTCCAGGTCCTTACTGTGCTCAGGTTGCTGGTGCGCACTGGGGCATATTTCTTATTCTACTTCTAATGAGAACAACAGCGCTCAGTGGCGGAAGTGACGGGCGCCGGTGGTCAGCAGGACGATGCCATACTTGTCGGTGGCTATGCGCACGGAGTTGACTCGGTTCGGCTGGCCCGACCCCATACCCAGCAGCCGACCATCCTTGGCGACGGTGATGGCATTGGACTTGACGTGCTTCACCGCCCTGCAGGCGAACACGGGAGGCGGAGTAGCCCCAGGGCCGCTCAGCATCTACCAGTGTGTGGTCAAGAACTTAACTGAAGGTTGACTCAAATGAAAAGTTGCCGTCGTCGTACCATCTATCCAATATCACATCCAGGGCCGTGAAGGAAACTCAAAAAACAAATGACACAGTCGTACAACCCGATATCGATTCGGACGGCCCCTCCTCCCCGAAGGAAATGCCCCCCTCACACATACCTGCCGGCCTTAAGGCGGCAAGGGAGACCGCGACCCGCATGAAGAGCCGCATTCGGGGCTGTGCGTGTGAGGTTATGGACAAGCTGACCTGGACGGACTATGTCGCCAGGGAGAAAACAACATACAGCCCCGGACAGCCCCACATCATACATACACACGTACCTGATGTGGGTTCTCGCCGTACCGAAGAGTCTGCGCCAGCTGCAGCGGCACGGTCATCTGCGGTGCCGGGCCCGACCCCACCTGGTTCCATAGCCACTCCGAAACCTGAGCGTCGTACGACGAGCAGTGCGGCCGTACACGACGCCGGAAAGGGAGGGAAAGGGCGCAAATGATATAATTCACCCCTCCCCGAAGGAGTTCTAAAGAAATCGTGGGATATCCCCCAAGGCGCGCATTGCGTCCCCCTTCCTGTACGGAAGTACCCCCGGGCTTAGACCGCAATCGACACACACCACACACACGTTCATCTCGGCAAGGCATGCGCCTTGTGTGCACTATGTAGGAGGTTGACGTTGCGCTGGGTGCTGAACATGGCGGCCGGTAAGTGCCGGCCGCCTGCATGGTCAGCCGCTAACGTTAGAGATCTACCACCCTGTGGCTAATTTAAAAAACTTCATGAAGCAACAGAATTTATCTTGATGCTTCAAGATTTTATTCCAGGTTACCACAAGACAATAGGTCAGCCGGGCCGCCGTGCACACCAAACACGGCGCAATTATAATTATAGTAGGAAACGCGTTATGCTAATAAGCTTTTCAGTGTCAGCGGCAATAGCGTAATCGCAGCGCCGGGCGTACAATCTGTTGTTTCGGTTGGCCAACGATATCCGCAACAGCAAACTGTATTAAGACTGCGCGAATGTCAAACATCAGAGTTGAGCCAAGAAGTTTATACAAACTTAAATATGCCATAATGATCCAATGATCAACCATGAGACGTGAACTGTCTTACTTCATTGATGCATCCCGGTTATCGGGTCGTATTGACGTCATCGATCGAGCGTCGAGGGCGACACGATTTGTCCTCCTCCGCTATTTCAGGGAGGGTATGAGACGGGGAGACACAAGCATAAAATATTTTACAGATGGAAAAATAATACTCAGTTAGCCACGCACCTTCTTGCTTTGGTTCCTAAACACTTTCAAATCGATGCGACTTTGGTCAACTTAGTGACAGCTTGCCAACTGGTCCCCTGCCTGTGAACTTCACCGAAATACAGATTTGAGCAAGGGACCTGCTGGTGCGCAGCGACCTTCAAATAAACGGCACTGGTCCAATGGACGGATCGGTACGTACACCTGCGTACATACGTGAGCAGGACATGTGCAATCTATCCGCAAGCAAAACAGTCTGCTCCACCGTCCCTCCGAGAGCCCAACCCTCTTAATATCTAACAACGCTGTCCAGCAGCTCATTGCGCTCGTGGCTGCCCTGTTACACAGACGTTCACAAAACGGCTTGAACACCACCAAAGTAGTTCTTCTTAATTAGGATGGATTCGGCCCAGCCCTCAAGACCGCAACATACGTCTCAGTTCCGCCCGGCTCGCTGGCCTCCACTCCATCTCCACCCCTCCCACCAGACAGATAGAAGAGCGAGCACGGTCAGCTGTAGTCCTCCCCTCCCAATCTTGTCCATGTCACCGCCGCTCTCCATCACTGCTCCGAAACCCCGCTGTGAACCCCCATGCTGCCGTTATCAGCATTTTCACAAACCTCTACCAGTACGGGTAGACTATCTCGGGCCCCGGTTCACACGCGTCAAAACCCCCCTTGTCCTGCTTTTGATCACCAGCTCCTCGGCCCCCACCAGTCCCCCCGCGTTCCGGGCCCCTGTACCATCACTTGGTAGCATGTTTGTGAACAGCAGGCATTGTTGCCTTCGACCGACAACGTCAACTTTAAGGGCGATTCTCTCAACTTCCGGGTTCATTCGTACACAAGGATGCATGATGAGGTCCGCCAGCTATGAGGGATGACGGAAGACCGCAATCCGCAACCAAACGCAGACGGAGGGCGTCCTGGTGGCTGGCTAGCTGTACCATCGCGATCCAAAACCTGTGGGGCGGTGCATGGCGACCACCCCAACCACCGCCGCCACCGTCAGCAACCTCGCTCTTCGCGTGTGGCGTGAACAAGATTCCGCATCTGCGGCAGCCGGCAGTTCGGGGACGGAGGAATGCCCGCTCAGCATCAGCTCAGGCCCATCGAACGAGGGCAATAGTGGCATTCACCGGGTTACGCTTCTTTCCACACAACGAAAAGCAACGAAAACAGGACACACAGAAGCAAGGACACAGCCTGACGAGTTAAAGTCCACGATAAGTAAGGCATGTCTATATATGATAAACCGCACGACTCCGTATGGTAGTTGATTGGCCGATGCTCAACAAAGTCCTTGATCGCATGAGCGCTGCATGCACTCACTACGTCCCTAGATAGAGTACACGCACGCACCTGCACATATAGCTCAGTTCGATGCCCTGCACCAATCGGAACGTTTGCGGCGAGAACGCCCAGGGGGCCAGCGTCGCGATGAAGGCACGGAATGAATCGGATGTTGGCTTGCCACAAATTGTGGCCCGGCATGTCCTGGGCGTACTGGGGTTGCGGCAGGTACGGCGGGATAGATGGATTCATCAGCCACCTCTATATCGGGTTTGGCGGGCCTCTGCTGATGTAAGATGATGTCATCCACCCAAGGAAAAAGGGGCCACTCTTTACCCTTGCCGAGTTGCCTTACTTGGCAACATAGACAATAATCATGTGTAAAATACGAACCTGGTACGGCGCTCCAAAGGTTACGAGCCCCATCAATGCCGCGGCATCGGGCACTTGACGACTCTCATACAGCGGCAGCGCTCGCGCTAGGTCACCGGTGGCAGGTGGCAGGTGGCAGGTGGCAGGTGGGAAGAATGATGAAATAAGGTCATACGCATGTAATAAGCGCAATCAATACCTATATATTCGCCTGTGCCGCCTCCACCTCCCAGTAACCCCAGTGCCTTCCACGGCCGAAACGCCAACTAAAACCCAAGCATCATGTCCCACCCTCGGATGCAGCCGGGTATATTGTGAACTCTAGTTATTAAACAGGTTGGTCGGTTGGTTGGACGGTTGGTTGGTGGCCCCGGAGGAAGACTTACCAAAGCCGAATCGTAGCAACAGTGGGCGAGCGAGCGTTTCAATCACGCCATGTGTGTGTGTGTATGTGTGTGTGTGTGTGTCCGCGCACATTGCGTCCGTTATATTGGTAATATTATTATTAATTATAGTAAGGCAATTTGTTTTAAGAAATAATTTTTTATTGACATATTATTGTTTATTTAACTTGATGGTGTTGTACAGCGGCGGTGTATCGATGGCCCAGTTCACCACTTTATTAGAGATAGAGGAGGCTGTCACCCAAAGGAACGGCCATTATCTTACTATTATTACTTATCAGCTACTTCCCTCTCCTCGTTAGTTGCGGTGATGTCTGTATGTCTGCACGTATGTGGCCCTGACGCGGTACGGTAGGTGGAGGCGATCGAAGTGATCATGGCGGGCACGCATGTTTTGGACATCAGAAGAATGCCTCAATAATAGTAATCTGAAAAGGATGCACTACTACATATATAATCCAAGTGTATTTATCCGTGTCGTACATATACAGCGCGCAGCAGCAGGTCATTCACGCAGGGCAACTAATAACGAAGTAACAAGCCCTATCTAATATATGAGTACGACTAATGCTGCCACAGTAAGCTCGGGCAATAAAGGCACGGACCCGTGGGTCGGCTAGATAGGCAATGCATGCATGGTTGGCTCGGTGCGGCTATCTAGCTAGTGAGCTGTGCGGGTCCAGACTACGACCCCCGGGCGGACGATCGACGGATGGAGCATTGCGTATTTTTATTCTAGGGCCTCCGTCGCTGAACGGGGCCTGCTGAGTAATCGGTAATTAATTATTATTAAGAACCCACCCGACGTACCTAAACCACCGTACCACATATAGTACATGTGCCTGCTTTCAAGGCTATGCTAGCTAGCTAGTTCATTCGATCGACCCAATGCGTGCGTGTCATTCCGCCCGTCATTGATTATCTTATTAGTACATGCACATAATAAGATATTAGTTTATACCTACACCTAGATAATAGATAGACGCAATCGTAGAGAGTTGCATGTACGTATATATGTGCATCGGTGCTACTGCTGTACATATTAGATAGGTAGGGGCGAGCCTTTGTGTGTGCGTTATATGTATATATATATATGAGTTTGGGGGATTACATACAAGCAAGCTGATTATTGGAGACAGCAGCGAGAGCGAGGACGATCCGCGGAACCAAGCAAGGGGTTTAATAAGTTCCCCCTATGCTAGCTACGAACGACACGAACAGCTTACTACACAGCATGCGTACGTGCGTCGCATATCCAATTATACACGATAGAAACAGCGGTATCAGCCTCGCTCCGCCCATATATTTGTTCGCGCTCTCGTTCGTCTATCTATATATATATTAATCGTTCAGCAGTGTATGTCTTATTATAATAACTAACTAGATCGCCGTACATAATAATAACATAGAATCAGGCAGCAGGTACGTACGTACGGTCATCATACTTATATAAGTAGCTAGGCGCCACTCAGATAGATAGATAGAGTCTCTGGGCAAATACGTACACAGCTAAATACATAATACGCATGCTGTGATCCCTGGTGCCACCTGCCCTGTGCGGTCACCAAATCCGTCGTGACAAGCGCCCACAGACCCCCTTTGCTTGCTCACGAAAAGCAGAACGAAGCAGCATCGATAGCATAGCATAGCAGCAGCAGGAGCGACAACAACCAACAACTAACAACGTATTATTTAGGATTAGGTCGCTCTCTAGCTCCCGAGCGATGCATGGCCTCGTCACGGGAGGATGGGGATGTACGGCTGTGGCTCGACGTGCACAACACGGTAGCCCCCAAAACCGGACATCTGCAAGGCTAACGAATGGGAGCAATAAGGGCTGCGCTCGCGCTCCTCACCCCACATGATCCGCCGGTCAGAGCTGTAGTGATAAACGTCGGCTCTGACGTCCAAACAATCAAAAGTACTGTGCTGGACGAATCCTCGGCTGTCGTCCAGCTTGACAGTCGGGCGAACCGTGGCTTTGATGGGATGAGGGTGATTATTGCGCCGTTCAATAGCAGGCGGCGGGTTGCGAGGAGCAGCAGCCACACGCAGTCTGCGGTTGAGACCAGCCACCACTTCCATGAGTACTCCTACTGCCGCGATGGCAAGGATGGCGACGCAAGACTTTCGCCCATAGTGAGGTCGTCCATACCAGGAAAACTGCCTTCAGGTGGAGACCTAATGCAATCGTCGCCCCAATTATCACAAAGCCACCGGCAAGAGCGGTCAGAAGCTGATTAAGCTTGGGGACAGTAGTACCAAGAGCGACGCCCTGTTGTCTATCAAGAAGCTCTAGAGATACGAATGGTGACAGCATAACCCAAGAGAGCATTACACTTGTAGCTTGCGGGTCATTAGTACTAATAAGATTTTGGCGGTTCGGTAGCATCTTCATCTTGAAGATGCGTAGCAGCTGGCCGAAAGTATTATTATTGCTGTTGGCTGCGGCGGCGACTCCAGCAGCTTGGCACTGCTGTGAACAATGTTCCAGCAGGAGTTGTTCCTGAAGCAAGCACCGCAAAGAATAGGCATGTATGCATGTTAACATTGCATTATTCAATAAATAAGACTAGAAAAGTTAAAAGTAGCTCATCCGTGTTCAGCGCGCGTTCAAAACAACATACACCGGCGGCCGCCTGCGTGCTATAAAATTCTTGCACAGTGCTCACCTCCTGCTGATGATCTGCTGTCTGCAGTGCCGCAGCTGGCGAGGAAGATGGAAGGCAGTAAGCTGCGATCATGATTATTATGACTGAGACGCGGACCATTTTGAGCGTGACTATATGGGGGTTTCCTGTGGTTTAAGCACGCAAGTAGATGCAACGAAGCTTGTGAGGCACGTAACAGGCGGCAGCAGTGCGCGCGCCTGACTATCTAAGTGGAGCTTTGCTCTATGTATATATGTGAATGAACTGCTGCACAAGTGTACTGGTAAAGCATATAACAGTTTGTAGTCACCAAAAGCTAGCAATTGCTGATAGTTTTCAAGGTGATGAATCTGATCAATGGCCTTTGCGTCTTATATGACTTGGGCACAACTCCAGATCGGGGGAAGCAGTACCACGTCGTCCATACATATATACGAACGAGCCGATAATAACACCTCCAATTCTTAGGCTATGATATCCCGTTGATGAGTCCTAATTTTATACATGTCGATGTATGTATATATGTCTCTTTGGCGTTTCTTTCAAGTCGTCGTTCTTAACAGGGATTAAACCTCCTTCCCTCCGTCATTCCGCCTTACGTTTTGCTGCTGACGGAGGGTAATAGATGAAGGTTTTTATTTGCAAAATCCGCCTACGTGCGTCCCGCCAAGCTGACTCGTCCCAGCACCCTACCCGGAGGCACATGATGGAGCGAGGCGGCGGCGCTGCACCGACACGCATGACGCCCTCAACCAGTATATAGTCAAGGATGGTATGCCTGGGTACGCGTGGTCTGGGGGGCGGGGGCGGGGGCGGGGGCGGGGAGGGCTTAAAAGGTCGCCGCCACTTTAATACTTTTCAACATGCGGTGGTGTGCTGCCACGTCCCTCACACACGCATGCATGGTTAATGGTAAGTACGGATTGCACGCTTATCTTCGTCTATACGTTGATCTAAGTCGAAAAGTATAAGCAAAGGGCGGCCCTGCCTGACCCAAGGATCGTCAGTGCAACAAGCTTTGGTGCAGCGCGTGTTATCGCCGCCAGGTCAGGGATGGTGCACGATGAACTAATAAGGCGGTGGAAGTCGGGGATGAGGAGCAACTTGGCCGTGGCGGGTTTATATACGAATTTCGAGCCTGCTGCGTTTGATTCTTGCCTGCACACGACGCATGGCCATCGCTGCCTGTACGTGCGGCAGAGATGGAACCGACAGCCGCAAATATGTCTTTGGCAAAGGCGTAACTCCTCCAGACGGAGACCTGCAGTGGCGGTGGCGGCGGCGGGATGTACGGGTGTTGCTGCTGGGCTCTTGCGCGGGCCTAATGGGGCTGGTAGGTGGCGCTGCTGCTGTGGGCTGGGGCACTCCATGTCACCTGTGTAGGAAGTTGAGTTCCGAAAACTTAGCACCGCGCGTCGTCAAATGTTGCCGCCACCTGCACATACACATACACATACACATACCGCCACCCGCCACTCGCCACCCGCCACCATCACCAATAACAGCACCTTTCCGGGTGTGGGGGTGATAGTGGCGGTGGATGCGAGTGGCATTACTGTAGACCAGCAACTAAAGACATCTAACCGCCGATCTTCGTGCGATGGACCGGCACAGGTAATGCTGCTGCAATAATGAACTGTAATCATGGCGATCCTTGCACGGTACGACACAATGGATATTCCGTACCGCAATACGTTGGCCCAATAGATTATTACCCAACATAGATACCGTGGCACCTCATTGGTGTATCGGTTAGCAGAGGGAGGCTGCAGGCAGGGAACGATGCCCCCCGCCCAGGAATGAAGGACGGTCCACGCAGTCCGCCTGCAGCGACTGATACGTGGATGGATCTTCCGAACGGAGTTGGGGTGCAACAGCGCGGTACGATTATTATTACGGTTACGATGACGCACTCCAAGGATGCTACGAAGCTGCCGTACGTTGCCCGGTTTTTCATGATAATAACTGGACTGCCGCCAGCTGTCTCGTTGCCAATGCATGCATGGCAAGCTATATGCATGGCCCTACGCACATACCGCGATAGATCGCTGTCGGATGTATTTCCTGTTTTTAAGAGCCTGCGTCGCCGTACAGCAGGAGTTATACAGGGTTGCAGATCAAGTACCATCATCATTTATGACCTCGCTTTAGGATGGCTTGGATAACAAACGACCCGCGTTTGTGTATGTTTGAATGGCTGGGGAATTCATCAGTTTGCATAATCGACTAATATAATATACTTATTCTGCGAGGCATAATTGTTACATAACCCTTTAAGATGTCTGTCTGTACGTATATATGTAAAACCCCCACGTGTGCGCGCATGGAAGCTTACGTCCCGGCGGAAGCATGTTGTCAGCACGGGTCCATGTAGTCGAGCACGGGTATAAGGCCCACATCCGCAGCCACTCGCTGCTCTTATTACGCACGTCGCTGGCGGTCATGTCCACCACCTCGTACCTGGCCAAAGAGCGGATGGAAATCTCAGCTATGGCAAGGCCCACACTGCGTTGCACCATGGCTTCCTGGACAGCCCACAGCAGCCCCGAAGAGCAATTACTTCCGACTGTGGCAATCCTTACAGCATCATATATACCTGCATCTGCGGACAACAGCTGCCCCCACCCCACCGCCACCCCATCCTTCCACCGCCTCGTGTCGACACGCACATCACACTGCCCATGCGCGCCGTGCAGACGGACATTACCTCCCCTGGAGTCCAAACAATAAACAGGCAAACCAAGAAGAGACATCTGCAGCGCCCACCCACCCCACCCACATAGCCCCCCGGAAGTTGAAGGTCGCAGTTTTGCGGGTCCCTCCGCGGGTGCTGACGCAGTGGCTTTGGCTCTACACAATACCCTCCCCACAGACCAGCATGTTCCACGCACCAGCCGTGTTCCCGATTTTCAACCCCCCTTTGCAAACCCCCCTGGAGCCCGGTGGCCCTACCCCCCCATCCAGTTCGTTCGTGGGTGCACTCATACGACACGACACCGGTCGAAACTCCAGGTCCTTACTGTGCTCAGGTTGCTGGTGCGCACTGGGGCATATTTCTTATTCTACTTCTAATGAGAACAACAGCGCTCAGTGGCGGAAGTGACGGGCGCCGGTGGTCAGCAGGACGATGCCATACTTGTCGGTGGCTATGCGCACGGAGTTGACTCGGTTCGGCTGGCCCGACCCCATACCCAGCAGCCGACCATCCTTGGCGACGGTGATGGCATTGGACTTGACGTGCTTCACCGCCCTGCAGGCGAACACGGGAGGCGGAGTAGCCCCAGGGCCGCTCAGCATCTACCAGTGTGTGGTCAAGAACTTAACTGAAGGTTGACTCAAATGAAAAGTTGCCGTCGTCGTACCATCTATCCAATATCACATCCAGGGCCGTGAAGGAAACTCAAAAAACAAATGACACAGTCGTACAACCCGATATCGATTCGGACGGCCCCTCCTCCCGCCGAAGGAAATGCCCCCCTCACACATACCTGCCGGCCTTAAGGCGGCAAGGGAGACCGCGACCCGCATGAAGAGCCGCATTCGGGGGCTGTGCGTGTGAGGTTATGGACAAGCTGACCTGGACGGACTATGTCGCCAGGGAGAAAACAACATACAGCCCCGGACAGCCCCACATCATACATACACACGTACCTGATGTGGGTTCTCGCCGTACCGAAGAGTCTGCGCCAGCTGCAGCGGCACGGTCATCTGCGGTGCCGGGCCCGACCCCACCTGGTTCCATAGCCACTCCGAAACCTGAGCGTCGTACGACGAGCAGTGCGGCCGTACACGACGCCGGAAAGGGAGGGAAAGGGCGCAAATGATATAATTCACCCCTCCCCGAAGGAGTTCTAAAGAAATCGTGGGATATCCCCCAAGGCGCGCATTGCGTCCCCCTTCCTGTACGGAAGTACCCCCGGGCTTAGACCGCAATCGACACACACACACACACACGTTCATCTCGGCAAGGCATGCGCCTTGTGTGCACTATGTAGGAGGTTGACGTTGCGCTGGGTGCTGAACATGGCGGCCGGTAAGTGCCGGCCGCCTGCATGGTCAGCCGCTAACGTTAGAGATCTACCACCCTGTGGCTAATTTAAAAAACTTCATGAAGCAACAGAATTTATCTTGATGCTTCAAGATTTTATTCCAGGTTACCACAAGACAATAGGTCAGCCGGGCCGCCGTGCACACCAAACACGGCGCAATTATAATTATAGTAGGAAACGCGTTATGCTAATAAGCTTTTCAGTGTCAGCGGCAATAGCGTAATCGCAGCGCCGGGCGTACAATCTGTTGTTTCGGTTGGCCAACGATATCCGCAACAGCAAACTGTATTAAGACTGCGCGAATGTCAAACATCAGAGTTGAGCCAAGAAGTTTATACAAACTTAAATATGCCATAATGATCCAATGATCAACCATGAGACGTGAACTGTCTTACTTCATTGATGCATCCCGGTTATCGGGTCGTATTGACGTCATCGATCGAGCGTCGAGGGCGACACGATTTGTCCTCCTCCGCTATTTCAGGGAGGGTATGAGACGGGGAGACACAAGCATAAAATATTTTACAGATGGAAAAATAATACTCAGTTAGCCACGCACCTTCTTGCTTTGGTTCCTAAACACTTTCAAATCGATGCGACTTTGGTCAACTTAGTGACAGCTTGCCAACTGGTCCCCTGCCTGTGAACTTCACCGAAATACAGATTTGAGCAAGGGACCTGCTGGTGCGCAGCGACCTTCAAATAAACGGCACTGGTCCAATGGACGGATCGGTACGTACACCTGCGTACATACGTGAGCAGGACATGTGCAATCTATCCGCAAGCAAAACAGTCTGCTCCACCGTCCCTCCGAGAGCCCAACCCTCTTAATATCTAACAACGCTGTCCAGCAGCTCATTGCGCTCGTGGCTGCCCTGTTACACAGACGTTCACAAAACGGCTTGAACACCACCAAAGTAGTTCTTCTTAATTAGGATGGATTCGGCCCAGCCCTCAAGACCGCAACATACGTCTCAGTTCCGCCCCGGCTCGCTGGCCTCCACTCCATCTCCACCCCTCCCACCAGACAGATAGAAGAGCGAGCACGGTCAGCTGTAGTCCTCCCCTCCCAATCTTGTCCATGTCACCGCCGCTCTCCATCACTGCTCCGAAACCCCGCTGTGAACCCCCATGCTGCCGTTATCAGCATTTTCACAAACCTCTACCAGTACGGGTAGACTATCTCGGGCCCCGGTTCACACGCGTCAAAACCCCCCTTGTCCTGCTTTTGATCACCAGCTCCTCGGCCCCCACCAGTCCCCCCGCGTTCCGGGCCCCTGTACCATCACCACGCACCGACCCATAACCGGCAACAGGGCTGCCTGCTGTGGAACCACGCCACCTTGGGCAGCTCCAATGTGAACCCTCTTGCTACGATACACGCACCGTATGTAGGCAAATACCCACATGTAGGGCCCCGCATCACTTGGTAGCATCTGTGTGAACAGCAGGCATTGTTGCCTTCGACCGACAACGTCAACTTTAAGGGTGATTCTCTCAACTTCCGGGTTCATTCGTACACAAGGATGCATGATGAGGTCCGCCAGCTATGAGGGATGACGGAAGACCGCAATCCGCAACCAAACGCAGACGGAGGGCGTCCTGGTGGCTGGCTAGCTGTACCATCGCGATCCAAAACCTGTGGGGCGGTGCATGGCGACCACCCCAACCACCGCCGCCACCGTCAGCAACCTCGCTCTTCGCGTGTGGCGTGAACAAGATTCCGCATCTGCGGCAGCCGGCAGTTCGGGGACGGAGGAATGCCCGCTCAGCATCAGGCCCATCGAACGAGGGCAATAGTGGCATTCACCGGGTTACGCTTCTTTCCACACCAACGAAAAGCAACGAAAACAGGACACACAGAAGCAAGGACACAGCCTGACGAGTTAAAGTCCACGATAAGTAAGGCATGTCTATATATGATAAACCGCACGACTCCGTATGGTAGTTGATTGGCCGATGCTCAACAAAGTCCTTGATCGCATGAGCGCTGCATGCACTCACTACGTCCCTAGATAGAGTACACGCACGCACCTGCACATATATAGCTCAGTTCGATGCCCTGCACCAATCGGAACGTTTGCGGCGAGAACGCCCAGGGGGCCAGCGTCGCGATGAAGGCACGGAATGAATCGGATGTTGGCTTGCCACAAATTGTGGCCCGGCATGTCCTGGGCGTACTGGGGTTGCGGCAGGTACGGCGGGATAGATGGATTCATCAGCCACCTCTATATCGGGTTTGGCGGGCCTCTGCTGATGTAAGATGATGTCATCCACCCAAGGAAAAAGGGGCCACTCTTTACCCTTGCCGAGTTGCCTTACTTGGCAACATAGACAATAATCATGTGTAAAATACGAACCTGGTACGGCGCTCCAAAGGTTACGAGCCCCATCAATGCCGCGGCATCGGGCACTTGACGACTCTCATACAGCGGCAGCGCTCGCGCTAGGTCACCGGTGGCAGGTGGCAGGTGGCAGGTGGCAGGTGGGAAGAATGATGAAATAAGGTCATACGCATGTAATAAGCGCAATCAATACCTATATATTCGCCTGTGCCGCCTCCACCTCCCAGTAACCCCAGTGCCTTCCACGGCCGAAACGCCAACTAAAACCCAAGCATCATGTCCCACCCTCGGATGCAGCCGGGTATATTGTGAACTCTAGTTATTAAACAGGTTGGTCGGTTGGTTGGACGGTTGGTTGGTGGCCCCGGAGGAAGACTTACCAAAGCCGAATCGTAGCAACAGTGGGCGAGCGAGCGTTTCAATCACGCCATGTGTGTGTGTGTATGTGTGTGTGTGTGTGTGTCCGCGCACATTGCGTCCGTTATATTGGTAATATTATTATTAATTATATTAGTAAGGCAATTTGTTTTAAGAAATAATTTTTTATTGACATATTATTGTTTATTTAACTTGATGGTGTTGTACAGCGGCGGTGTATCGATGGCCCAGTTCACCACTTTATTAGAGATAGAGGAGGCTGTCACCCAAAGGAACGGCCATTATCTTACTATTATTACTTATCAGCTACTTCCCTCTCCTCGTTAGTTGCGGTGATGTCTGTATGTCTGCACGTATGTGGCCCTGACGCGGTACGGTAGGTGGAGGCGATCGAAGTGATCATGGCGGGCACGCATGTTTTGGACATCAGAAGAATGCCTCAATAATAGTAATCTGAAAAGGATGCACTACTACATATATAATCCAAGTGTATTTATCCGTGTCGTACATATACAGCGCGCAGCAGCAGGTCATTCACGCAGGGCAACTAATAACGAAGTAACAAGCCCTATCTAATATATGAGTACGACTAATGCTGCCACAGTAAGCTCGGGCAAATAAAGGCACGGACCCGTGGGTCGGCTAGATAGGCAATGCATGCATGGTTGGCTCGGTGCGGCTATCTAGCTAGTGAGCTGTGCGGGTCCAGACTACGACCCGGGCGGACGATCGACGGATGGAGCAGTACGTATTTTTATTCTAGGGCCTCCGTCGCTGAACGGGCCTGCTGAGTAATCGGTAATTAAATTATTATTAAGAACCCACCCGACGTACCTAAACCACCGTACCACATATATACATGTGCCTGCTTTCAAGGCTATGCTAGCTAGCTAGTTCATTCGATCGACCATGCGTGCGTGTCATTCCGCCCGTCATTGATTATCTTATTAGTACATGCACATAATAAGATATTACGTTTATACCTACACCTAGATAATAAGATAGACGCAATCGTAGAGAGTTGCATGTACGTATATATGTGCATCGGTGCTACTGCTGTACATATTAGATAGGTAGGGGCGAGCCTTTGTGTGTGCGTTATATGTATATATATATGAGTTTTGGGGGATTACATACAAGCAAGCTGATTATTGGAGACAGCAGCGAGAGCGAGGACGATCCGCGGACCAAGCAAGGGGTTTAATAAGTTCCCCCTATGCTAGCTACGAACGACACGAACAGCTTACTACACAGCATGCGTACGTGCGTCGCATATCCAATTATACACCGATAGAAACAGCGGTATCAGCCTCGCTCCGCCCATATATTTGTTCGCGCTCTCGTTCGTCTATCTATATATATATTAATCGTTCAGCAGTGTATGTCTTATTATAATAACTAACTAGATCGCCGTACATAATAATAACATAGAATCAGGCAGCAGGTACGTACGTACGGTCATCATACTTATATAAGTAGCTAGGCGCCACTCAGATAGATAGATAGAGTCTCTGGGCAAATACGTACACAGCTAAATACATAATACGCATGCTGTGATCCCTGGTGCCACCTGCCCTGTGCGGTCACCAAATCCGTCGTGACAAGCGCCCACAGACCCCCTTTGCTTGCTCACGAAAAGCAGAACGAAGCAGCATCGATAGCATAGCATAGCAGCAGCAGGAGCGACAACAACCAACAACTAACAACGTATTATTTAGGATTAGGTCGCTCTCTAGCTCCCGAGCGATGCATGGCCTCGTCACGGGAGGATGGGGATGTACGGCTGTGGCTCGACGTGCACAACACGGTAGCCCCCAAAACCGGACATCTGCAAGGCTAACGAATGGGAGCAATAAGGGCTGCGCTCGCGCTCCTCACCCCACATGATCCGCCGGTCAGAGCTGTAGTGATAAACGTCGGCTCTGACGTCCAAACAATCAAAAGTACTGTGCTGGACGAATCCTCGGCTGTCGTCCAGCTTGACAGTCGGGCGAACCGTGGCTTTGATGGGATGAGGGTGATTATTGCGCCGTTCAATAGCAGGCGGCGGGTTGCGAGGAGCAGCAGCCACACGCAGTCTGCGGTTGAGACCAGCCACCACTTCCATGAGTACTCCTACTGCCGCGATGGCAAGGATGGCGACGCAAGACTTCGCCCATAGTGAGGTCGTCCATACCAGGAAAACTGCCTTCAGGTGGAGACCTAATGCAATCGTCGCCCCAATTATCACAAAGCCACCGGCAAGAGCGGTCAGAAGCTGATTAAGCTTGGGGACAGTAGTACCAAGAGCGACGCCCTGTTGTCTATCAAGAAGCTCTAGAGATACGAATGGTGACAGCATAACCCAAGAGAGCATTACACTTGTAGCTTGCGGGTCATTAGTACTAATAAGATTTTGGCGGTTCGGTAGCATCTTCATCTTGAAGATGCGTAGCAGCTGGCCGAAAGTATTATTATTGCTGTTGGCTGCGGCGGCGACTCCAGCAGCTTGGCACTGCTGTGAACAATGTTCCAGCAGGAGTTGTTCCTGAAGCAAGCACCGCAAAGAATAGGCATGTATGCATGTTAACATTGCATTATTCAATAAATAAGACTAGAAAAGTTAAAAGTAGCTCATCCGTGTTCAGCGCGCGTTCAAAACAACATACACCGGCGGCCGCCTGCGTGCTATAAAATTCTTGCACAGTGCTCACCTCCTGCTGATGATCTGCTGTCTGCAGTGCCGCAGCTGGCGAGGAAGATGGAAGGCAGTAAGCTGCGATCATGATTATTATGACTGAGACGCGGACCATTTTGAGCGTGACTATATGGGGGTTTCCTGTGGTTTAAGCACGCAAGTAGATGCAACGAAGCTTGTGAGGCACGTAACAGGCGGCAGCAGTGCGCGCGCCTGACTATCTAAGTGGAGCTTTGCTCTATGTATATATGTGAATGAACTGCTGCACAAGTGTACTGGTAAAGCATATAACAGTTTGTAGTCACCAAAAGCTAGCAATTGCTGATAGTTTTCAAGGTGATGAATCTGATCAATGGCCTTTGCGTCTTATATGACTTGGGCACAACTCCAGATCGGGGGAAGCAGTACCACGTCGTCCATACATATATACGAACGAGCCGATAATAACACCTCCAATTCTTAGGCTATGATATCCCGTTGATGAGTCCTAATTTTATACATGTCGATGTATGTATATATGTCTCTTTGGCGTTTCTTTCAAGTCGTCGTTCTTAACAGGGATTAAACCTCCTTCCCTCCGTCATTCCGCCTTACGTTTTGCTGCTGACGGAGGGTAATAGATGAAGGTTTTTATTTGCAAAAATCCGCCTACGTGCGTCCCGCCAAGCTGACTCGTCCCAGCACCCTACCCGGAGGCACATGATGGAGCGAGGCGGCGGCGCTGCACCGACACGCATGACGCCCTCAACCAGTATATAGTCAAGGATGGTATGCCTGGGTACGCGTGGTCTGGGGGGCGGGGGCGGGGGCGGGGGCGGGGAGGGCTTAAAAGGTCGCCGCCACTTTAATACTTTTCAACATGCGGTGGTGTGCTGCCACGTCCCTCACACACGCATGCATGGTTAATGGTAAGTACGGATTGCACGCTTATCTTCGTCTATACGTTGATCTAAGTCGAAAAGTATAAGCAAAGGGCGGCCCTGCCTGACCCAAGGATCGTCAGTGCAACAAGCTTTGGTGCAGCGCGTGTTATCGCCGCCAGGTCAGGGATGGTGCACGATGAACTAATAAGGCGGTGGAAGTCGGGGATGAGGAGCAACTTGGCCGTGGCGGGTTTATATACGAATTTCGAGCCTGCTGCGTTTGATTCTTGCCTGCACACGACGCATGGCCATCGCTGCCTGTACGTGCGGCAGAGATGGAACCGACAGCCGCAAATATGTCTTTGGCAAAGGCGTAACTCCTCCAGACGGAGACCTGCAGTGGCGGTGGCGGCGGCGGGATGTACGGGTGTTGCTGCTGGGCTCTTGCGCGGGCCTAATGGGGCTGGTAGGTGGCGCTGCTGCTGTGGGCTGGGGCACTCCATGTCACCTGTGTAGGAAGTTGAGTTCCGAAAACTTAGCACCGCGCGTCGTCAAATGTTGCCGCCACCTGCACATACACATACACATACACATACCGCCACCCGCCACTCGCCACCCGCCACCATCACCAATAACAGCACCTTTCCGGGTGTGGGGGTGATAGTGGCGGTGGATGCGAGTGGCATTACTGTAGACCAGCAACTAAAGACATCTAACCGCCGATCTTCGTGCGATGGACCGGCACAGGTAATGCTGCTGCAATAATGAACTGTAATCATGGCGATCCTTGCACGGTACGACACAATGGATATTCCGTACCGCAATACGTTGGCCCAATAGATTATTACCCAACATAGATACCGTGGCACCTCATTGGTGTATCGGTTAGCAGAGGGAGGCTGCAGGCAGGGAACGATGCCCCCCGCCCAGGAATGAAGGACGGTCCACGCAGTCCGCCTGCAGCGACTGATACGTGGATGGATCTTCCGAACGGAGTTGGGGTGCAACAGCGCGGTACGATTATTATTACGGTTACGATGACGCACTCCAAGGATGCTACGAAGCTGCCGTACGTTGCCCGGTTTTTCATGATAATAACTGGACTGCCGCCAGCTGTCTCGTTGCCAATGCATGCATGGCAAGCTATATGCATGGCCCTACGCACATACCGCGATAGATCGCTGTCGGATGTATTTCCTGTTTTTAAGAGCCTGCGTCGCCGTACAGCAGGAGTTATACAGGGTTGCAGATCAAGTACCATCATCATTTATGACCTCGCTTTAGGATGGCTTGGATAACAAACGACCCGCGTTTGTGTATGTTTGAATGGCTGGGGAATTCATCAGTTTGCATAATCGACTAATATAATATACTTATTCTGCGAGGCATAATTGTTACATAACCCTTTAAGATGTCTGTCTGTACGTATATATGTAAAACCCCCACGTGTGCGCGCATGGAAGCTTACGTCCCGGCGGAAGCATGTTGTCAGCACGGGTCCATGTAGTCGAGCACGGGTATAAGGCCCACATCCGCAGCCACTCGCTGCTCTTATTACGCACGTCGCTGGCGGTCATGTCCACCACCTCGTACCTGGCCAAAGAGCGGATGGAAATCTCAGCTATGGCAAGGCCCACACTGCGTTGCACCATGGCTTCCTGGACAGCCCACAGCAGCCCCGAAGAGCAATTACTTCCGACTGTGGCAATCCTTACAGCATCATATATACCTGCATCTGCGGACAACAGCTGCCCCCACCCCACCGCCACCCCATCCTTCCACCGCCTCGTGTCGACACGCACATCACACTGCCCATGCGCGCCGTGCAGACGGACATTACCTCCCCTGGAGTCCAAACAATAAACAGGCAAACCAAGAAGAGACATCTGCAGCGCCCACCCACCCCACCCACATAGCCCCCCGGAAGTTGAAGGTCGCAGTTTTGCGGGTCCCTCCGCGGGTGCTGACGCAGTGGCTTTGGCTCTACACAATACCCTCCCCACAGACCAGCATGTTCCACGCACCAGCCGTGTTCCCGATTTTCAACCCCCCTTTGCAAACCCCCCTGGAGCCCGGTGGCCCTACCCCCCCATCCAGTTCGTTCGTGGGTGCACTCATACGACACGACACCGGTCGAAACTCCAGGTCCTTACTGTGCTCAGGTTGCTGGTGCGCACTGGGGCATATTTCTTATTCTACTTCTAATGAGAACAACAGCGCTCAGTGGCGGAAGTGACGGGCGCCGGTGGTCAGCAGGACGATGCCATACTTGTCGGTGGCTATGCGCACGGAGTTGACTCGGTTCGGCTGGCCCGACCCCATACCCAGCAGCCGACCATCCTTGGCGACGGTGATGGCATTGGACTTGACGTGCTTCACCGCCCTGCAGGCGAACACGGGAGGCGGAGTAGCCCCAGGGCCGCTCAGCATCTACCAGTGTGTGGTCAAGAACTTAACTGAAGGTTGACTCAAATGAAAAGTTGCCGTCGTCGTACCATCTATCCAATATCACATCCAGGGCCGTGAAGGAAACTCAAAAAACAAATGACACAGTCGTACAACCCGATATCGATTCGGACGGCCCCTCCTCCCGCCGAAGGAAATGCCCCCCTCACACATACCTGCCGGCCTTAAGGCGGCAAGGGAGACCGCGACCCGCATGAAGAGCCGCATTCGGGGGCTGTGCGTGTGAGGTTATGGACAAGCTGACCTGGACGGACTATGTCGCCAGGGAGAAAACAACATACAGCCCCGGACAGCCCCACATCATACATACACACGTACCTGATGTGGGTTCTCGCCGTACCGAAGAGTCTGCGCCAGCTGCAGCGGCACGGTCATCTGCGGTGCCGGGCCCGACCCCACCTGGTTCCATAGCCACTCCGAAACCTGAGCGTCGTACGACGAGCAGTGCGGCCGTACACGACGCCGGAAAGGGAGGGAAAGGGCGCAAATGATATAATTCACCCCTCCCCGAAGGAGTTCTAAAGAAATCGTGGGATATCCCCCAAGGCGCGCATTGCGTCCCCCTTCCTGTACGGAAGTACCCCCGGGCTTAGACCGCAATCGACACACACACACACACACGTTCATCTCGGCAAGGCATGCGCCTTGTGTGCACTATGTAGGAGGTTGACGTTGCGCTGGGTGCTGAACATGGCGGCCGGTAAGTGCCGGCCGCCTGCATGGTCAGCCGCTAACGTTAGAGATCTACCACCCTGTGGCTAATTTAAAAAACTTCATGAAGCAACAGAATTTATCTTGATGCTTCAAGATTTTATTCCAGGTTACCACAAGACAATAGGTCAGCCGGGCCGCCGTGCACACCAAACACGGCGCAATTATAATTATAGTAGGAAACGCGTTATGCTAATAAGCTTTTCAGTGTCAGCGGCAATAGCGTAATCGCAGCGCCGGGCGTACAATCTGTTGTTTCGGTTGGCCAACGATATCCGCAACAGCAAACTGTATTAAGACTGCGCGAATGTCAAACATCAGAGTTGAGCCAAGAAGTTTATACAAACTTAAATATGCCATAATGATCCAATGATCAACCATGAGACGTGAACTGTCTTACTTCATTGATGCATCCCGGTTATCGGGTCGTATTGACGTCATCGATCGAGCGTCGAGGGCGACACGATTTGTCCTCCTCCGCTATTTCAGGGAGGGTATGAGACGGGGAGACACAAGCATAAAATATTTTACAGATGGAAAAATAATACTCAGTTAGCCACGCACCTTCTTGCTTTGGTTCCTAAACACTTTCAAATCGATGCGACTTTGGTCAACTTAGTGACAGCTTGCCAACTGGTCCCCTGCCTGTGAACTTCACCGAAATACAGATTTGAGCAAGGGACCTGCTGGTGCGCAGCGACCTTCAAATAAACGGCACTGGTCCAATGGACGGATCGGTACGTACACCTGCGTACATACGTGAGCAGGACATGTGCAATCTATCCGCAAGCAAAACAGTCTGCTCCACCGTCCCTCCGAGAGCCCAACCCTCTTAATATCTAACAACGCTGTCCAGCAGCTCATTGCGCTCGTGGCTGCCCTGTTACACAGACGTTCACAAAACGGCTTGAACACCACCAAAGTAGTTCTTCTTAATTAGGATGGATTCGGCCCAGCCCTCAAGACCGCAACATACGTCTCAGTTCCGCCCCGGCTCGCTGGCCTCCACTCCATCTCCACCCCTCCCACCAGACAGATAGAAGAGCGAGCACGGTCAGCTGTAGTCCTCCCCTCCCAATCTTGTCCATGTCACCGCCGCTCTCCATCACTGCTCCGAAACCCCGCTGTGAACCCCCATGCTGCCGTTATCAGCATTTTCACAAACCTCTACCAGTACGGGTAGACTATCTCGGGCCCCGGTTCACACGCGTCAAAACCCCCCTTGTCCTGCTTTTGATCACCAGCTCCTCGGCCCCCACCAGTCCCCCCGCGTTCCGGGCCCCTGTACCATCACTTGGTAGCATGTTTGTGAACAGCAGGCATTGTTGCCTTCGACCGACAACGTCAACTTTAAGGGCGATTCTCTCAACTTCCGGGTTCATTCGTACACAAGGATGCATGATGAGGTCCGCCAGCTATGAGGGATGACGGAAGACCGCAATCCGCAACCAAACGCAGACGGAGGGCGTCCTGGTGGCTGGCTAGCTGTACCATCGCGATCCAAAACCTGTGGGGCGGTGCATGGCGACCACCCCAACCACCGCCGCCACCGTCAGCAACCTCGCTCTTCGCGTGTGGCGTGAACAAGATTCCGCATCTGCGGCAGCCGGCAGTTCGGGGACGGAGGAATGCCCGCTCAGCATCAGGCCCATCGAACGAGGGCAATAGTGGCATTCACCGGGTTACGCTTCTTTCCACACCAACGAAAAGCAACGAAAACAGGACACACAGAAGCAAGGACACAGCCTGACGAGTTAAAGTCCACGATAAGTAAGGCATGTCTATATATGATAAACCGCACGACTCCGTATGGTAGTTGATTGGCCGATGCTCAACAAAGTCCTTGATCGCATGAGCGCTGCATGCACTCACTACGTCCCTAGATAGAGTACACGCACGCACCTGCACATATATAGCTCAGTTCGATGCCCTGCACCAATCGGAACGTTTGCGGCGAGAACGCCCAGGGGGCCAGCGTCGCGATGAAGGCACGGAATGAATCGGATGTTGGCTTGCCACAAATTGTGGCCCGGCATGTCCTGGGCGTACTGGGGTTGCGGCAGGTACGGCGGGATAGATGGATTCATCAGCCACCTCTATATCGGGTTTGGCGGGCCTCTGCTGATGTAAGATGATGTCATCCACCCAAGGAAAAAGGGGCCACTCTTTACCCTTGCCGAGTTGCCTTACTTGGCAACATAGACAATAATCATGTGTAAAATACGAACCTGGTACGGCGCTCCAAAGGTTACGAGCCCCATCAATGCCGCGGCATCGGGCACTTGACGACTCTCATACAGCGGCAGCGCTCGCGCTAGGTCACCGGTGGCAGGTGGCAGGTGGCAGGTGGCAGGTGGGAAGAATGATGAAATAAGGTCATACGCATGTAATAAGCGCAATCAATACCTATATATTCGCCTGTGCCGCCTCCACCTCCCAGTAACCCCAGTGCCTTCCACGGCCGAAACGCCAACTAAAACCCAAGCATCATGTCCCACCCTCGGATGCAGCCGGGTATATTGTGAACTCTAGTTATTAAACAGGTTGGTCGGTTGGTTGGACGGTTGGTTGGTGGCCCCGGAGGAAGACTTACCAAAGCCGAATCGTAGCAACAGTGGGCGAGCGAGCGTTTCAATCACGCCATGTGTGTGTGTGTATGTGTGTGTGTGTGTGTGTCCGCGCACATTGCGTCCGTTATATTGGTAATATTATTATTAATTATATTAGTAAGGCAATTTGTTTTAAGAAATAATTTTTTATTGACATATTATTGTTTATTTAACTTGATGGTGTTGTACAGCGGCGGTGTATCGATGGCCCAGTTCACCACTTTATTAGAGATAGAGGAGGCTGTCACCCAAAGGAACGGCCATTATCTTACTATTATTACTTATCAGCTACTTCCCTCTCCTCGTTAGTTGCGGTGATGTCTGTATGTCTGCACGTATGTGGCCCTGACGCGGTACGGTAGGTGGAGGCGATCGAAGTGATCATGGCGGGCACGCATGTTTTGGACATCAGAAGAATGCCTCAATAATAGTAATCTGAAAAGGATGCACTACTACATATATAATCCAAGTGTATTTATCCGTGTCGTACATATACAGCGCGCAGCAGCAGGTCATTCACGCAGGGCAACTAATAACGAAGTAACAAGCCCTATCTAATATATGAGTACGACTAATGCTGCCACAGTAAGCTCGGGCAAATAAAGGCACGGACCCGTGGGTCGGCTAGATAGGCAATGCATGCATGGTTGGCTCGGTGCGGCTATCTAGCTAGTGAGCTGTGCGGGTCCAGACTACGACCCGGGCGGACGATCGACGGATGGAGCAGTACGTATTTTTATTCTAGGGCCTCCGTCGCTGAACGGGCCTGCTGAGTAATCGGTAATTAAATTATTATTAAGAACCCACCCGACGTACCTAAACCACCGTACCACATATATACATGTGCCTGCTTTCAAGGCTATGCTAGCTAGCTAGTTCATTCGATCGACCATGCGTGCGTGTCATTCCGCCCGTCATTGATTATCTTATTAGTACATGCACATAATAAGATATTACGTTTATACCTACACCTAGATAATAAGATAGACGCAATCGTAGAGAGTTGCATGTACGTATATATGTGCATCGGTGCTACTGCTGTACATATTAGATAGGTAGGGGCGAGCCTTTGTGTGTGCGTTATATGTATATATATATATATGAGTTTTGGGGGATTACATACAAGCAAGCTGATTATTGGAGACAGCAGCGAGAGCGAGGACGATCCGCGGACCAAGCAAGGGGTTTAATAAGTTCCCCCTATGCTAGCTACGAACGACACGAACAGCTTACTACACAGCATGCGTACGTGCGTCGCATATCCAATTATACACCGATAGAAACAGCGGTATCAGCCTCGCTCCGCCCATATATTTGTTCGCGCTCTCGTTCGTCTATCTATATATATATTAATCGTTCAGCAGTGTATGTCTTATTATAATAACTAACTAGATCGCCGTACATAATAATAACATAGAATCAGGCAGCAGGTACGTACGTACGGTCATCATACTTATATAAGTAGCTAGGCGCCACTCAGATAGATAGATAGAGTCTCTGGGCAAATACGTACACAGCTAAATACATAATACGCATGCTGTGATCCCTGGTGCCACCTGCCCTGTGCGGTCACCAAATCCGTCGTGACAAGCGCCCACAGACCCCCTTTGCTTGCTCACGAAAAGCAGAACGAAGCAGCATCGATAGCATAGCATAGCAGCAGCAGGAGCGACAACAACCAACAACTAACAACGTATTATTTAGGATTAGGTCGCTCTCTAGCTCCCGAGCGATGCATGGCCTCGTCACGGGAGGATGGGGATGTACGGCTGTGGCTCGACGTGCACAACACGGTAGCCCCCAAAACCGGACATCTGCAAGGCTAACGAATGGGAGCAATAAGGGCTGCGCTCGCGCTCCTCACCCCACATGATCCGCCGGTCAGAGCTGTAGTGATAAACGTCGGCTCTGACGTCCAAACAATCAAAAGTACTGTGCTGGACGAATCCTCGGCTGTCGTCCAGCTTGACAGTCGGGCGAACCGTGGCTTTGATGGGATGAGGGTGATTATTGCGCCGTTCAATAGCAGGCGGCGGGTTGCGAGGAGCAGCAGCCACACGCAGTCTGCGGTTGAGACCAGCCACCACTTCCATGAGTACTCCTACTGCCGCGATGGCAAGGATGGCGACGCAAGACTTCGCCCATAGTGAGGTCGTCCATACCAGGAAAACTGCCTTCAGGTGGAGACCTAATGCAATCGTCGCCCCAATTATCACAAAGCCACCGGCAAGAGCGGTCAGAAGCTGATTAAGCTTGGGGACAGTAGTACCAAGAGCGACGCCCTGTTGTCTATCAAGAAGCTCTAGAGATACGAATGGTGACAGCATAACCCAAGAGAGCATTACACTTGTAGCTTGCGGGTCATTAGTACTAATAAGATTTTGGCGGTTCGGTAGCATCTTCATCTTGAAGATGCGTAGCAGCTGGCCGAAAGTATTATTATTGCTGTTGGCTGCGGCGGCGACTCCAGCAGCTTGGCACTGCTGTGAACAATGTTCCAGCAGGAGTTGTTCCTGAAGCAAGCACCGCAAAGAATAGGCATGTATGCATGTTAACATTGCATTATTCAATAAATAAGACTAGAAAAGTTAAAAGTAGCTCATCCGTGTTCAGCGCGCGTTCAAAACAACATACACCGGCGGCCGCCTGCGTGCTATAAAATTCTTGCACAGTGCTCACCTCCTGCTGATGATCTGCTGTCTGCAGTGCCGCAGCTGGCGAGGAAGATGGAAGGCAGTAAGCTGCGATCATGATTATTATGACTGAGACGCGGACCATTTTGAGCGTGACTATATGGGGGTTTCCTGTGGTTTAAGCACGCAAGTAGATGCAACGAAGCTTGTGAGGCACGTAACAGGCGGCAGCAGTGCGCGCGCCTGACTATCTAAGTGGAGCTTTGCTCTATGTATATATGTGAATGAACTGCTGCACAAGTGTACTGGTAAAGCATATAACAGTTTGTAGTCACCAAAAGCTAGCAATTGCTGATAGTTTTCAAGGTGATGAATCTGATCAATGGCCTTTGCGTCTTATATGACTTGGGCACAACTCCAGATCGGGGGAAGCAGTACCACGTCGTCCATACATATATACGAACGAGCCGATAATAACACCTCCAATTCTTAGGCTATGATATCCCGTTGATGAGTCCTAATTTTATACATGTCGATGTATGTATATATGTCTCTTTGGCGTTTCTTTCAAGTCGTCGTTCTTAACAGGGATTAAACCTCCTTCCCTCCGTCATTCCGCCTTACGTTTTGCTGCTGACGGAGGGTAATAGATGAAGGTTTTTATTTGCAAAAATCCGCCTACGTGCGTCCCGCCAAGCTGACTCGTCCCAGCACCCTACCCGGAGGCACATGATGGAGCGAGGCGGCGGCGCTGCACCGACACGCATGACGCCCTCAACCAGTATATAGTCAAGGATGGTATGCCTGGGTACGCGTGGTCTGGGGGGCGGGGGCGGGGGCGGGGGCGGGGAGGGCTTAAAAGGTCGCCGCCACTTTAATACTTTTCAACATGCGGTGGTGTGCTGCCACGTCCCTCACACACGCATGCATGGTTAATGGTAAGTACGGATTGCACGCTTATCTTCGTCTATACGTTGATCTAAGTCGAAAAGTATAAGCAAAGGGCGGCCCTGCCTGACCCAAGGATCGTCAGTGCAACAAGCTTTGGTGCAGCGCGTGTTATCGCCGCCAGGTCAGGGATGGTGCACGATGAACTAATAAGGCGGTGGAAGTCGGGGATGAGGAGCAACTTGGCCGTGGCGGGTTTATATACGAATTTCGAGCCTGCTGCGTTTGATTCTTGCCTGCACACGACGCATGGCCATCGCTGCCTGTACGTGCGGCAGAGATGGAACCGACAGCCGCAAATATGTCTTTGGCAAAGGCGTAACTCCTCCAGACGGAGACCTGCAGTGGCGGTGGCGGCGGCGGGATGTACGGGTGTTGCTGCTGGGCTCTTGCGCGGGCCTAATGGGGCTGGTAGGTGGCGCTGCTGCTGTGGGCTGGGGCACTCCATGTCACCTGTGTAGGAAGTTGAGTTCCGAAAACTTAGCACCGCGCGTCGTCAAATGTTGCCGCCACCTGCACATACACATACACATACACATACCGCCACCCGCCACTCGCCACCCGCCACCATCACCAATAACAGCACCTTTCCGGGTGTGGGGGTGATAGTGGCGGTGGATGCGAGTGGCATTACTGTAGACCAGCAACTAAAGACATCTAACCGCCGATCTTCGTGCGATGGACCGGCACAGGTAATGCTGCTGCAATAATGAACTGTAATCATGGCGATCCTTGCACGGTACGACACAATGGATATTCCGTACCGCAATACGTTGGCCCAATAGATTATTACCCAACATAGATACCGTGGCACCTCATTGGTGTATCGGTTAGCAGAGGGAGGCTGCAGGCAGGGAACGATGCCCCCCGCCCAGGAATGAAGGACGGTCCACGCAGTCCGCCTGCAGCGACTGATACGTGGATGGATCTTCCGAACGGAGTTGGGGTGCAACAGCGCGGTACGATTATTATTACGGTTACGATGACGCACTCCAAGGATGCTACGAAGCTGCCGTACGTTGCCCGGTTTTTCATGATAATAACTGGACTGCCGCCAGCTGTCTCGTTGCCAATGCATGCATGGCAAGCTATATGCATGGCCCTACGCACATACCGCGATAGATCGCTGTCGGATGTATTTCCTGTTTTTAAGAGCCTGCGTCGCCGTACAGCAGGAGTTATACAGGGTTGCAGATCAAGTACCATCATCATTTATGACCTCGCTTTAGGATGGCTTGGATAACAAACGACCCGCGTTTGTGTATGTTTGAATGGCTGGGGAATTCATCAGTTTGCATAATCGACTAATATAATATACTTATTCTGCGAGGCATAATTGTTACATAACCCTTTAAGATGTCTGTCTGTACGTATATATGTAAAACCCCCACGTGTGCGCGCATGGAAGCTTACGTCCCGGCGGAAGCATGTTGTCAGCACGGGTCCATGTAGTCGAGCACGGGTATAAGGCCCACATCCGCAGCCACTCGCTGCTCTTATTACGCACGTCGCTGGCGGTCATGTCCACCACCTCGTACCTGGCCAAAGAGCGGATGGAAATCTCAGCTATGGCAAGGCCCACACTGCGTTGCACCATGGCTTCCTGGACAGCCCACAGCAGCCCCGAAGAGCAATTACTTCCGACTGTGGCAATCCTTACAGCATCATATATACCTGCATCTGCGGACAACAGCTGCCCCCACCCCACCGCCACCCCATCCTTCCACCGCCTCGTGTCGACACGCACATCACACTGCCCATGCGCGCCGTGCAGACGGACATTACCTCCCCTGGAGTCCAAACAATAAACAGGCAAACCAAGAAGAGACATCTGCAGCGCCCACCCACCCCACCCACATAGCCCCCCGGAAGTTGAAGGTCGCAGTTTTGCGGGTCCCTCCGCGGGTGCTGACGCAGTGGCTTTGGCTCTACACAATACCCTCCCCACAGACCAGCATGTTCCACGCACCAGCCGTGTTCCCGATTTTCAACCCCCCTTTGCAAACCCCCCTGGAGCCCGGTGGCCCTACCCCCCATCCAGTTCGTTCGTGGGTGCACTCATACGACACGACACCGGTCGAAACTCCAGGTCCTTACTGTGCTCAGGTTGCTGCTGGTGCGCACTGGGGCATATTTCTTATTCTACTTCTAATGAGAACAACAGCGCTCAGTGGCGGAAGTGACGGGCGCCGGTGGTCAGCAGGACGATGCCATACTTGTCGGTGGCTATGCGCACGGAGTTGACTCGGTTCGGCTGGCCCGACCCCATACCCAGCAGCCGACCATCCTTGGCGACGGTGATGGCATTGGACTTGACGTGCTTCACCGCCCTGCAGGCGAACACGGGAGGCGGAGTAGCCCCAGGGCCGCTCAGCATCTACCAGTGTGTGGTCAAGAACTTAACTGAAGGTTGACTCAAATGAAAAGTTGCCGTCGTCGTACCATCTATCCAATATCACATCCAGGGCCGTGAAGGAAACTCAAAAAACAAATGACACAGTCGTACAACCCGATATCGATTCGGACGGCCCCTCCTCCCGCCGAAGGAAATGCCCCCCTCACACATACCTGCCGGCCTTAAGGCGGCAAGGGAGACCGCGACCCGCATGAAGAGCCGCATTCGGGGGCTGTGCGTGTGAGGTTATGGACAAGCTGACCTGGACGGACTATGTCGCCAGGGAGAAAACAACATACAGCCCCGGACAGCCCCACATCATACATACACACGTACCTGATGTGGGTTCTCGCCGTACCGAAGAGTCTGCGCCAGCTGCAGCGGCACGGTCATCTGCGGTGCCGGGCCCGACCCCACCTGGTTCCATAGCCACTCCGAAACCTGAGCGTCGTACGACGAGCAGTGCGGCCGTACACGACGCCGGAAAGGGAGGGAAAGGGCGCAAATGATATAATTCACCCCTCCCCGAAGGAGTTCTAAAGAAATCGTGGGATATCCCCCAAGGCGCGCATTGCGTCCCCCTTCCTGTACGGAAGTACCCCCGGGCTTAGACCGCAATCGACACACACACACACACACGTTCATCTCGGCAAGGCATGCGCCTTGTGTGCACTATGTAGGAGGTTGACGTTGCGCTGGGTGCTGAACATGGCGGCCGGTAAGTGCCGGCCGCCTGCATGGTCAGCCGCTAACGTTAGAGATCTACCACCCTGTGGCTAATTTAAAAAACTTCATGAAGCAACAGAATTTATCTTGATGCTTCAAGATTTTATTCCAGGTTACCACAAGACAATAGGTCAGCCGGGCCGCCGTGCACACCAAACACGGCGCAATTATAATTATAGTAGGAAACGCGTTATGCTAATAAGCTTTTCAGTGTCAGCGGCAATAGCGTAATCGCAGCGCCGGGCGTACAATCTGTTGTTTCGGTTGGCCAACGATATCCGCAACAGCAAACTGTATTAAGACTGCGCGAATGTCAAACATCAGAGTTGAGCCAAGAAGTTTATACAAACTTAAATATGCCATAATGATCCAATGATCAACCATGAGACGTGAACTGTCTTACTTCATTGATGCATCCCGGTTATCGGGTCGTATTGACGTCATCGATCGAGCGTCGAGGGCGACACGATTTGTCCTCCTCCGCTATTTCAGGGAGGGTATGAGACGGGGAGACACAAGCATAAAATATTTTACAGATGGAAAAATAATACTCAGTTAGCCACGCACCTTCTTGCTTTGGTTCCTAAACACTTTCAAATCGATGCGACTTTGGTCAACTTAGTGACAGCTTGCCAACTGGTCCCCTGCCTGTGAACTTCACCGAAATACAGATTTGAGCAAGGGACCTGCTGGTGCGCAGCGACCTTCAAATAAACGGCACTGGTCCAATGGACGGATCGGTACGTACACCTGCGTACATACGTGAGCAGGACATGTGCAATCTATCCGCAAGCAAAACAGTCTGCTCCACCGTCCCTCCGAGAGCCCAACCCTCTTAATATCTAACAACGCTGTCCAGCAGCTCATTGCGCTCGTGGCTGCCCTGTTACACAGACGTTCACAAAACGGCTTGAACACCACCAAAGTAGTTCTTCTTAATTAGGATGGATTCGGCCCAGCCCTCAAGACCGCAACATACGTCTCAGTTCCGCCCCGGCTCGCTGGCCTCCACTCCATCTCCACCCCTCCCACCAGACAGATAGAAGAGCGAGCACGGTCAGCTGTAGTCCTCCCCTCCCAATCTTGTCCATGTCACCGCCGCTCTCCATCACTGCTCCGAAACCCCGCTGTGAACCCCCATGCTGCCGTTATCAGCATTTTCACAAACCTCTACCAGTACGGGTAGACTATCTCGGGCCCCGGTTCACACGCGTCAAAACCCCCCTTGTCCTGCTTTTGATCACCAGCTCCTCGGCCCCCACCAGTCCCCCCGCGTTCCGGGCCCCTGTACCATCACCACGCACCGACCCATAACCGGCAACAGGGCTGCCTGCTGTGGAACCACGCCACCTTGGGCAGCTCCAATGTGAACCCTCTTGCTACGATACACGCACCGTATGTAGGCAAATACCCACATGTAGGGCCCCGCATCACTTGGTAGCATCTGTGTGAACAGCAGGCATTGTTGCCTTCGACCGACAACGTCAACTTTAAGGGTGATTCTCTCAACTTCCGGGTTCATTCGTACACAAGGATGCATGATGAGGTCCGCCAGCTATGAGGGATGACGGAAGACCGCAATCCGCAACCAAACGTAGACGGAGGGCGTCCTGGTGGCTGGCTAGCTGTACCATCGCGATCCAAAACCTGTGGGGCGGTGCATGGCGACCACCCCAACCACCGCCGCCACCGTCAGCAACCTCGCTCTTCGCGTGTGGCGTGAACAAGATTCCGCATCTGCGGCAGCCGGCAGTTCGGGGACGGAGGAATGCCCGCTCAGCATCAGGCCCATCGAACGAGGGCAATAGTGGCATTCACCGGGTTACGCTTCTTTCCACACCAACGAAAAGCAACGAAAACAGGACACACAGAAGCAAGGACACAGCCTGACGAGTTAAAGTCCACGATAAGTAAGGCATGTCTATATATGATAAACCGCACGACTCCGTATGGTAGTTGATTGGCCGATGCTCAACAAAGTCCTTGATCGCATGAGCGCTGCATGCACTCACTACGTCCCTAGATAGAGTACACGCACGCACCTGCACATATATAGCTCAGTTCGATGCCCTGCACCAATCGGAACGTTTGCGGCGAGAACGCCCAGGGGGCCAGCGTCGCGATGAAGGCACGGAATGAATCGGATGTTGGCTTGCCACAAATTGTGGCCCGGCATGTCCTGGGCGTACTGGGGTTGCGGCAGGTACGGCGGGATAGATGGATTCATCAGCCACCTCTATATCGGGTTTGGCGGGCCTCTGCTGATGTAAGATGATGTCATCCACCCAAGGAAAAAGGGGCCACTCTTTACCCTTGCCGAGTTGCCTTACTTGGCAACATAGACAATAATCATGTGTAAAATACGAACCTGGTACGGCGCTCCAAAGGTTACGAGCCCCATCAATGCCGCGGCATCGGGCACTTGACGACTCTCATACAGCGGCAGCGCTCGCGCTAGGTCACCGGTGGCAGGTGGCAGGTGGCAGGTGGCAGGTGGGAAGAATGATGAAATAAGGTCATACGCATGTAATAAGCGCAATCAATACCTATATATTCGCCTGTGCCGCCTCCACCTCCCAGTAACCCCAGTGCCTTCCACGGCCGAAACGCCAACTAAAACCCAAGCATCATGTCCCACCCTCGGATGCAGCCGGGTATATTGTGAACTCTAGTTATTAAACAGGTTGGTCGGTTGGTTGGACGGTTGGTTGGTGGCCCCGGAGGAAGACTTACCAAAGCCGAATCGTAGCAACAGTGGGCGAGCGAGCGTTTCAATCACGCCATGTGTGTGTGTGTATGTGTGTGTGTGTGTGTGTCCGCGCACATTGCGTCCGTTATATTGGTAATATTATTATTAATTATATTAGTAAGGCAATTTGTTTTAAGAAATAATTTTTTATTGACATATTATTGTTTATTTAACTTGATGGTGTTGTACAGCGGCGGTGTATCGATGGCCCAGTTCACCACTTTATTAGAGATAGAGGAGGCTGTCACCCAAAGGAACGGCCATTATCTTACTATTATTACTTATCAGCTACTTCCCTCTCCTCGTTAGTTGCGGTGATGTCTGTATGTCTGCACGTATGTGGCCCTGACGCGGTACGGTAGGTGGAGGCGATCGAAGTGATCATGGCGGGCACGCATGTTTTGGACATCAGAAGAATGCCTCAATAATAGTAATCTGAAAAGGATGCACTACTACATATATAATCCAAGTGTATTTATCCGTGTCGTACATATACAGCGCGCAGCAGCAGGTCATTCACGCAGGGCAACTAATAACGAAGTAACAAGCCCTATCTAATATATGAGTACGACTAATGCTGCCACAGTAAGCTCGGGCAAATAAAGGCACGGACCCGTGGGTCGGCTAGATAGGCAATGCATGCATGGTTGGCTCGGTGCGGCTATCTAGCTAGTGAGCTGTGCGGGTCCAGACTACGACCCGGGCGGACGATCGACGGATGGAGCAGTACGTATTTTTATTCTAGGGCCTCCGTCGCTGAACGGGCCTGCTGAGTAATCGGTAATTAAATTATTATTAAGAACCCACCCGACGTACCTAAACCACCGTACCACATATATACATGTGCCTGCTTTCAAGGCTATGCTAGCTAGCTAGTTCATTCGATCGACCATGCGTGCGTGTCATTCCGCCCGTCATTGATTATCTTATTAGTACATGCACATAATAAGATATTACGTTTATACCTACACCTAGATAATAAGATAGACGCAATCGTAGAGAGTTGCATGTACGTATATATGTGCATCGGTGCTACTGCTGTACATATTAGATAGGTAGGGGCGAGCCTTTGTGTGTGCGTTATATGTATATATATATGAGTTTTGGGGGATTACATACAAGCAAGCTGATTATTGGAGACAGCAGCGAGAGCGAGGACGATCCGCGGACCAAGCAAGGGGTTTAATAAGTTCCCCCTATGCTAGCTACGAACGACACGAACAGCTTACTACACAGCATGCGTACGTGCGTCGCATATCCAATTATACACCGATAGAAACAGCGGTATCAGCCTCGCTCCGCCCATATATTTGTTCGCGCTCTCGTTCGTCTATCTATATATATATTAATCGTTCAGCAGTGTATGTCTTATTATAATAACTAACTAGATCGCCGTACATAATAATAACATAGAATCAGGCAGCAGGTACGTACGTACGGTCATCATACTTATATAAGTAGCTAGGCGCCACTCAGATAGATAGATAGAGTCTCTGGGCAAATACGTACACAGCTAAATACATAATACGCATGCTGTGATCCCTGGTGCCACCTGCCCTGTGCGGTCACCAAATCCGTCGTGACAAGCGCCCACAGACCCCCTTTGCTTGCTCACGAAAAGCAGAACGAAGCAGCATCGATAGCATAGCATAGCAGCAGCAGGAGCGACAACAACCAACAACTAACAACGTATTATTTAGGATTAGGTCGCTCTCTAGCTCCCGAGCGATGCATGGCCTCGTCACGGGAGGATGGGGATGTACGGCTGTGGCTCGACGTGCACAACACGGTAGCCCCCAAAACCGGACATCTGCAAGGCTAACGAATGGGAGCAATAAGGGCTGCGCTCGCGCTCCTCACCCCACATGATCCGCCGGTCAGAGCTGTAGTGATAAACGTCGGCTCTGACGTCCAAACAATCAAAAGTACTGTGCTGGACGAATCCTCGGCTGTCGTCCAGCTTGACAGTCGGGCGAACCGTGGCTTTGATGGGATGAGGGTGATTATTGCGCCGTTCAATAGCAGGCGGCGGGTTGCGAGGAGCAGCAGCCACACGCAGTCTGCGGTTGAGACCAGCCACCACTTCCATGAGTACTCCTACTGCCGCGATGGCAAGGATGGCGACGCAAGACTTCGCCCATAGTGAGGTCGTCCATACCAGGAAAACTGCCTTCAGGTGGAGACCTAATGCAATCGTCGCCCCAATTATCACAAAGCCACCGGCAAGAGCGGTCAGAAGCTGATTAAGCTTGGGGACAGTAGTACCAAGAGCGACGCCCTGTTGTCTATCAAGAAGCTCTAGAGATACGAATGGTGACAGCATAACCCAAGAGAGCATTACACTTGTAGCTTGCGGGTCATTAGTACTAATAAGATTTTGGCGGTTCGGTAGCATCTTCATCTTGAAGATGCGTAGCAGCTGGCCGAAAGTATTATTATTGCTGTTGGCTGCGGCGGCGACTCCAGCAGCTTGGCACTGCTGTGAACAATGTTCCAGCAGGAGTTGTTCCTGAAGCAAGCACCGCAAAGAATAGGCATGTATGCATGTTAACATTGCATTATTCAATAAATAAGACTAGAAAAGTTAAAAGTAGCTCATCCGTGTTCAGCGCGCGTTCAAAACAACATACACCGGCGGCCGCCTGCGTGCTATAAAATTCTTGCACAGTGCTCACCTCCTGCTGATGATCTGCTGTCTGCAGTGCCGCAGCTGGCGAGGAAGATGGAAGGCAGTAAGCTGCGATCATGATTATTATGACTGAGACGCGGACCATTTTGAGCGTGACTATATGGGGGTTTCCTGTGGTTTAAGCACGCAAGTAGATGCAACGAAGCTTGTGAGGCACGTAACAGGCGGCAGCAGTGCGCGCGCCTGACTATCTAAGTGGAGCTTTGCTCTATGTATATATGTGAATGAACTGCTGCACAAGTGTACTGGTAAAGCATATAACAGTTTGTAGTCACCAAAAGCTAGCAATTGCTGATAGTTTTCAAGGTGATGAATCTGATCAATGGCCTTTGCGTCTTATATGACTTGGGCACAACTCCAGATCGGGGGAAGCAGTACCACGTCGTCCATACATATATACGAACGAGCCGATAATAACACCTCCAATTCTTAGGCTATGATATCCCGTTGATGAGTCCTAATTTTATACATGTCGATGTATGTATATATGTCTCTTTGGCGTTTCTTTCAAGTCGTCGTTCTTAACAGGGATTAAACCTCCTTCCCTCCGTCATTCCGCCTTACGTTTTGCTGCTGACGGAGGGTAATAGATGAAGGTTTTTATTTGCAAAAATCCGCCTACGTGCGTCCTGCCAAGCTGACTCGTCCCAGCACCCTACCCGGAGGCACATGATGGAGCGAGGCGGCGGCGCTGCACCGACACGCATGACGCCCTCAACCAGTATATAGTCAAGGATGGTATGCCTGGGTACGCGTGGTCTGGGGGGCGGGGGCGGGGGCGGGGGCGGGGAGGGCTTAAAAGGTCGCCGCCACTTTAATACTTTTCAACATGCGGTGGTGTGCTGCCACGTCCCTCACACACGCATGCATGGTTAATGGTAAGTACGGATTGCACGCTTATCTTCGTCTATACGTTGATCTAAGTCGAAAAGTATAAGCAAAGGGCGGCCCTGCCTGACCCAAGGATCGTCAGTGCAACAAGCTTTGGTGCAGCGCGTGTTATCGCCGCCAGGTCAGGGATGGTGCACGATGAACTAATAAGGCGGTGGAAGTCGGGGATGAGGAGCAACTTGGCCGTGGCGGGTTTATATACGAATTTCGAGCCTGCTGCGTTTGATTCTTGCCTGCACACGACGCATGGCCATCGCTGCCTGTACGTGCGGCAGAGATGGAACCGACAGCCGCAAATATGTCTTTGGCAAAGGCGTAACTCCTCCAGACGGAGACCTGCAGTGGCGGTGGCGGCGGCGGGATGTACGGGTGTTGCTGCTGGGCTCTTGCGCGGGCCTAATGGGGCTGGTAGGTGGCGCTGCTGCTGTGGGCTGGGGCACTCCATGTCACCTGTGTAGGAAGTTGAGTTCCGAAAACTTAGCACCGCGCGTCGTCAAATGTTGCCGCCACCTGCACATACACATACACATACACATACCGCCACCCGCCACTCGCCACCCGCCACCATCACCAATAACAGCACCTTTCCGGGTGTGGGGGTGATAGTGGCGGTGGATGCGAGTGGCATTACTGTAGACCAGCAACTAAAGACATCTAACCGCCGATCTTCGTGCGATGGACCGGCACAGGTAATGCTGCTGCAATAATGAACTGTAATCATGGCGATCCTTGCACGGTACGACACAATGGATATTCCGTACCGCAATACGTTGGCCCAATAGATTATTACCCAACATAGATACCGTGGCACCTCATTGGTGTATCGGTTAGCAGAGGGAGGCTGCAGGCAGGGAACGATGCCCCCCGCCCAGGAATGAAGGACGGTCCACGCAGTCCGCCTGCAGCGACTGATACGTGGATGGATCTTCCGAACGGAGTTGGGGTGCAACAGCGCGGTACGATTATTATTACGGTTACGATGACGCACTCCAAGGATGCTACGAAGCTGCCGTACGTTGCCCGGTTTTTCATGATAATAACTGGACTGCCGCCAGCTGTCTCGTTGCCAATGCATGCATGGCAAGCTATATGCATGGCCCTACGCACATACCGCGATAGATCGCTGTCGGATGTATTTCCTGTTTTTAAGAGCCTGCGTCGCCGTACAGCAGGAGTTATACAGGGTTGCAGATCAAGTACCATCATCATTTATGACCTCGCTTTAGGATGGCTTGGATAACAAACGACCCGCGTTTGTGTATGTTTGAATGGCTGGGGAATTCATCAGTTTGCATAATCGACTAATATAATATACTTATTCTGCGAGGCATAATTGTTACATAACCCTTTAAGATGTCTGTCTGTACGTATATATGTAAAACCCCCACGTGTGCGCGCATGGAAGCTTACGTCCCGGCGGAAGCATGTTGTCAGCACGGGTCCATGTAGTCGAGCACGGGTATAAGGCCCACATCCGCAGCCACTCGCTGCTCTTATTACGCACGTCGCTGGCGGTCATGTCCACCACCTCGTACCTGGCCAAAGAGCGGATGGAAATCTCAGCTATGGCAAGGCCCACACTGCGTTGCACCATGGCTTCCTGGACAGCCCACAGCAGCCCCGAAGAGCAATTACTTCCGACTGTGGCAATCCTTACAGCATCATATATACCTGCATCTGCGGACAACAGCTGCCCCCACCCCACCGCCACCCCATCCTTCCACCGCCTCGTGTCGACACGCACATCACACTGCCCATGCGCGCCGTGCAGACGGACATTACCTCCCCTGGAGTCCAAACAATAAACAGGCAAACCAAGAAGAGACATCTGCAGCGCCCACCCACCCCACCCACATAGCCCCCCGGAAGTTGAAGGTCGCAGTTTTGCGGGTCCCTCCGCAGGTGCTGACGCAGTGGCTTTGGCTCTACACAATACCCTCCCCACAGACCAGCATGTTCCACGCACCAGCCGTGTTCCCGATTTTCAACCCCCCTTTGCAAACCCCCCTGGAGCCCGGTGGCCCTACCCCCCCATCCAGTTCGTTCGTGGGTGCACTCATACGACACGACACCGGTCAAAACTCCAGGTCCTTACTGTGCTCAGGTTGCTGGTGCGCACTGGGGCATATTTCTTATTCTACTTCTAATGAGAACAACAGCGCTCAGTGGCGGAAGTGACGGGCGCCGGTGGTCAGCAGGACGATGCCATACTTGTCGGTGGCTATGCGCACGGAGTTGACTCGGTTCGGCTGGCCCGACCCCATACCCAGCAGCCGACCATCCTTGGCGACGGTGATGGCATTGGACTTGACGTGCTTCACCGCCCTGCAGGCGAACACGGGAGGCGGAGTAGCCCCAGGGCCGCTCAGCATCTACCAGTGTGTGGTCAAGAACTTAACTGAAGGTTGACTCAAATGAAAAGTTGCCGTCGTCGTACCATCTATCCAATATCACATCCAGGGCCGTGAAGGAAACTCAAAAAACAAATGACACAGTCGTACAACCCGATATCGATTCGGACGGCCCCTCCTCCCGCCGAAGGAAATGCCCCCCTCACACATACCTGCCGGCCTTAAGGCGGCAAGGGAGACCGCGACCCGCATGAAGAGCCGCATTCGGGGGCTGTGCGTGTGAGGTTATGGACAAGCTGACCTGGACGGACTATGTCGCCAGGGAGAAAACAACATACAGCCCCGGACAGCCCCACATCATACATACACACGTACCTGATGTGGGTTCTCGCCGTACCGAAGAGTCTGCGCCAGCTGCAGCGGCACGGTCATCTGCGGTGCCGGGCCCGACCCCACCTGGTTCCATAGCCACTCCGAAACCTGAGCGTCGTACGACGAGCAGTGCGGCCGTACACGACGCCGGAAAGGGAGGGAAAGGGCGCAAATGATATAATTCACCCCTCCCCGAAGGAGTTCTAAAGAAATCGTGGGATATCCCCCAAGGCGCGCATTGCGTCCCCCTTCCTGTACGGAAGTACCCCCGGGCTTAGACCGCAATCGACACACACACACACACGTTCATCTCGGCAAGGCATGCGCCTTGTGTGCACTATGTAGGAGGTTGACGTTGCGCTGGGTGCTGAACATGGCGGCCGGTAAGTGCCGGCCGCCTGCATGGTCAGCCGCTAACGTTAGAGATCTACCACCCTGTGGCTAATTTAAAAAACTTCATGAAGCAACAGAATTTATCTTGATGCTTCAAGATTTTATTCCAGGTTACCACAAGACAATAGGTCAGCCGGGCCGCCGTGCACACCAAACACGGCGCAATTATAATTATAGTAGGAAACGCGTTATGCTAATAAGCTTTTCAGTGTCAGCGGCAATAGCGTAATCGCAGCGCCGGGCGTACAATCTGTTGTTTCGGTCGGCCAACGATATCCGCAACAGCAAACTGTATTAAGACTGCGCGAATGTCAAACATCAGAGTTGAGCCAAGAAGTTTATACAAACTTAAATATGCCATAATGATCCAATGATCAACCATGAGACGTGAACTGTCTTACTTCATTGATGCATCCCGGTTATCGGGTCGTATTGACGTCATCGATCGAGCGTCGAGGGCGACACGATTTGTCCTCCTCCGCTATTTCAGGGAGGGTATGAGACGGGGAGACACAAGCATAAAATATTTTACAGATGGAAAAATAATACTCAGTTAGCCACGCACCTTCTTGCTTTGGTTCCTAAACACTTTCAAATCGATGCGACTTTGGTCAACTTAGTGACAGCTTGCCAACTGGTCCCCTGCCTGTGAACTTCACCGAAATACAGATTTGAGCAAGGGACCTGCTGGTGCGCAGCGACCTTCAAATAAACGGCACTGGTCCAATGGACGGATCGGTACGTACACCTGCGTACATACGTGAGCAGGACATGTGCAATCTATCCGCAAGCAAAACAGTCTGCTCCACCGTCCCTCCGAGAGCCCAACCCTCTTAATATCTAACAACGCTGTCCAGCAGCTCATTGCGCTCGTGGCTGCCCTGTTACACAGACGTTCACAAAACGGCTTGAACACCACCAAAGTAGTTCTTCTTAATTAGGATGGATTCGGCCCAGCCCTCAAGACCGCAACATACGTCTCAGTTCCGCCCCGGCTCGCTGGCCTCCACTCCATCTCCACCCCTCCCACCAGACAGATAGAAGAGCGAGCACGGTCAGCTGTAGTCCTCCCCTCCCAATCTTGTCCATGTCACCGCCGCTCTCCATCACTGCTCCGAAACCCCGCTGTGAACCCCCATGCTGCCGTTATCAGCATTTTCACAAACCTCTACCAGTACGGGTAGACTATCTCGGGCCCCGGTTCACACGCGTCAAAACCCCCCTTGTCCTGCTTTTGATCACCAGCTCCTCGGCCCCCACCAGTCCCCCCGCGTTCCGGGCCCCTGTACCATCACTTGGTAGCATGTTTGTGAACAGCAGGCATTGTTGCCTTCGACCGACAACGTCAACTTTAAGGGTGATTCTCTCAACTTCCGGGTTCATTCGTACACAAGGATGCATGATGAGGTCCGCCAGCTATGAGGGATGACGGAAGACCGCAATCCGCAACCAAACGCAGACGGAGGGCGTCCTGGTGGCTGGCTAGCTGTACCATCGCGATCCAAAACCTGTGGGGCGGTGCATGGCGACCACCCCAACCACCGCCGCCACCGTCAGCAACCTCGCTCTTCGCGTGTGGCGTGAACAAGATTCCGCATCTGCGGCAGCCGGCAGTTCGGGGACGGAGGAATGCCCGCTCAGCATCAGGCCCATCGAACGAGGGCAATAGTGGCATTCACCGGGTTACGCTTCTTTCCACACCAACGAAAAGCAACGAAAACAGGACACACAGAAGCAAGGACACAGCCTGACGAGTTAAAGTCCACGATAAGTAAGGCATGTCTATATATGATAAACCGCACGACTCCGTATGGTAGTTGATTGGCCGATGCTCAACAAAGTCCTTGATCGCATGAGCGCTGCATGCACTCACTACGTCCCTAGATAGAGTACACGCACGCACCTGCACATATATAGCTCAGTTCGATGCCCTGCACCAATCGGAACGTTTGCGGCGAGAACGCCCAGGGGGCCAGCGTCGCGATGAAGGCACGGAATGAATCGGATGTTGGCTTGCCACAAATTGTGGCCCGGCATGTCCTGGGCGTACTGGGGTTGCGGCAGGTACGGCGGGATAGATGGATTCATCAGCCACCTCTATATCGGGTTTGGCGGGCCTCTGCTGATGTAAGATGATGTCATCCACCCAAGGAAAAAGGGGCCACTCTTTACCCTTGCCGAGTTGCCTTACTTGGCAACATAGACAATAATCATGTGTAAAATACGAACCTGGTACGGCGCTCCAAAGGTTACGAGCCCCATCAATGCCGCGGCATCGGGCACTTGACGACTCTCATACAGCGGCAGCGCTCGCGCTAGGTCACCGGTGGCAGGTGGCAGGTGGCAGGTGGCAGGTGGGAAGAATGATGAAATAAGGTCATACGCATGTAATAAGCGCAATCAATACCTATATATTCGCCTGTGCCGCCTCCACCTCCCAGTAACCCCAGTGCCTTCCACGGCCGAAACGCCAACTAAAACCCAAGCATCATGTCCCACCCTCGGATGCAGCCGGGTATATTGTGAACTCTAGTTATTAAACAGGTTGGTCGGTTGGTTGGACGGTTGGTTGGTGGCCCCGGAGGAAGACTTACCAAAGCCGAATCGTAGCAACAGTGGGCGAGCGAGCGTTTCAATCACGCCATGTGTGTGTGTGTATGTGTGTGTGTGTGTGTCCGCGCACATTGCGTCCGTTATATTGGTAATATTATTATTAATTATATTAGTAAGGCAATTTGTTTTAAGAAATAATTTTTTATTGACATATTATTGTTTATTTAACTTGATGGTGTTGTACAGCGGCGGTGTATCGATGGCCCAGTTCACCACTTTATTAGAGATAGAGGAGGCTGTCACCCAAAGGAACGGCCATTATCTTACTATTATTACTTATCAGCTACTTCCCTCTCCTCGTTAGTTGCGGTGATGTCTGTATGTCTGCACGTATGTGGCCCTGACGCGGTACGGTAGGTGGAGGCGATCGAAGTGATCATGGCGGGCACGCATGTTTTGGACATCAGAAGAATGCCTCAATAATAGTAATCTGAAAAGGATGCACTACTACATATATAATCCAAGTGTATTTATCCGTGTCGTACATATACAGCGCGCAGCAGCAGGTCATTCACGCAGGGCAACTAATAACGAAGTAACAAGCCCTATCTAATATATGAGTACGACTAATGCTGCCACAGTAAGCTCGGGCAAATAAAGGCACGGACCCGTGGGTCGGCTAGATAGGCAATGCATGCATGGTTGGCTCGGTGCGGCTATCTAGCTAGTGAGCTGTGCGGGTCCAGACTACGACCCGGGCGGACGATCGACGGATGGAGCAGTACGTATTTTTATTCTAGGGCCTCCGTCGCTGAACGGGCCTGCTGAGTAATCGGTAATTAAATTATTATTAAGAACCCACCCGACGTACCTAAACCACCGTACCACATATATACATGTGCCTGCTTCCAAGGCTATGCTAGCTAGCTAGTTCATTCAATCGACCATGCGTGCGTGTCATTCCGCCCGTCATTGATTATCTTATTAGTACATGCACATAATAAGATATTACGTTTATACCTACACCTAGATAATAAGATAGACGCAATCGTAGAGAGTTGCATGTACGTATATATGTGCATCGGTGCTACTGCTGTACATATTAGATAGGTAGGGGCGAGCCTTTGTGTGTGCGTTATATGTATATATATATGAGTTTTGGGGGATTACATACAAGCAAGCTGATTATTGGAGACAGCAGCGAGAGCGAGGACGATCCGCGGACCAAGCAAGGGGTTTAATAAGTTCCCCCTATGCTAGCTACGAACGACACGAACAGCTTACTACACAGCATGCGTACGTGCGTCGCATATCCAATTATACACCGATAGAAACAGCGGTATCAGCCTCGCTCCGCCCATATATTTGTTCGCGCTCTCGTTCGTCTCTCTCTCTCTCTCTCTATATATATATATATATATTAATCGTTCAGCAGTGTATGTCTTATTATAATAACTAACTAGATCGCCGTACATAATAATAACATAGAATCAGGCAGCAGGTACGTACGTACGGTCATCATACTTATATAAGTAGCTAGGCGCCACTCAGATAGATAGATAGAGTCTCTGGGCAAATACGTACACAGCTAAATACATAATACGCATGCTGTGATCCCTGGTGCCACCTGCCCTGTGCGGTCACCAAATCCGTCGTGACAAGCGCCCACAGACCCCCTTTGCTTGCTCACGAAAAGCAGAACGAAGCAGCATCGATAGCATAGCATAGCAGCAGCAGGAGCGACAACAACCAACAACTAACAACGTATTATTTAGGATTAGGTCGCTCTCTAGCTCCCGAGCGATGCATGGCCTCGTCACGGGAGGATGGGGATGTACGGCTGTGGCTCGACGTGCACAACACGGTAGCCCCCAAAACCGGACATCTGCAAGGCTAACGAATGGGAGCAATAAGGGCTGCGCTCGCGCTCCTCACCCCACATGATCCGCCGGTCAGAGCTGTAGTGATAAACGTCGGCTCTGACGTCCAAACAATCAAAAGTACTGTGCTGGACGAATCCTCGGCTGTCGTCCAGCTTGACAGTCGGGCGAACCGTGGCTTTGATGGGATGAGGGTGATTATTGCGCCGTTCAATAGCAGGCGGCGGGTTGCGAGGAGCAGCAGCCACACGCAGTCTGCGGTTGAGACCAGCCACCACTTCCATGAGTACTCCTACTGCCGCGATGGCAAGGATGGCGACGCAAGACTTCGCCCATAGTGAGGTCGTCCATACCAGGAAAACTGCCTTCAGGTGGAGACCTAATGCAATCGTCGCCCCAATTATCACAAAGCCACCGGCAAGAGCGGTCAGAAGCTGATTAAGCTTGGGGACAGTAGTACCAAGAGCGACGCCCTGTTGTCTATCAAGAAGCTCTAGAGATACGAATGGTGACAGCATAACCCAAGAGAGCATTACACTTGTAGCTTGCGGGTCATTAGTACTAATAAGATTTTGGCGGTTCGGTAGCATCTTCATCTTGAAGATGCGTAGCAGCTGGCCGAAAGTATTATTATTGCTGTTGGCTGCGGCGGCGACTCCAGCAGCTTGGCACTGCTGTGAACAATGTTCCAGCAGGAGTTGTTCCTGAAGCAAGCACCGCAAAGAATAGGCATGTATGCATGTTAACATTGCATTATTCAATAAATAAGACTAGAAAAGTTAAAAGTAGCTCATCCGTGTTCAGCGCGCGTTCAAAACAACATACACCGGCGGCCGCCTGCGTGCTATAAAATTCTTGCACAGTGCTCACCTCCTGCTGATGATCTGCTGTCTGCAGTGCCGCAGCTGGCGAGGAAGATGGAAGGCAGTAAGCTGCGATCATGATTATTATGACTGAGACGCGGACCATTTTGAGCGTGACTATATGGGGGTTTCCTGTGGTTTAAGCACGCAAGTAGATGCAACGAAGCTTGTGAGGCACGTAACAGGCGGCAGCAGTGCGCGCGCCTGACTATCTAAGTGGAGCTTTGCTCTATGTATATATGTGAATGAACTGCTGCACAAGTGTACTGGTAAAGCATATAACAGTTTGTAGTCACCAAAAGCTAGCAATTGCTGATAGTTTTCAAGGTGATGAATCTGATCAATGGCCTTTGCGTCTTATATGACTTGGGCACAACTCCAGATCGGGGGAAGCAGTACCACGTCGTCCATACATATATACGAACGAGCCGATAATAACACCTCCAATTCTTAGGCTATGATATCCCGTTGATGAGTCCTAATTTTATACATGTCGATGTATGTATATATGTCTCTTTGGCGTTTCTTTCAAGTCGTCGTTCTTAACAGGGATTAAACCTCCTTCCCTCCGTCATTCCGCCTTACGTTTTGCTGCTGACGGAGGGTAATAGATGAAGGTTTTTATTTGCAAAAATCCGCCTACGTGCGTCCCGCCAAGCTGACTCGTCCCAGCACCCTACCCGGAGGCACATGATGGAGCGAGGCGGCGGCGCTGCACCGACACGCATGACGCCCTCAACCAGTATATAGTCAAGGATGGTATGCCTGGGTACGCGTGGTCTGGGGGGCGGGGGCGGGGGCGGGGGCGGGGAGGGCTTAAAAGGTCGCCGCCACTTTAATACTTTTCAACATGCGGTGGTGTGCTGCCACGTCCCTCACACACGCATGCATGGTTAATGGTAAGTACGGATTGCACGCTTATCTTCGTCTATACGTTGATCTAAGTCGAAAAGTATAAGCAAAGGGCGGCCCTGCCTGACCCAAGGATCGTCAGTGCAACAAGCTTTGGTGCAGCGCGTGTTATCGCCGCCAGGTCAGGGATGGTGCACGATGAACTAATAAGGCGGTGGAAGTCGGGGATGAGGAGCAACTTGGCCGTGGCGGGTTTATATACGAATTTCGAGCCTGCTGCGTTTGATTCTTGCCTGCACACGACGCATGGCCATCGCTGCCTGTACGTGCGGCAGAGATGGAACCGACAGCCGCAAATATGTCTTTGGCAAAGGCGTAACTCCTCCAGACGGAGACCTGCAGTGGCGGTGGCGGCGGCGGGATGTACGGGTGTTGCTGCTGGGCTCTTGCGCGGGCCTAATGGGGCTGGTAGGTGGCGCTGCTGCTGTGGGCTGGGGCACTCCATGTCACCTGTGTAGGAAGTTGAGTTCCGAAAACTTAGCACCGCGCGTCGTCAAATGTTGCCGCCACCTGCACATACACATACACATACACATACCGCCACCCGCCACTCGCCACCCGCCACCATCACCAATAACAGCACCTTTCCGGGTGTGGGGGTGATAGTGGCGGTGGATGCGAGTGGCATTACTGTAGACCAGCAACTAAAGACATCTAACCGCCGATCTTCGTGCGATGGACCGGCACAGGTAATGCTGCTGCAATAATGAACTGTAATCATGGCGATCCTTGCACGGTACGACACAATGGATATTCCGTACCGCAATACGTTGGCCCAATAGATTATTACCCAACATAGATACCGTGGCACCTCATTGGTGTATCGGTTAGCAGAGGGAGGCTGCAGGCAGGGAACGATGCCCCCCGCCCAGGAATGAAGGACGGTCCACGCAGTCCGCCTGCAGCGACTGATACGTGGATGGATCTTCCGAACGGAGTTGGGGTGCAACAGCGCGGTACGATTATTATTACGGTTACGATGACGCACTCCAAGGATGCTACGAAGCTGCCGTACGTTGCCCGGTTTTTCATGATAATAACTGGACTGCCGCCAGCTGTCTCGTTGCCAATGCATGCATGGCAAGCTATATGCATGGCCCTACGCACATACCGCGATAGATCGCTGTCGGATGTATTTCCTGTTTTTAAGAGCCTGCGTCGCCGTACAGCAGGAGTTATACAGGGTTGCAGATCAAGTACCATCATCATTTATGACCTCGCTTTAGGATGGCTTGGATAACAAACGACCCGCGTTTGTGTATGTTTGAATGGCTGGGGAATTCATCAGTTTGCATAATCGACTAATATAATATACTTATTCTGCGAGGCATAATTGTTACATAACCCTTTAAGATGTCTGTCTGTACGTATATATGTAAAACCCCCACGTGTGCGCGCATGGAAGCTTACGTCCCGGCGGAAGCATGTTGTCAGCACGGGTCCATGTAGTCGAGCACGGGTATAAGGCCCACATCCGCAGCCACTCGCTGCTCTTATTACGCACGTCGCTGGCGGTCATGTCCACCACCTCGTACCTGGCCAAAGAGCGGATGGAAATCTCAGCTATGGCAAGGCCCACACTGCGTTGCACCATGGCTTCCTGGACAGCCCACAGCAGCCCCGAAGAGCAATTACTTCCGACTGTGGCAATCCTTACAGCATCATATATACCTGCATCTGCGGACAACAGCTGCCCCCACCCCACCGCCACCCCATCCTTCCACCGCCTCGTGTCGACACGCACATCACACTGCCCATGCGCGCCGTGCAGACGGACATTACCTCCCCTGGAGTCCAAACAATAAACAGGCAAACCAAGAAGAGACATCTGCAGCGCCCACCCACCCCACCCACATAGCCCCCCGGAAGTTGAAGGTCGCAGTTTTGCGGGTCCCTCCGCGGGTGCTGACGCAGTGGCTTTGGCTCTACACAATACCCTCCCCACAGACCAGCATGTTCCACGCACCAGCCGTGTTCCCGATTTTCAACCCCCCTTTGCAAACCCCCCTGGAGCCCGGTGGCCCTACCCCCCCATCCAGTTCGTTCGTGGGTGCACTCATACGACACGACACCGGTCAAAACTCCAGGTCCTTACTGTGCTCAGGTTGCTGCTGGTGCGCACTGGGGCATATTTCTTATTCTACTTCTAATGAGAACAACAGCGCTCAGTGGCGGAAGTGACGGGCGCCGGTGGTCAGCAGGACGATGCCATACTTGTCGGTGGCTATGCGCACGGAGTTGACTCGGTTCGGCTGGCCCGACCCCATACCCAGCAGCCGACCATCCTTGGCGACGGTGATGGCATTGGACTTGACGTGCTTCACCGCCCTGCAGGCGAACACGGGAGGCGGAGTAGCCCCAGGGCCGCTCAGCATCTACCAGTGTGTGGTCAAGAACTTAACTGAAGGTTGACTCAAATGAAAAGTTGCCGTCGTCGTACCATCTATCCAATATCACATCCAGGGCCGTGAAGGAAACTCAAAAAACAAATGACACAGTCGTACAACCCGATATCGATTCGGACGGCCCCTCCTCCCGCCGAAGGAAATGCCCCCCTCACACATACCTGCCGGCCTTAAGGCGGCAAGGGAGACCGCGACCCGCATGAAGAGCCGCATTCGGGGGCTGTGCGTGTGAGGTTATGGACAAGCTGACCTGGACGGACTATGTCGCCAGGGAGAAAACAACATACAGCCCCGGACAGCCCCACATCATACATACACACGTACCTGATGTGGGTTCTCGCCGTACCGAAGAGTCTGCGCCAGCTGCAGCGGCACGGTCATCTGCGGTGCCGGGCCCGACCCCACCTGGTTCCATAGCCACTCCGAAACCTGAGCGTCGTACGACGAGCAGTGCGGCCGTACACGACGCCGGAAAGGGAGGGAAAGGGCGCAAATGATATAATTCACCCCTCCCCGAAGGAGTTCTAAAGAAATCGTGGGATATCCCCCAAGGCGCGCATTGCGTCCCCCTTCCTGTACGGAAGTACCCCCGGGCTTAGACCGCAATCGACACACACACACACACACGTTCATCTCGGCAAGGCATGCGCCTTGTGTGCACTATGTAGGAGGTTGACGTTGCGCTGGGTGCTGAACATGGCGGCCGGTAAGTGCCGGCCGCCTGCATGGTCAGCCGCTAACGTTAGAGATCTACCACCCTGTGGCTAATTTAAAAAACTTCATGAAGCAACAGAATTTATCTTGATGCTTCAAGATTTTATTCCAGGTTACCACAAGACAATAGGTCAGCCGGGCCGCCGTGCACACCAAACACGGCGCAATTATAATTATAGTAGGAAACGCGTTATGCTAATAAGCTTTTCAGTGTCAGCGGCAATAGCGTAATCGCAGCGCCGGGCGTACAATCTGTTGTTTCGGTTGGCCAACGATATCCGCAACAGCAAACTGTATTAAGACTGCGCGAATGTCAAACATCAGAGTTGAGCCAAGAAGTTTATACAAACTTAAATATGCCATAATGATCCAATGATCAACCATGAGACGTGAACTGTCTTACTTCATTGATGCATCCCGGTTATCGGGTCGTATTGACGTCATCGATCGAGCGTCGAGGGCGACACGATTTGTCCTCCTCCGCTATTTCAGGGAGGGTATGAGACGGGGAGACACAAGCATAAAATATTTTACAGATGGAAAAATAATACTCAGTTAGCCACGCACCTTCTTGCTTTGGTTCCTAAACACTTTCAAATCGATGCGACTTTGGTCAACTTAGTGACAGCTTGCCAACTGGTCCCCTGCCTGTGAACTTCACCGAAATACAGATTTGAGCAAGGGACCTGCTGGTGCGCAGCGACCTTCAAATAAACGGCACTGGTCCAATGGACGGATCGGTACGTACACCTGCGTACATACGTGAGCAGGACATGTGCAATCTATCCGCAAGCAAAACAGTCTGCTCCACCGTCCCTCCGAGAGCCCAACCCTCTTAATATCTAACAACGCTGTCCAGCAGCTCATTGCGCTCGTGGCTGCCCTGTTACACAGACGTTCACAAAACGGCTTGAACACCACCAAAGTAGTTCTTCTTAATTAGGATGGATTCGGCCCAGCCCTCAAGACCGCAACATACGTCTCAGTTCCGCCCCGGCTCGCTGGCCTCCACTCCATCTCCACCCCTCCCACCAGACAGATAGAAGAGCGAGCACGGTCAGCTGTAGTCCTCCCCTCCCAATCTTGTCCATGTCACCGCCGCTCTCCATCACTGCTCCGAAACCCCGCTGTGAACCCCCATGCTGCCGTTATCAGCATTTTCACAAACCTCTACCAGTACGGGTAGACTATCTCGGGCCCCGGTTCACACGCGTCAAAACCCCCCTTGTCCTGCTTTTGATCACCAGCTCCTCGGCCCCCACCAGTCCCCCCGCGTTCCGGGCCCCTGTACCATCACTTGGTAGCATGTTTGTGAACAGCAGGCATTGTTGCCTTCGACCGACAACGTCAACTTTAAGGGCGATTCTCTCAACTTCCGGGTTCATTCGTACACAAGGATGCATGATGAGGTCCGCCAGCTATGAGGGATGACGGAAGACCGCAATCCGCAACCAAACGCAGACGGAGGGCGTCCTGGTGGCTGGCTAGCTGTACCATCGCGATCCAAAACCTGTGGGGCGGTGCATGGCGACCACCCCAACCACCGCCGCCACCGTCAGCAACCTCGCTCTTCGCGTGTGGCGTGAACAAGATTCCGCATCTGCGGCAGCCGGCAGTTCGGGGACGGAGGAATGCCCGCTCAGCATCAGGCCCATCGAACGAGGGCAATAGTGGCATTCACCGGGTTACGCTTCTTTCCACACCAACGAAAAGCAACGAAAACAGGACACACAGAAGCAAGGACACAGCCTGACGAGTTAAAGTCCACGATAAGTAAGGCATGTCTATATATGATAAACCGCACGACTCCGTATGGTAGTTGATTGGCCGATGCTCAACAAAGTCCTTGATCGCATGAGCGCTGCATGCACTCACTACGTCCCTAGATAGAGTACACGCACGCACCTGCACATATATAGCTCAGTTCGATGCCCTGCACCAATCGGAACGTTTGCGGCGAGAACGCCCAGGGGGCCAGCGTCGCGATGAAGGCACGGAATGAATCGGATGTTGGCTTGCCACAAATTGTGGCCCGGCATGTCCTGGGCGTACTGGGGTTGCGGCAGGTACGGCGGGATAGATGGATTCATCAGCCACCTCTATATCGGGTTTGGCGGGCCTCTGCTGATGTAAGATGATGTCATCCACCCAAGGAAAAAGGGGCCACTCTTTACCCTTGCCGAGTTGCCTTACTTGGCAACATAGACAATAATCATGTGTAAAATACGAACCTGGTACGGCGCTCCAAAGGTTACGAGCCCCATCAATGCCGCGGCATCGGGCACTTGACGACTCTCATACAGCGGCAGCGCTCGCGCTAGGTCACCGGTGGCAGGTGGCAGGTGGCAGGTGGCAGGTGGGAAGAATGATGAAATAAGGTCATACGCATGTAATAAGCGCAATCAATACCTATATATTCGCCTGTGCCGCCTCCACCTCCCAGTAACCCCAGTGCCTTCCACGGCCGAAACGCCAACTAAAACCCAAGCATCATGTCCCACCCTCGGATGCAGCCGGGTATATTGTGAACTCTAGTTATTAAACAGGTTGGTCGGTTGGTTGGACGGTTGGTTGGTGGCCCCGGAGGAAGACTTACCAAAGCCGAATCGTAGCAACAGTGGGCGAGCGAGCGTTTCAATCACGCCATGTGTGTGTGTGTATGTGTGTGTGTGTGTGTGTCCGCGCACATTGCGTCCGTTATATTGGTAATATTATTATTAATTATATTAGTAAGGCAATTTGTTTTAAGAAATAATTTTTTATTGACATATTATTGTTTATTTAACTTGATGGTGTTGTACAGCGGCGGTGTATCGATGGCCCAGTTCACCACTTTATTAGAGATAGAGGAGGCTGTCACCCAAAGGAACGGCCATTATCTTACTATTATTACTTATCAGCTACTTCCCTCTCCTCGTTAGTTGCGGTGATGTCTGTATGTCTGCACGTATGTGGCCCTGACGCGGTACGGTAGGTGGAGGCGATCGAAGTGATCATGGCGGGCACGCATGTTTTGGACATCAGAAGAATGCCTCAATAATAGTAATCTGAAAAGGATGCACTACTACATATATAATCCAAGTGTATTTATCGCCGGAGCAAGCGAAAAGCTTGCTAGGCCATAGCTTAGTTCTTCCCGGGGAGCCGGCTTGTCCTTCCGTCCCAGTACGGCAGTGGCCATAATTGGAAAGTTGTGCCAAACGTCAGTCGTCGTAGTTCCGACATAGACGTGAACGACGATAGTCGTTCCGTCGTCGGAACGGAGACCTTACCCCGATTTTTCGTTGTCCGTCCGTCCGTCTGTTCGGCTTTCTGGAAACTCGCGTTTTTCGGGCCGTCGTTCTCGGGTTTCGGAGCTCCGCGCGCGCTTAGGACGTCGTTGCGTAAAAGGCGAGGTCGTCGGTTCGATTCCGGTCGTCACCGGGTGTTTCTCGTTGAGCAATCGCGGCGCGACTCGTTGCATCTCCAGGTGCGCGGTTCGCTATACATACTTGTAATATTGTAGTCGGACCGGATTGATATATACCCATGCATACTTGATAGCCATATATTCGAACCTTCCGGCGTTGGATGACGCGGTCATCCAACGCCGGTGCGCGTCCCGTCCAACGTTGTTTGCGTGAAATGTGTGGCTTTTTGAAAGGCGTACGGCCTTCTTTGCGTGCGTCGGCTCGCCCCAGGTATCGTATGCATCGTGGTCGCGGATATATATATATATATATCCGTTCGACTTCTTTCTCTTAACGTGCAGTCGCCGGCTTTTCCTGGACCTGGGCTCTTTACAGTTGTCGGATCGTTCCTCGTCGGTTCGTCCCCCCGTTGGCCCGGCCGTCGGTTCGTTTAGAGACGGCTTCCATCAGTTATGACGGACCGAATAAATGATTCGCCCCGGCGGGCTGAGGCTCGCGGTCGCGAGCGCCTGGGTACACTGGCCGGCGGTTTCCATTTCAGAGGTACGAGTGCGTCGAGCGTGCAGCTCAGCGCGGATGCAGTACGGATGCGGGAAGCTCGTCTCGATCCGGAGCGCAGGGCTGCGGAGCAGGGGCGTGACGTCGCTGACGGGCAGAGGTCCGCGCTTGCCACTTCGCTCTGTGCAGCGCCGCAGTCCGAGGTGCGTAGTCGGGAGCGTCTGGGTACACTGGCCGGCGGTTTCCATTTCAGAGGTTTCAGAGGGACGAGTGCGTCGTGCGTGCAGCTCAGCGCGGATGCAGCACGGATGCGGGATGCTCGTCTCGATCCGGAGCGCACGGCTGCGGAGCAGGAGCGTGACGCTGCTGCGCGAGCGGTTGCGCGTCAAGATCCGGAGCGCGGGGCTGCGGAACAGCGGCGTAACACCGCTGCGCGAGCGGCTGCCCGTCAAGATCCGGAGTGCAGGGCTGCGGAACAGCGGCGTAACACCGCTGCACGAGCGGCTGCCCGTCGAGATCCGGAGTGCAGGGCTGCGGAACAGCGGCGTAACACCGCTGCACGAGCGGCTGCCCGTCGAGATCCGGAGTGCAGGGCTGCGGAACAGCGGCGTAACACCGCTGCACGAGCGGCTGCCCGTCGAGACCCGGAGTGCAGGGCTGCAGAGGCCGCGCACGCGCAGGCCCGTGCTCAGCTGCGTGGGATACAGCTTCCGCGAACTAGCTTGCTTGAGCGTTTGCGGGACCTGATGCGGTTTCCCTGCTTGCACGAGGGCCGGCACCCTGCGCCGCCTGATTTTCTTGGGGTGATTCCGGAAGGGCGCGTGCAGGATTTGCCTGGTGGTCAACTTCCGGTGGAGCGGCAGGTACCATATGAGAAACACCTGCAGCTTGCTTCCAGCATGGCCGCCGCACTGCGTCGGCGCATGCCTTCCCGGGTGTGTGCCGTCTGCTCGGAGCAGTGTTCGGAGGACCAATCCGCGCTTCGTGCTTGGGTGGACATCCCCAACGTGGACATCTTACGCGCTGACATCATGTGCACAGGCGCCGTGCCGCGTCATGCGCGTACCCTGGCTTGGCGGCGCATGCCCTGCACCGCCCAAGGTGTTGCACCACCGGCACCGGATCCGGTTTTACCGGTGCGGTATCGTATCGGCAGATCGGAGCGCGGCAGTACTGCAGGTGCCAGCGCTGACGCCGATCCCACGGCATTCGTGGATGAGGATGCGGCGGCGGCTGACAGTGATGGTGGTGTCGATGGGGCTGACGAGTCGGATTCATCGACGGGTGCTGCAGAGGGCACGGCCCCATCGGAGTTGCGGCCATATCCACCACGGGTGCAGCCGCGACCTTGCTTCGACGATCCGCGGAGTGTGGAGGTGCCGTTCTGCATGCGCCTTGATGCGGATTTGCCGAACCGGACCGTGTTCTGCGGCGATGGTGGCTCCGAGCGATTCGTTATCTGCGCCTCTTGCGAGAAGGCACTGGCGGGTGAGAATCTTCTCCGGCTCGTTTAGGGGAACATGAACACATTTGATTCGTCGAGCCGCCTATATTGCCATTCGAGTTTGCTTAACCGATGTCCGCCTGTCGCCGCTCTCGTTGCAGTACGCCGAGTGCCTGAAGCGGCTCTGGCGCGTCTCGATCCGGGCGACGTGCCGTCTGTCAATCACTTGGGCGACCCGCTGCCTACACCGACGTTTGTGGAAAGTCAACTCTTGGGGCGGGGCCGTCTGATGCAGCAGCTGCTGATTGTGCATCTCACGGGCCGTCCCCCCCAGGTCTTCCCGTGTGCCGTTCAGTCGCATGGTATCGCGGTCGTCAACCCCGATCCCAACATGCTACGCGGCCAGCTGCCTGCGCGCATTGCGGATTTGGCAGGTGCGTTCACGGTGGTGTGCGTGGATCAGGTCCGAGACCGGCAGGACTTGCTGGATCGCGTTCGCCGTGCGCCTGGCGTTAAAGTGCGAGGACACGTCGTCGTCGCCTGGGTACGCTTTCTTCAGCACAACGATGAGGATGAGCTCGTGGTGGATGAAGATGCTCTGCAGGAGTACGAGCGTATGGGATGTGTTGCGCAGGTACCTGAGACGCTGCTGCGCTCCGCGATCGGTCCTACAGATCCGGAAGTCGCCGGCGTACTGCGGAGCACGTTCCTCCATGACCGCACTGGCGCCGCTGGTGTACGGCAGCTGCAGGATACGTTACAAGAAAACACGGCTGGTGAAATCATTCAGGGCGACGGTGCGTATGTATCGCCGTCTGATACAGGTGTGCTTCCTTCTTGTTGAAAGACGGGGTAAGCCGACGGGGCTCACAGACGGGAAACGGTTGGGAGACGTGCCGGGCGGGAAACGTAGATACGTCACTATCGGACTGACAATTTTGGTTCCACGTGCTTTGCCCGCATCCTTCCGGCCTTGACATCTGCTGGAGGTCCCGATGTGCCCACGACCGGGCCTACCGTCTCGGACACTCCTATGTCTGTGAGGGCACAGCTGCGAGTTGCCCGTGCCGCTGCTGTGTTTTGCGACCTGTACGTACCCGTGGGTTTGCACGGGTCGCGGCTGCTGGTCTGTGTGTCGATCGGACGCGCTCGGCCTCCTGTCAGGTTAGGCGTGGGGGAATACTCTACGTATTGCCACTTGTTGATCTGCGGTGTGTGCGCGACTGTGACTACTGTTCACTGCAGAAGCTGGCGCTACGGGCTTACCGCCCCTCGCGGTCGTCGTGCGTCAGGCAGCCGACCCTGCTCCCATCCGGAGTGAGTGAGGGCGTGCATTTTATCACCTTCGTACACCTCCATTCGCGTATTCCGTCACATCCACCGAACGGCCTCGAAACAATTCGCGCATACATATATATATATATATATCATTCCCGCTCCATCTGTCTGCCCGTCGTGTTAAGCTTGTGGATTCCCGTCCCCTCTGTCCGACACAGCTGATGCCGACCTGGGCGCTCCGAATGAGCTGGAACTGGTCCTGCCGCAGCCCGCTGCCGTTCCGACCGACGGCAGCGAGTTTGATACCCGGCCCAACGTGGTGCATGATCTGCTGACCGGCCGTGCACGTCTTGCATTCGCCGCTGGTGGCCGTGACGCTCGGATCCTGGATGATCGTCATCCGGCCATCCTCAACGTCTGCTTCCCGGTCTCGTTTCCGTATGGCTTGTCCGGACAGCGGCCGCCGGGAATGTCCTTCGCATCATACTGCAGCCACCTGGTACGGCGGGTGCCTCGGGCACAGTTCAGCGGCAACTTGATGCTGCTTGCCCGCATGTACGACATCAACGTTCGGCAGCAAAGCATGGCGCAGGTGGGAGTGGCCCTGCGCATGCGACCACGGCTGGGTGAACCAGCGGCGCGAGTTTCAAGGGATGTCGTACGCGCCATGGCGGACATCTTGGCGCTGCCGTACCGTCACGCCCAGCGACGGCAGCTGCTGTCGCAGCAGTCGCCCGTGGTGCGCGCTCTCCTCGAGGGCGCACGTGCCAGCTTGCTGCGAATTGACCTCACGGATGCCTACTACAACGGTGCAAAGGCCACGATGCGTGCAGCTGCCCTCACTATTGGCTGGCCGCCGCTGTTCTTCAACCTCAACCCGGCGGACATGCATGCTGGCTGCGCCGTTGTAGCGTCTGGCCAGTTCATCGAGTTCGACGACACCGGCCGTCCCGCCCAGATCACCAGCACGGTGGAAAAGTGGCGCCGCGTTAAGGAAGACCCGTACAGCTGCGCCGCGCTGCTCGTTGCCACGAAAGAAGTGGTGGTCGAGCAGCTGTTTGGCTTTGCACCTGGGGCAATGCGGCAGACTGACCCGAACTGCTTCTGCGGTGTCGTATTCGAGGTGGTCGTCAAGGTGGAGCAGAGCGGGCGATTGGCGTTACACCTGCACGGAGTTGCACATCTCGAGTGCTTTGCGCTGGAGAACCTGCAGGCGTTCTTTTGTGGACCCAACTGCCGGGCTCTGGCACTTGCGTACGCGCTCTGCGAAATGTGGTATCCTTCGCCGTACTACGCTCCGGCCCCGGACGGTGGAACGCAGCCTCTGGTCATGGGTATGTCTGAAGCGGAGGCGCAGCAGCACGGCCTGCCCGTGCCGGCGGTGCAGGTAGATTGCCCGCCTGCCGCGTGCGATTTCGAACGACTGGCCGGGTGCGCGAACGGCGGGCTCCCTCCACCATCACGGCACGCCGCCTGCCGTGCCCACCACGCTGCCGTCATACGCGGTACCCTCACCCACACCCACAATACGACCTGCAAGCGCCACGGCTGCCACGGCACCGACGACAGCTGCGGCATGGCGTTCCCCCGGCTCATCCGCACGGCCTTTCAGTGGATCGGCACCAGCGGCCTCTTCTTGTTGCCCCGCCTGGCGTCCAACCTCGTGCCGCACATGCCTGCCGTTGCGCTCGCGTTCGGCTGCAACCAGTTGATGTCCCTGGCCTGTGAGGTCGACCGGGAGTACACGGCTGACGTCGCCGCACAACTAGCACGCCCCGTCGACGAACGTGGTGACTGCCCCCTCCTACAGCCCGCCATCGACCGTGCCCGTGATGCTGCGTACTACAGTTCAAAGTACACCGCAAAGACAATCGAGCGCAGCCAGGCACACCTCACCTGTGCCGCCGTCGGGCGCGTGCAGGACTTCATGATGGCGGGGAGCCCGCCCAGCGCCAGCGGCGATGGCCCCAGCGCGTTCGCCAACCTATGCGCCGCGGTACACCGCATGACGGCCACCATCACGGCCGGCATGGCACTGGTCGCCTTCAAGCTCTCAGGTCACGATACGTTTCAAGCGTCGTACAAACGTAACTACCTGCCGGTGGGCGCGTTCACTGCACTGGCGGCCGAGTCTGCCGTGGAGCCAGAAGACGCGGAAACCGGCGTGGAGCTTGTGGAGGCAGAGGAGCACGGTGGCTACACTCTCGCCGACGCCGTACAGAACTATACGCAGCGCGGAGTGGAGCTCAGCGGCTTCGATTGCAGCGCCTACAATATCGTGGCCAACTTCGAAGTGCAACGTGTGACGCCCGCACAGCACCCCCACGCTGCCATCCTTGGCGCCCAAGTCCTCCCCGCGACTCGCCACCGCAAACGCAAGGCCTCTGACACCGCTGTGACCCCCGTGACTGATGCACCTTCCGGCCCATCTGGCGCCCAGCCCACCGCCGCCGCGACGTTCCTTGCGTCAGGCGGTTCAGCTGCGGACCAGCTACCGACCAGTCCAGCAACGACCATTCCCCCCAAGAAGGTGGCCTTCCAACCGACGCACCCGCTGTACCTGACACACGTCCTCCGTCGCCTGGCGCAGCCGAGGTACGTCCTGCTGGGCGGTGCACTGCCCCGCCGTCCTCAAGCAGGCAGTACCACCGCAGCCGCCGTCGCCTACTACGCATTCGTGTTGGGCATCTTCAAGGCTCACCGCGGCCAGCCGGTGGCTACCAATCAAACGGTGAAGGAAGCGTACGATGCTTGGTGGACGGACCTGGGAACCACCGGTGCAGGCCGATCCTACAGAGCCTGCGTCAGTGCCCTGCTTGACAACATCGAAGCAGAGCACCTCGCCAGCGGCCGGCGCCAGGCCGAATACAACTTGCGACGTCGCCAGCGCCGCGCCGCCGCTGCGGCTGCCGGTCTCCCCCCGAACTACACCTCCAGTGACTCGGATGATGACGACCCGGACGCCGCGCGAGGCCGCCTCGAACCCGACCCTGACACACAGCCACCACACGACAATCAGGTCGAGCGATATGACTTCGTGCCAGGCCAAGGCGACCCGACGACGGGGCTCAACCTGTCTGACGTCGCCCTGACGGACCTGTACGACCGCACCACGGTGGAGGGGCTGTACGCATACGGTGCAGCCCGGCGTTGCCGTGCGCTTCCTCTACCCGACGCACTCGGTGCCAACACCAGCCCCTTCATTCGCCGTGTACGCGCCACCGACATCCCGCTACTGAGTGAGGCTTCCAAGCGGTTGAAGCGCTACGTGGTCCTGACCGAAGGCGCCATCACCACGCCGGCCACCGCCGTCCGCACCCCCCGCCTGTGTCTGGATCGCCGCCCCGGCTACCCGCTAGTGGCGGTACTCATGAACGACGGCCAACAATCTGACCGCGCACTCGTTACAGCGGAGATGCCGACATACCTGCGTCTGGCTCAACCGCCTACCGTTGACGACACCATCGAGCTCTTCACCCTGGCGCCGGATCAGGCTGTACCGTTCATGCTCGTGGCACGCTACTTCGACCGCCGCAACGAACCCGATCCAGGCGTCCCGCCGCAGATGCTCATCATGGGTCCCCCGGGCACGGGCAAGACAAGGTTCGTGCACGCGCTGCTGTGGTACACGTACCAGCATGACAGCCCCGACTGGGCCGCCACATGCGCGTACTCCTGGGCCGCCGCGATCGCCTTCAACACCCCAGTGCACCGCAGCCTGTCGACCCACTCGATGTTCGGCATCTCTGCGAGCCAAAGCAGCTCGCGTGGCGCCAACCTTCCCAAGCGCGGTGCCCACGCCAGCCTTCAGGTACGATCCACTTGCCGGAGCACGTACGACAACCATCCCACGAATCCACACCTCCCGCCCCAACATCCTACGCACCCCCCTTCTCCACGCGCTCCCCCCCACCCTTCGTAGGTCAAACGCAACGTCGGTGATGGCGCTGTCTTCATCGACGAAATCGGCATGCAGAGCCATGAGCACCTCGGCGCCATCAGCTACTCCTGTACGGCCAGCGTACCGCCCCCATCACATCTTGGACCCACCCACTCGAGCACCCGTGTCCTGTCCGGCCGCGCCGCTGCCGGAATCGGCGACCTGCTACAGCATCCTCAACCGGGCGGCTCGCCACCATACCGCTTCGCGGCCGACGTCGAGCGGAACCCCAACTTCACTCCGTCGGCACCGAACACCCGGCGCCGGCCAGCCTCGGCTGACGAAGACGAAGGTCGCCGTGCGGATGGCGGCAACACCGGCAGCAGTGACGAGCACAACAACGACCGCGACACTGCCGCGACCATGCGTCGCCCTCGCCGACCCGTACCACAGACGCACGTCCGCCTGCACGATGGCTTCCAGCTGTACCGGCAGCTCGGCAACGTCGTGTTCATGCTGCAAAAACAACAACGACAAGACAACAGCCCGTCCGGTCAGCAGCTCACGCAGTTCGCGACCATGTTCGGCGGCGGCGAACCCACTGAAGCGCGCATGGCGGCACTGATAGACGCGCTCAACCAACGCGTCATCACCGACCTATCGGACCTCACGGACCTCGAGCCCCGCGTGGTGTTGCAACGCAACGAACCCAGGCACGTCCTCAACACGCGACTGCTCATGCTCCAGGCGCGTCGCAAGGGTGCACGGTTGGTCAGCTGGAACGCGGACCACGTCCCGGTCCGCCAACACGGCACAGCCCAGCAGCCGCTACTCTCGCACGTCGAGAAGGCTGTCGCGATGCGAGTCAAAGACGCCGCCTTCGACCACACAACCGCCGACACTTGGTACTACGAAGGAGCACGCTACACGCTACTCGACACCGTTGCCGCCGACGCTGGCGCCTGCCACAACAATGAAGTCGAGGCGTGCGGCTTGCTCACCGACAGCCGCGAACCGCCCGACGACGGCCACGGCCCATACTGGCGCCTTCACTACCTACCCGCAGCCGTCATGGTCCGTCCAATTAAAGGACACGCGCCCAATACGGTGCTAGCGGACTTGGCGGACTTCGCATCCAAAGGTGGTGCCTTCACCGTCGTACCACGCCCCTCACCAGCAGCCAATATCACCGTACCTGCTGTCAACACCGGCACCGCCACGAAGAACGTGCGTCGCATCAACGTGCCGCTGGGTGACTACTACGCCGTGACCGACTATTTCGTACAGGGTCGCAGTTTCAAGGAAGAATGCTGGGTTGCGGACCTCTCCGTCCCACCTGGCGGCTTGAAGCGCGCAACCGTGTATGTACTACTGACACGGTACAAGACACTCAACCACATCCGCCTCTTGCGCCCGCTCTCTACGACACCCGACGAGCGAAAACGAGTTGTCCAGCAGTTTCTGGCAGCAACAAAGCTCGACCCCGACCTGGCGGCCGAACTGCGCCTCCTTGACCGCCGCGCGACCGCAACCCGCAACCGCTATGCACCCGAATACGAGCACGCCCGGCACCTGGAGGAGCGTTGGACTACCGCAGCCACCACCACGTGACACGGCGACGATGGTGAGGGGTCTGCAACGGAGGCGACGGTGGCGAAAAACAGGGCGGCGGATGAAGATGAGGATGCGGGTGTGGATGAGAAAGCTGTGGCAGGTTGCCGATTCCGAGTGCTAGGTGGGCCCAAGATGTGGCGGACGCGGTACGTTGATCGTACGTTGCTCGTCCCGGAGTGGCTGGTGACGCCGAGGTGCTCATGGCTCTGCATGCCGATTTCGTCGCGAAAATAGACTAGAGGGAGTAGACGGAACACCACCGTGTTACCGTGTCGTCACCAACGTTGCGTCTGACCTACGACGGATGGGGGGGAACGTGTGAAGAAGGAGGGTGCGTAGGATGCTGCGATGGGAGGTGTAAATATGTGCCGGACGTTGGCATTGCAATACATCTGCCGCATGCGGGCAACACGAGTCGCGCAAGTGTTGAGAGACGCAGGGACGACGTAGTCTGTGGGGCAGAGGTTGAGCACAAGAGACGGCCGTGGTCGAGTGTGTTGTAGCGGTCCAGCAGCGTGTTGGGGAGTCGAAGCAAGCACCGACATGACACGGGTGTTTGTCCATGTGCTTTCGTCACCCGTACTTCACTCCGGCACCCAGGTCATTCGGGTTGAAACTACGGGGTCGTGGAACCTGGTACGCTGTAGAGTGAAGTACGGGTGATGCAAGCACACGGACAGGCACCTGTACCATTTCGGTGCTTGCCTGGAATCCCCAACATGCTGCTGGACCGCTACAACACACCTTTCCGCCTCCTGTGCCCGCTCTCTGCCACACCGCCGTCCCTACATCTCCCAACCCCTTTGCGACCTGTGTTGCCTGCATGCGGCCGACGTATTCTAAGGTCAATGCGTGAGTCCATGACGCGCATTTCAACACAAGACTGGCACTCCTCGCGGCGGCAGCGACGGCGGCAGTGATGATGGAAGTGACGGACTCGGCAGATGGCTGCACGACGGCGACGGCAGTAACAAAGGCGCGAAGCGCGGAGAAGGGGAGCGCGTAGGATGGTGGGGTGAAAGATCCGGGACTGGAGGTCTGACGGACTCGGCGGATAGCTGTACGACGACGGCGGCAGTGACAAGGGCAAGAGGCGTTGCATTTGACCGACGAAGGCGAAGGACGGAGCGCGCGAAGAAGGAGTGCACGTAGGGAGGGAGGTGTAGATCCGTGGTATGGGTCTCCTACGTGCTCCGGAGAGTGGATCTTACCTGACCAGGTAGCGCTTCGGCCGTAGGTGTAAGTATAGATATGTGCCGGACGTTGGCATTACGATACATCTGCCGCATGCAAGCAACGCAGATCACACAGGTGGGGCAGAGAATGAGTACAGGAGACGGCCGTAGTCAAATGTGTTGTGGCGACTCGGCAGCATGTTCGAAGACTCTAGGCGAGCACCGAAGTGACACGGGTGCCAGTCCGTGTTCCACTTCGGCGGCCAGGCCATCCAGGTTGAAACTACGGGGTCGCGGAGCCTAAAGTACGCTGTGAATTGAAGGGGGCGTTGTAGATTGCGCTCGTCCGCAGTCGATTGCGCCTTAGGACGCGGTGGCGCACGGACAGCCCCCCCTGCCGTCTGTACGCCCCCTGCAATCCACAGCGTACCTTAGGTTCCGCGACCCTAGGTGGCCTGGGTGCCGGAGTGAAAGCACACGGACAAACACCCGTGTTCAGTGTTCACTTCGAGTCTTCCAAAATGCTGCTGGACCGTTACGACACACGTTTCCGCCTCCTGTACCCGCTCTCTGCCACACCTGACGAACGAAACCGAATTGACAAGACCGTCCCTACGTCTTTCAACGTCTGTGCGACCTGCGTTGCCAACACCAGCCCCTTCATTCGCCACACTCGGTGCCAACACCAGCCGTTTCATTCGCCGTGTGCGCGCCACCGACATCCCGCTGCCAAAGTCCGTAAAAGCACGCTCGGCACCGGACTATCGCATCCATCACCACCTGACGCAACAAACCGGGATTTCGCACTTGAGGACCTAGTCTACACGCGAGCCGTCCGCAGCTATCAGGCGTCTAGCCCACCACGTGACACGGCGACGATGGTGGGGGTTCTGCAACGAAGGTCTGCAACGAAGGCAACGATGACGAAGGACAAGGCGGCGGCAACGACGGCGACAGTCGTGATGGAAGTGGCAGAGTGGCGAAGTGGTGACCGCGGCAGTAGCGAAGGCAGAAGGCGCGAAGAAGGGGAGGTGGGAGGTGTGGATCGGGCGGGTTGTCGCTGGACGACGGATGCCTTGTAATGCCGATGCCCGACAATCGTGTGACTTGCAGCTGGGTAACGAAGCCGTCGGACGGACGGACTCTGCGCGTCCGAAAGATGCCGAGAACGGGGCCGTCGAGGTTGCCGCGCGCAGCAAGTGGACCGCGGTGACCCGTGGGTTGATGAGGCGGATTTGAACACAAGATTGCCAATCTTGTACAGGCGTTATACCGCGGTGTCCAGCGTTGCACAACGTTAAACACACGGAGCTTCCCATAACTTGTACTCTACCTTAACATCTCTCTACCCATATACTGCGCCGCTTTCCGTCGTCCCTTCCCGCCCCGAATGGAATCGCCCGACCCCAAACGCCGGCGACTCACCCCGGCACCGTCTACAAGCAGCACGTCCACCTTCGGCAGCCCCACCGACGCTGCCTCCGCGTCCACGTAAGCGATAGCTACGGGCCATCTTTAAGGATGAGGACTAACATGCGACTAACGACCCAATCCGTAGGTCGCGAACCGTCACCTGCCACGTCACCTTCACCGCCGGCCCGGTGACTAAAGATGAAGACCGGCTCTTTGCCGGCGCACCCAACCGAAACGGCAGCTTCGTCGCAGGCGTGAACACAGTCGGACAGGGCGTCATCATCCTGCAGCTCGATAACCGCACCCTAGCCGACATGGAGACCAACCACGCCTTTGCACGGGCCGTCACGTTCACGAACGTGGAGCCAGCTGCCCTGCCCGCCTTCGTCACCTCCCGCTTCGCCGGACCGACACTGGCGCAATACAAGGTCACCCCGACGACTCAAATTTCCGTGGCCAGCACCTCCGTCCTCCCGATGCTGTACACCGCCAAGCTGCGTTATCCGACATACAACGCGGCAACCGACAAAGCGGACGCCGAGGACAAGTACCCGGCCGACGGCAGCGCCCTCCTGGTCGTCCCGCACGGTAAGCTGTTCCGCGGCGGACCCTTCCGCAAGTTCAACGCCTGGGTCGCGTGCGGCAACCCCGACGCCCCCGACCTCGGCTGCGTGGAGCTGGCGGTCAAGCAATCCGCGCCCGACAACTTCGTTACGCAGCTACAAGCGGCGGCTGACGACAACACGCCGCTATACATCTACGCCGCCAAAATCAGCGCGCCGTCCAATACTCAGTACAACAACAGCATCTTCCTCAACGGGGCGCTAGTCGCGGCAGCAGCTGCCCCGGGCAAGCGCCCTCCCAAGCGGGTGCAGACCTTCCGAGCAGCTACCCAGCAGACCACTGCGGCCACCGACAGCCGCGCCGACACGAACGACATGATGGTTGCGTGGGAGCAACGCGACCAGGCCGCCGTTGTCCTACCGTCGGATGGAGCACACGCCGCCGCCAGCCTCTCCCCGAATCCCAGCTCCGTCACGACGGTCGGCTCCCGGCCCGTGATACCACTCGTCCTCAACGTCGGCAATAGCAAGTATCCAGTCTGCACGGACAGCCCCGGCGTCCTCCAACAGCTGCCCAACTACGCGGACTTCTTCGCCGACACGAGCTTCGCGGACGACAACGACCGGGTCGCGTACACCGCCTACGACTCCTTCACCATCACCGGCACCGTCACCACCAGCACGGAGGGCCGGACCACTTTCGTCACGGCCCTCCAGCAGTAAGTCACTCCGGTTGCCCCAAACACAACGTGCATGGAGCGTGCATGGAGTTGCCGCCACTGGATGGCGTTAAATGCCAGCGTCAAACGGCCACCTCGCTGTATGACGACACACTTGCACGGCCGAGTGCGATCCGCGCGCTCGTGGGTTCGACTCCCACGCTGGTGAACTGCATCTCTGCATCCCTCTGCATTCTTGTCGTCGTAGTTCCGACATAGACGTGAACGACGATAGTCGTTCCGTCGTCGGAACGGAGACCTTACCCCGATTTTTCGTTGTCCGTCCGTTCGGGATTTTCTGGAAACTCGCGTTTTTCGGGCCGTCGTTCTCGGGTTTCGGAGCTCCGCGCGCGCTTAAGACATCGCGGCGTAAAGGGCGAGGTCGCGGGTTCGATTCCGGTCGTCACCGGATGGTTCTCGCTGAGCGATCGCGGTGCGACTCGATGCATCTCCGGGTGCGCGGTTCGCTATACATACTTGTAATATTGTAGTCGGACCGGATTGATATATACCCATGCATATTTGATAGCCATATATTCGAACCTTCCGGCGTTGGATGACGCGGTCATCCAACGGCGGTGCGCGTCCCGTCCAACGTTGTTTGCGCAAAATGTGTGGCTTTTTGAAAGGCGTACGGCCTTCTTTGCGTGCGTCGGCTCGCCCCAGGTATCATATGCATCGTGGTCGCGGATATATATATATATATATCCGTTCGATTTCTTTCTCTTAACGTTCTCTTTTCCTGGACTTGGGCTCTTTACAGTTGTCGGATCGTTCCTCGTCGGTTCGTCCCCCCGTTGGCCCGGCCGTCGGTTCGTTTAGAGACGGCTCCCATCAGTTATGACGGACCGAATAAATGATGATTCGCCTCGGCGGGCCGAGGCTCGCGGTCGCGAGCGCCTGGGTACACTGGCCGGCGGTTTCCATTTGAGAGGTACGAGTGCGTCGAGCGTGCAGCTCAGCGCGGATGCAATACGGATGCGGGAAGCTCGTCTCGATCCGGAGCGCAGGGCTGCGGAGCAGGGGCGTGACGTCGCTGACGGGCAGAGGTCCGCGCTTGCCACTTCGCTCTGTGCGGCGCCGCAGTCCGAGGTGCGTAGTCGGGAGCGTCTGGGTACACTGGCCGGCGGTTTCCATTTCAGAGGTTTCGGAGGGACGAGTGCGTCGTGCGTGCAGCTCAGCGCGGATGCAGCACGGATGCGGGATGCTCGTCTCGATCCGGAGCGCGCGGCTGCGGAGCAGGAGCGTGACGCTGCTGCGCGAACGGTTGCGCGTCTCGATCCGGAGCGCGCGGCTGCGGAGCAGGAGCGTGACGCTGCTGCGCGAGCGGTTGCGCGTCAAGATCCGGAGCGCAGGGCTGCGGAACAGCGGCGTAACACCGCTGCACGAGCGGCTGCCCGTCGAGATCCGGAGTGCAGGGCTGCGGAACAGCGGCGTAACACCGCTGCACGAGCGGCTGCCCATCGAGACCCGGAGTGCAGGGCTGCAGAGGCCGCGCACGCGCAGGCCCGTGCTCGGTTACGTGGGATACAGCTTCCGCAAGCTAGCTTGCTTGAGCGTTTGCGGGACCTCATGCGATTTCCCTGCTTGCACGAGGGTCAGCACCCTGCACCACCTGATTTTCTTGGGGTGATTCCGGAAGGGCGTGTGCAGGACTTGCCTGGCGGTCAACTTCCGGTGGAGCGGCAGGTACCATATGAGAAACACCTGCAGCTCGCTTCCAGCATGGCCGCCGCGCTGCGTCGGCGCATGCCTTCCCGGGTGTGTGCCGTCTGTTCGGAGCAGTGTTCGGAGGACCAATCCGCGCTTCGTGCTTGGGTGGACATCCCCAACGTGGACATCTTACGCGCTGACGTCATGTGCACAGGCGCCGTGCCGCGTCATGCGCGTACTCTGGCTTGGCGGCGCATGCCCTGCACCATCCAAGGTGTTGCACCACCGCCGCCGGATCCGGTTTTACCGGCACGGTATCGTGTCGGCAGATCCGAGCGCGGCAGTACTGCAGGTGCCAGCGCTGACGCCGATCCCGCGGCATTCGTGGATGAGGATGCGGTGGCAGTTGACAGTGATGGTGGTGTCGATGGGGCTGACGAGTCGGATTCATCGACGGGTGGTGCAGAGGGCACGGCCCCGGTGCAGCTGCCATCGGAGTTGTGGCCATATCCACCACGGGTGCAGCCGCGACCTTGCTTTGACGATCCGCGGAGTGTGGAGGTGCCGTTTTGCATGCGCCTTGATGCGGACTTGCCGAATCGGACCGTGTTCCGCGGCGATGGTGGCTCCGAGCGATTCGTTATCTGCGCCTTTTGCGAGAAGGCACTGGCGGGTGAGGACCTTCTCCGGCCCGTTTAGGGGAACATGAACGCCTCTGATTCATCGAGCCGCCTATATTGCCATTCGAGTTTGCTTAACTGATGTCCGCCTGTCGCCGCTCTCATTGCAGCACGCCGAGTGCCTGAAGCGGCTCTGGCGCGTCTCGATCCGGGCGACGTGCCGTCTGTCAATCACCTGGGCGACCCGCTGCCTACACCCACGTTTGTGGAAAGTCAGCTTTTGGGGCGGGGCCGTCTGATGCAGCAGCTGCTGATTGTGCATCTCACGGGCCGTCCCCCCCAGGTCTTCCCGTGTGCCGTTCAGTCGCATGGTATCGCGGTCGTCAACCCCGACCCCAATATGCTACGCGGCCAGCTGCCTGCGCGCATTGCGGATTTGGCAGGTGCGTTCACTGTGGTGTGCGTGGACCAGGTCCGAGACCGGCAGGACTTGCTGGATCGCGTGCGCCGTGCGCCTGGCGTTAAAGTGCGAGGACACGTCATCGTCGCCTGGGTGCGCTTTCTTCAACACAACGATGAGGATGAGCTCGCGGTGGATGAAGATGCTCTGCAGGAGTACGAGCGTATGGGATGTGTTGCACAGGTACCTGAGGCACTGCTGCGCTCCGCGATCGGTCCTACAGATCCGGAGGTCGCCGGCGTACTGCGGAGCACGTTCCTCCATGACCGCACTGGCGCCGCTGGTGTACGGCAGCTGCAGGAGACGTTACAAGGAAACGCGGCTGGTGAAATCGTTCAGGGCGGTGGTGCGTATGCATCGCCGTCTGATACAGGTGTGATTCCTTCTTGTTGAAAGACGGGGTCAGCCGACGGGGCTCACAGACGGGGAACGGTGGGGGGGCGGGCCGAACGGGAAACGTAGATACGTCACTATCGGACTGACAATCCTGGTCCCACGTACTTTGCCCGCATCCTTCCGGCGTTGGTATTTCTGTACTTCTACATCTGCTGGAAGTCCCGACGCACCCACGACCGGGGCTACCGTCTCGGACACTCCTATGGCGGGTATGTCTGTGAGGGCACAGCTGCGAGTTGCCCGTGCCGCTGCTGTGTTTTGCGACCTGTACGTACCCGTGGGTTTGCACGGGTCGCGGCTGCTGGTCTGTGTGTCGATCGGACGCGCTCAGCCTCCTGTCAGGTTAGGCGTCGCGGAATACTCTACGTATTGCCACTTGTTGATCTACGGTGTGTGCGCGACTGTGACTACTGTTCACTGCAGAAGCTGGCGCTACGGGCTTACCGCCCGGTACCGCCGAGGTACCCGAAACTTTATACCCGAAACTTTCCCAGCACCCTGACGGGCTTACCGCCCGGTACCGCCCGTCCACCGCCCGCCCCCACCGCTTACCCCTCTTGCCCGTCAGTGCCCTGCTTGACAACATCGAAGCAGAGCACCTCGCCAGCGGCCGGCGCCAGGCCGAATACAACTTGCGACGTCGCCAGCGCCGCGCCGCCGCTGCGGCTGCCGGTCTCCCCCCGAACTACACCTCCAGTGACTCGGATGATGACGACCCGGACGCCGCGCGAGGCCGCCTCGAACCCGACCCTGACACACAGCCACCACACGACAATCAGGTCGAGCGATATGACTTCGTGCCAGGCCAAGGCGACCCGACGACGGGGCTCAACCTGTCTGACGTCGCCCTGACGGACCTGTACGACCGCACCACGGTGGAGGGGCTGTACGCATACGGTGCAGCCCGGCGTTGCCGTGCGCTTCCTCTACCCGACGCACTCGGTGCCAACACCAGCCCCTTCATTCGCCGTGTACGCGCCACCGACATCCCGCTGCTGAGTGAGGCTTCCAAGCGGTTGAAGCGCTACGTGGTCCTGACCGAAGGCGCCATCGCCACGCCGGCCACCGCCGTCCGCCCCCCCCCGCCTGTGTCTGGATCGCCGCTCCGGCTACCCGCTAGTGGCGGTACTCATGAACGACGGCCAACAATCTGACCGCGCACTCGTCACAGCGGAGATGCCGACATACCTGCGTCTGGCTCAGCCGCCTACCGTTGACGACACCATCGAGCTCTTCACCCTGGCGCCGGATCAGGCTGTACCGTTCATGCTCGTGGCACGCTACTTCGACCGCCGCAACGAACCCGATCCAGGCGTTCCGCCGCAGATGCTCATCATGGGTCCCCCGGGCACGGGCAAGACAAGGTTCGTGCACGCGCTGCTGTGGTACACGTACCAGCACGACAGCCCCGACTGGGCCGCCACATGCGCGTACTCCTGGGCCGCCGCGATCGCCTTCAACACCCCAGTGCACCGCAGCCTGTCGACCCACTCGATGTTCGGCATCTCTGCGAGCCAAAGCAGCTCGCGTGGCGCCAACCTTCCCAAGCGCGGTGCCCACGCCAGCCTTCAGGTACGATCCACTTGCCGGAGCACGTACGACAACCATCCCACGAATCCACACCTCCCGCCCCAACATCCTACGTACCCCCCTTCTCCACGCGCTCCCCCCCACCCTTCGTAGGTCAAACGCAACGTCGGTGATGGCGCTGTCTTCATCGACGAAATCGGCATGCAGAGCCATGAGCACCTCGGCGCCATCAGCTACTCCTGTACGGCCAGCGTACCGCCCCCGTCACATCTTGGACCCACCCACTCGAGCACCCGTGTCCTGTCCGGCCGCGCCGCTGCCGGAATCGGCGACCTGCTACAGCATCCTCAACCGGGCGGTTCGCCACCATACCGCTTCGCGGCCGACGTCGAGCGGAACCCCAACTTCACTCCGTCGGCACCGAACACCCGGCGCCGGCCAGCCTCGGCTGACGAAGACGAACACGACGGCGGCGGCGGACATGCTGGAAGCAAGCTGCAGGTGTTTCTCATATGGTACCTGCCGCTCCACCGGAAGTTGACCGCCAGGCAAGTCCTGCACACGCCCTTCCGGAATCACCCCAAGAAAATCAGGTGGTGCTACCCACCCCAACCGAATACCCCCGACGGCCGACCTCCATCCGACCCCAGAAGAATGCTGGGTTGCGGACCTCTCCGTCCCACCTGGCGGCTTGAAGCGCGCAACCGTGTATGTACTACTGACACGGTACAAGACACTCAACCACATCCGCCTCTTGCGCCCGCTCTCTACGACACCCGACGAGCGAAAACGAGTTGTCCAGCAGTTTCTGGCAGCAACAAAGCTCGACCCCGACCTGGCGGCCGAACTGCGCCTCCTTGACCGCCGCGCGACCGCAACCCGCAACCGCTATGCACCCGAATACGAGCACGCCCGGCACCTGGAGGAGCGTTGGACTACCGCAGCCACCACCACGTGACACGGCGACGATGGTGAGGGGTCTGCAACGAAGGCGACGGTGGCGAAAAACAGGGCGGCGGATGAAGATGAGGATGCGGGTGTGGATGAGAACGCTGTGGCAGGTTGCCGATTCCGAGTACTAGGTGGGCCCGAGATGTGGCGGACGCGGTACGTTGATCGTACGTTGCTCGTCCCGGAGTGGCTGGTGACGCCGAGGTGCTCATGGCTCTGCATGCCGATTTCGTCGCGAAAATAGACTAGAGGGAGTAGACAGAACACCACCGTGTTACCGTGTCGTCACCGACGTTGCGTCTGACCTACGACGGATGGGGGGGAACGTGTGAAGAAGGAGGGTGCGTAGGATGCTGCGATGGGAGGTGTAAATATGTGCCGGACGTTGGCATTGCAATACATCTGCCGCATGCGCGCAACACGAGTCGCGCAGGTGTTGAGAGACGCAGGGACGACGTAGTCTGTGGGGCAGAGGTTGAGCACAAGAGACGGCCGTGGTCGAGTGTGTTATGGCGGTCCAGCGGCGTGTTGGGGAGTCGAGGCAAGCACCGAAATGACACGGGTGTTTGTCCGTGTGCTTCCGTCACCCGTACTTCACTCCGGCAAACTACTGTAGAGTGAAGTACGGGTGATGCAAGCACACGGACAGGCACCTGTACCATTTCTGTGCTTGCCTCGAATCCCCAACATGCTGCTGGACCGCTACAACACACCTTTCCGCCTCCTGTGCCCGCTCTCTGCCACACCGCCGTCCCTACATCTCCCAACCCCTTTGCGACCTGTGACGAAGGCGCGAAGCGCGGAGAAGGGGAGCGCGTAGGATGGTGGGGTGGAAGATCCGGGACTGGAAGTCTGACGGACTCGGCGGATAGCTGTACGACGACGGCGGCAGTGGCGAGGGCAAGAGGCGTTGCATTTGACCTACGAAGGCGAAGGACTGCGCGTAGGGAGGGAGGTGTAGATCCGTGGTATGGGTCTCCTACGTGCTCCGGAGAGTGGATCGTACCTGACGAGGTGGGGCGAAGACGATTGGAGTAGGTGTAAGTATAGATATGTGCCGGACGTTGGCATTACGATACATCTGCCGCATGCAAGCAACGCAGATCACACAGGTGGGGCAGAGAATGAGCACAGCAGACGGCCGTAGTCGAGTGTGTTGTGGCGACTCGGCAGCATGTTCGAGGACTCTAGGCGAGCACCGAAGTGACACGGGTGCCAGTCCGTGCTCCACTTCGGCGGCCAGGCCATCCAGGTTGAAACTACGGGGTCGCGGAGCCTAAAGTACGCTGTGAATTGAAGGGGGCGTTGTAGATTGCGCTCGTCCGCAGTCGATTGCGCCTTAGGACGCGGTGGCGCACGGACAGCCCCCCCTCCCGTCTGTACGCCCCCTGCAATCCACAGCGTACCTTAGGTTCCGCGACCCTAGGTGGCCTGGGTGCCGGAGTGAAAGCACACGGACAAACACCCGTGTTCAGTGTTCGCTTCGAGTCTTCCAAAATGCTGCTGGACCGTTACGACACACGTTCCCGCCTCCTGTACCCGCTCTCTGCCACACCTGACGAACGAAACCGAATTGACAAGACCGTCCCTACGTCTTTCAACGTCTGTGCGACCTGCGTTGCCAACACCAGCCACACTCGGTGCCAACACCAGCCCTTTCATTCGCCGTGTGCGCGCCACCGACATCCCGCTGCCAAAGTCCGTAAAAGCACGCCCGGCACCGGACTATCGCATCCATCACCACCTGACGCAACAAACCGGGATTTCGCACTTGAGGACCTGGTCTACACGCGAGCCGTCCGTAGCTATCAGGCGTCTAGCCCACCACGCGACACGGCGACGATGGTGGGGGTTCTGCAACGAAGGTCTGCAACGAAAGCAACGATGACGAAGGACAAGGCGGCGGCAACGACGGCGACAGTCGTGATGGAAGTGGCAGAATGGCGAAGTGGTGACCGCGGCAGTAGCGAAGGCAGAAAGCGCGAAGAAGGGGAGGTGGGAGGTGTGGATCGGGCGCGTTGTCGCTGGACGACGGATGCCTTGTAATGCCGAGAACGGGGCCGTCGAGGTTGCCGCGCGCAGCAAGTGGACCGCGGTGACCCGTGGGTTGATGAGGCGGATTTGAACACAAGATTGCCAATCTTGTACAGGCGTTATACCGCGGTGTCCAGCGTTGCACAGCGTTAAACACACGGAGCTTCCCATAACTTGTACTCTACCTTAACATCTCTCTACCCATATACTGCGCCGCTTTCCGTCGTCCCTTCCCGCCCCGAATGGAATCGCCCGACCCCAAACGCCGGCGACTTACCCCGGCACCGTCTACAAGCAGCACGTCCACCTTCGGCAGCCCCACCGACGCTGCCTCCGCGTCCACGTAAGCGATAGCTACGGGCCATCTTTAAGGATGAGGACTAACATGCGACTAACGACCCCATCCGTAGGTCGCGAACCGTCACCTGCCACGTCACCTTCACCGCCGGCCCGGTGACTAAAGATGAAGACCGGCTCTTTGCCGGCGCACCGAACCGAAACGGCAGCTTCGTCGCAGGCGTAAACACAGTCGGACAGGGCGTCATCATCCTGCAGCTCGATAACCGCGCCCTAGCCGACATGGAGACCAACCACGCCTTTGCACGGGCCGTCACGTTCACGAACGTGGAGCCAGCTGCCCTGCCCGCCTTCGTCACCTCCCGCTTCGCCGGACCGACACTGGCCCAATACAAGGTCACCCCGACGACTCAAATTTCCGTGGCCAGCACCTCCGTCCTCCCGATGCTGTACACCGCCAAGCTGCGTTATCCCACATACAACGCGGCAACCGACAAAGCGGACGCCGAGGACAAGTACCCGACCGACGGCAGCGCCCTCCTGGTCGTCCCGCACGGTAAGCTGTTCCGCGGCGGACCCTTCCGCAAGTTCAACGCCTGGGTCGCGTGCGGCAACCCCGACGCCCCCGACCTCGGCTGCGTGGAGCTGGCGGTCAAGCAATCCGCGCCCGACAACTTCGTTACGCAGCTACAAGCGGCGGCTGACGACAACACGCCGCTATACATCTACGCCGCCAAAATCAGCGCGCCGTCCAATACTCAGTACAACAACAGCATCTTCCTCAACGGGGCGCTAGTCGCGGCAGCAGCTGCCCCGGGCAAGCGCCCTCCCAAGCGGGTACAGACCTTCCGAGCAGCTACCCAGCAGACCACTGCGGCCACCGACAGCCGCGCCGACACGAACGACATGATGGTTGCGTGGGAGCAACGCGACCGGGCCGCCGTTGTCCTACCGTCGGATGGAGCACACGCCGCCGCCACCCTCTCCCCGAATCCCAGCTCCGTCACGACGGTCGGCTCCCGGCCCGTCATACCACTCGTCCTCAGCGTCGGCAATAGCAAGTATCCAGTCTGCACGGACAGCCCCAGCGTCCTCCAACAGCTGCCCAACTACGCGGACTTCTTCGCCGACGCGAGCTTCGCGGACGACAACGACCGCGTCGCGTACACCGCCTACGACTCCTTCGCCATCGCCGGCACCGTCACCACCAGCACGGAGGGCCGGACCACTTTCGTCACGGCCCTCCAACAGTAAGTCACTCCGGTTGCCCCAAACACAGGTGCGTGCATGGAGTTGCCGCCACTGGATGGCGTTAAATGCCAGCGTCAAACGGCCACCTCGCTGTATGACGACACGCTTGCACGGCCGAGTGCGATCCGCGCGCTCGTGGGTTTGACTCCCACGCTGGTGAACTGCATCTCTGCATCCCTGTATTACCCCTTCCATTCGGCACGCGTGCCCTCGCCTCCGCCGCGGGGACGGGGAACTACGGCCCCCCTCGCGGGCGGACGGCCCGCGTCTAGTATTACCCCTTCCATTCGGCACGCGTGCCCTCGCCTCCGCCGCGGGGACGGGGAACTACGGCCCCCCTCGCGGGCCCACTGCCCGCGTCTAGTGAAATGGTATGACAGCCTGTTTTCGTATGTGAGGTCGCCGGTTCGAATCTTGCCATTTTCGACTTTTTTCAATCTTTTTCTTTTTTCGTCAATTGAAGTGTGCCTTAGAGCCTGAAATAGTTTTCATTCGACATGGCATCCATTGGTGTCAGCCAGGTTTGAGCGGTCATGCATGAGCGGTCATGCATTGCATTTTTGTGTCTCCCACAACACAGCCAAATTCTGACTCTCCCACAACTCGGCCATATTTGCAAGCAAGACAGAATATCTGGGCAATAACAACAAGACATACGAAAATATAAAACGCGTGTGCGAAATTTGGGCTCTTTGCCGAAATCGGTTCACTCTGCTGTCGTACTACCCATTTGGATAGTACGACGGGAAGAGCAGTCACAAAAGGTGACGACATTTCATGAAAATTTCGTGTCCTTTTCCATCCATTATTAGCCAAATTGTAATGTATCTTTTGTGCTTTGTTGTTTTGTATGAGCGGCCAAATTCTGTCTCTCCCACACCTCGGCCATATTTGCAAGCAAGACAGAATATCTGGGCAATAACAACAAGACATACGAAATATAAAACGCGTGTGCGAAATTTGGGCTCTTTGCCGAAATCGGTTCACTCTGCTGTCGTACTACCCATTTGGATAGTACGACGGGAAGAGCAGTCACAAAAGGTGACGACATTTCATGAAAATTTCGTGTCCTTTTCCATCCATTATTAGCCAAATTGTAATGTATCTTTTGTGCTTTGTTGTTTTGTATGAGCGGCCAAATTCTGTCTCTCCCACACCTCGGCCATATTTGCAAGCAAGACAGAATATCTGGGCAATAACAACAAGACATACGAAATATAAAACGCGTGTGCGAAATTTGGGCTCTTTGCCGAAATCGGTTCACTTTGCTGTCGTATTATCCATTTGGATAGTACGACGGGAAGAGCGGTCGCTAAAGGTGACGGAATTTCATAAAAACTTTGAGTCGTTTTCTATCCATAATTAGGCATATTGTAATGTATATTGTATGTTTTAAATGAGCGGCCATGTATTGCTTGTTTGTTGCTCGCACAACACAGCCAAATATGCAAGCCAGTCAGGATTTCTGGGCACGAGCAATAACACAGACGATGTGAAATGCGTGTGCAAATTATCGCCTGCTTGTCAAAATTGGTTCATTCTGCTGTCGTATTATCCATTTGGATAGTACGACGGGAAGAGCGGTCGCGATGGGTGACGGAATTTCGTTAAAATTTTGAGTCGTTTTAGCATCCATTATTAGCCAAATTGAAATGTATCTTTTGTGCTTTGTTGTTTTATATGAGCGACCATGTTGTTCGCAAAACACAGCCAAGTATGCAAGCCAGACAGGATTTCTGGGCACGAGCAATAACACAGACGATGTGAAATGCGTGTGCAAATTATCGCCTGCTTGTCAAAATCGGTTCATTCTGCTGTCGTATTATCCATTTGGATAGTACGACGGGAAGAGTGGTCGCGATGGGTGACGGAATTTCGTGAAAATTTTGAGTCGTTTTAGCATCCATTATTAGCCAATTTTAAATGTATCTTTTGTGCTTTGTTGTTTTATATAAGCGGCCATGCATTGCTTGTTTGTTGCTCGCACAACACAGCCAAATGTGCAAGCCAGACAGGATTCTGGGCACAAGCAATAACACAGACGATGTAAATGTGTTTGCACAAATTTCGTCTCTTTGTCAAAATCGGTTCATTCTGCTGTCGTATTATCCATTTGGATAGTACGACAGGAAGAGCGGTCGCGACAGGTGACGGAATTTTGTTAAAATGTTGAGTCGTTTTAGCATCCATTATTAGCCAAATTGAAATGTATCTTTTGTGCTTTGTTGTTTTATATGAGCGGCCGTGTTTGTCTCTCCCACAACACAGCCAAATTTGCAAGAAGGACAGGATTTCTGGGCAAGAACAACAAGACAGACAAAATAAAAAATGAGCGTGCAAATTTTTGCCTGTTTGTGAGAATCGGTTCAATCTGCTGTCGTATTATCCAATTGGATACGACGACGGGAAGAGCGGTCGCGAAAGGTGACGGTGACTCACTCCCGTCCGGCCATTCGCGTTTAAATGGGTTTCCGGGAGGAATGTCTGAGGACACCGACGATGGGCCGGGACGGTCGACAAGATAATCAAGAGAATGTTGTGCACGTGTATCCAGAAAATAAGATTTGGTTATCATTATTGTTAGATAGCTCGCCCTGCATAGACTCCAGTCTATTTCTTATAGTATGATTGCTCATTTTTTGTGTTAAGCCGTTCAGTTCACCTCATGATAGTTTTGCCGTAGTCAGTTGCAGAGACAAGGCATTTTCCCCAGTCGTTTTACTTACAGAGCTAACCGATGGGTTACCCCTCCAAAAGGATACCCGCCCACCCCAATAGCACCGCTACCCATGGGTTACCCACCCAGTACCCACCCATTACCCTCCCAACCAATGCCATAGGGACGGTGACGGAATTTTGTGAAAATTTCATGTCATTTGCCATATATAATGTGCGTACACGAGTGTAGTATCTAACCCACAACATCATCCTAGAACCTACAACACATCCAATCTTCCATTGGGGCCACTCGCGTTTAAGTGGACCGAATTGGAGAACGGATGAAGACCATATACGCACTCATCGATTCACTCCCGTCCGGCCATTCGCGTTTAAATGGGTTTCCGGGAGGAATGTCTGAGGACACCGACGATGGGCCGGGACGGTCGACAAGATAATCAAGAGAATGTTGTGCACGTGTATCCAGAAAATAAGATTTGGTTATCATTATTGTTAGATAGCTCGCCCTGCATAGACTCCAGTCTATTTCTTATAGTATGATTGCTCATTTTTTGTGTTAAGCCGTTCAGTTCACCTCATGATAGTTTTGCCATAGTCAGTTGCAGAGACAAGGCATTTTCCCCAGTCGTTTTACTTACAGAGCTAACCGATGGGTTACCCCTCCAAAAGGATACCCGCCCACCCCAATAGCACCGCTACCCATGGGTTACCCACCCAGCACCCACCCATTACCCTCCCAACCAATGCCATAGGGACGGTGACGGAATTTTGTGAAAATTTCATGTCATTTGCCATATATAATGTGCGTACACGAGTGTAGTATCTAACCCACAACATCATCCTAGAACCTACAACACATCCAATCTTCCATTGGGGCACGAGCAATAAGACAGACGGCGTAAAATGCTTGTGGAAATTTTTGCGTCTTTGTAAAAATCGGTTACTTTCGCTGTCGTATTATCAATTTGGATAGTACGACGGGAAGACCGCTCGCGAAAGGTGACGACATTTCATAAAATTGTCGAATCGTTTTTGCATCTGTGATCTGCCAAATTGTAATGTATCTTTTGTGCTTTGTTGTTTTGTATGGGCGGCTGTGCATTGCAAGTTTTTACCTCGCACATCACAGGCACCGTCCAAATGAAATTTGCAAGCCAGACAGGATTTCTAGGCACGCACAATAAGACAGGCGATTTAAAATGCGTGCGCAAATTTTCGCCTCTTTGTAAGAATCGGTTACTTGTGCTGTAGTATTATTCATTTGGATAGTACGACAGGGAGAGTGCTCGCAAAACATGACAGAGTTTCATGAAAATATCTAGTCGTTTTTTGCATCCATATTTGCCAGATTCTAATGTATCATTTGTGCTTTGTTCTTTTGTATGAGTGGCCATGCATTGCAGTGCATAATGGTGTAAATGTATATAGCTACTACATCAAGTAGAATGTGTGCACACAAGTATAGTATCTAACCCACAACATCATCCGAGAACCTACAACGCATCCGATCATCCATTGGGGCCACTCGCTATTAAGTGGACTTAATAGGAGAACGGATGAGGACCATTAACGCACTCATCGATTCACTCCAGTCCGACCATTCGCTATTAAATGGGCTTCGGGGAGGAATGTCTGAGGACACCGACACCAGGCCGGGACGGTCGACAAGGTATAAAATCGTTAACTTACCTGTATCTCCTTACCTGAAATGCTGCTGCCCCTTGGGGTCATGCCCAAAGCTGATGATTAAGGGAAGGAAAATAAAACAGCAGAAGGCCACAGGCATAGAACCCCTTGACATTAGGTCTGCCTGAGGGAGACAATGATCATGGCACAAAGGAGGGGGCTTACTCACAGGCTAGGTTGGAAGAGCTGGCTGTGACTGATGGTGGGTCTATGTGGTGGGTCCCTATGGCTGTACTGATCTCTATGTGCCAGCTGGACTGTGCCATAAACATGCCAATAGGACAACAGAAGACTGCTGCAAGTATCAGGACCCAATAAAATATGATTGGCATAACACCCCAAAATAAAGTTCCCAGTGTAACTAACCTGTACTGCAGATCCACCACCTCAGTCCCTGAAGATCTTGCTGTGCCTTGGGGTGTCCAGAGCCGATGTCTCTTACACAATACATAGTGTAAAGGTGACATGCATGCAATGCATAATGGTGACGAATATAACTATATAGCAAGGCTACATCATATATAATGTGCGCACACGAGTATAGTATCTAACCCACAACATCATCCGAGAACCTACAACGCATCCGATCATCCATTGGGGCCACGCGCTCTTACGTGGACTTAATAGGAGAACGGATGAAGACCATTAACGCACTCATCGATTCACTCCAGTCCGACCATTCGCTATTAAATGGGCTTCGGGGAGGAATGTCTGAGGACACCGACACCAGGCCGGGACGGTCGACAAGGAAAAATATTATCAAAAAGTGAAACTCGTTAACTTACCTGTATCTGCTTACCTGAAGATATTGCAGTGCCTTGGCATGGTGTCCAGAGCTGATGAGACAAGAGACTTTGAGACGAGAGTCAGTTTGCTGTGTGGCGGAGAGCTAAGGGGTGCAGCAGACATGTTTGAAAAGGTTTGTAAAGCAAGTTGAATTCAACAAGCAAGCACCAGTACATCGTTTCCCAGCAACTGTTTTGTTATGGAAGAATGAATCCCTAAGTCCAGACCAAATCAATACACATGGTAAACTTCGTTTGGAGCACATGGTACGGATGCTGGGAGGCTCCTATTGTTTTTCAGGCATTAGGGGAATCACTGCCAAGTCCAGATCAAGCCAAAAACACACGGAAACTTTGTTTGGGACATTAGGTTCAGATGCTGGGAGGCTCAGCATAATTGTCAGGCGTCAGGGGGAATCACTGCCAAGTCCACATCGCGCGAAAAACACACCAAAACTTTGTTTGGGACAGTTGGTTCGGACGGTGGGAGGCTCGGAATAATTGCCAGGCGTGGGGGGGAATCACTGTCAAGTCCAGATCGAGCCAAAAACACACGGAAAATTTGTTTAGCACAGTTGGCTCGGATGGTGGGAAGCTCAGAAGAATTGCCAGGTGTGGGGGGAATCACTGCCAAGTCCACATCAAGCCAAAAACACATGGCAATCTTTGTTTGAGACTGACTGGATGGATGGTGGGAGGCACGGAATAATTGCCAGGCGTCAGGGGGAATCACTAACTTGTCCATATCTGAGGAAAATACACATAGTTCACTATGATTATACCATTATTATGGCTCCTGGGAGGCTAGCAATAATTGTTAGGTGTTAGGAGAATCACTGCCATGTCGGCATCTATCCAAAAACACACAGCAAACTTCGTTTGTGGCAGATGGTATGGATGAAAGGTGTCGGGGCAATGACTGCCACATCCAGATCTAACATTATACACACACACTCAATGTGGGAAACATCATGGCACAACGAAGGCTTGCCTCCGTCGCCCTTCCCCCATGCCTCCGTCAGCCCTCCACCTGTCTCCGTCAGCCCTCCCCCCGGCTCCTCCACCCCTTCTCCACCCTCGATTACTCCTTCCCCCTTTGCCTCCATCACCCCTTCATCCCATTGCGGCCCTAAGCCAGCCCCCACAACTTACCATGGTGTCAGCCAGTGCCCATGCAGACTCCTACATGTAGCTGGTGTTGCCACGGCTCAGGACCTGTGGCAGCAGACAAGACATGCAAGCAAGGCAGCAGACGTTAGGTGCTGTACAGACAGGGAAAACACACACAAGGATAAGCGACAAACAGACACAAACCCAGCAGAATAGGAGCGGGGGCTTGCACGGATGTCATGCCATTACTAACACGCGGAAAACACACGAGACATACATGTGATGAAGTCCTGATGGCAGCAGTACAGCACGACATCAGGAACGAATGAAGGCAGCACGACAGGATAGCCGCACACTGAGACAGCGGCATCGCAAGACGGCAGCAAAGCAAGGCAACAACATGGCAAGACGACGGATTGCCCCCGTCACCCCTCCCCCATGCCTCCGTCATCCGTCCTCTCCCCTCCTCAGCCCTCCTGCCTTAAGGATGCACCATATCCCCCCACCTCCGCCACCCCTTCCCCAGCCTCCGCCGCCCCTTCTCCCCCCTCGATTGCCCCTTCCCCCTTGCCTCCGTCAGCCCTCCCCCTTTGCCTCCGTCACCCCTTCATCCCATTGCGGCCCTAAGCCAGCCCCCACAACTTACCATTGGTGTTGTCGCTTCAAGTTCGTAGCCAGTGTCCATGCAGACTCCTACATGTAGCCGGTGTTGCCACAGCTCAGGACCTGTGGCAGCACACAAGACACGCAAGCAAGGCAGCAGACGTGAGTTGCTGTACAGACATGGTAAAAACACACAAGGAAAAGCAATAAACAGGCACAATCCGAGCAGAATAGGAGCGGGCACTTGCACAGATGTCGTGCCATCACTAACATGCGGAAAACACACGACAAATACATGTGATGAAGTCGTGATGGCGGCACTACAGCACGGCATCAGGAACGGATGCACCATATCCCCCCGCCTCTACCACCCGTTTCCCCCACCTCCGCCGCCCCTTCCCCCGCCTCTGCCGTCCCTTCCCCCGCCTCCGCCACCCCTTCCCCAACCTCCGCCGCCCCTCCCCCCGCTTCGGCCGCCCCTTCCCCCCAACTCCATCGCCCCTCCCCCTGCCTCCGCCGCCCCTTTTGCACCCTCTTCTGCCCCTCCCCCCGCCTCTGCCGCCCCTCCCCCGGCCTCTGCCGCCCCTTCCCCCCGCCTCCGTCACCCCTCTTCCCCCATCCGCCCCTCCTCCCGCATTCGTTGGCAGCCCCTAATCCGCCGCCCCTCCTCCCCCTTCCGTCCGCCCCCTCTTTCCGTCGCCCCTGCCATGACTGGGGCACGGCAATTTTGCGGCATGGCACAATGGTGGCACAGAACGACGGCAGCACGACATGTGACGGTGGCACAGCGGGATGGCGGCAACAAATAATGGTGGCACTGCGCACCACCAACCCGCACCTCCCTGCACACACCAGCCCCAAAGATTCACCCACCTGCGCCATTGCGCCTTAATCGCAGTCCTGGGCAAGCCTCCTGTCGACAGAAACTCGCTGTTGCCAGGAAAGCCATGAGATGATTAGCGCACCTGGGAGCAGGAACACGAAGACATGAGCCATGACACCGATAACCAAACAAATATCACGAATGTCTATTTCGCGCAATACATGATCTGCAACATGAACATCCCAGCAAGATCAACCCATTTTCGCTGCCCGCATTTTATCCCACCGCCGATCACTAGTTATCGCCGCTGATCACTCTGATCACCGCGCCAATCACCGCCGCCTATCTTTCTCCCTCTCCGTCGCTGCTTGCAACATGCTGTTATGACTTACTTACTGTGATTACATCTCAATTATTGCTTCTCGCCGCGTCATGTAGAGGAGCAGCGACTTGTCCGCCTGCATCGTGGCTTGTAGGAAGGCATCCTGTGCGAATAGAGACCGTGGATATCTTAATAAAAGAGGAAATTTAGCTATAAAAGAAAATCTTTCGCGCCTTGCTATTGGAAAGTGATCCTACGATGCGAAAACATACTAGCTGTACACAACAGAATACAGAATACAGAGGTAGGAATATAGTTATCGGCTAAACTTTTAAGTAAATTAATTTTAAAAAACCTAGGTAAGTGCTATAGGCGTTACATCACATGGCGTGATGTGCTGTGGTACACTGTAGTACCGGTAGGCCAGCCACCCACCCACCCCGTAATGCAGACATGCACGCCCTTTTTGCCAGCCCTCCCCCTCACTCACTGCCGTTCCTGGCCCCCATTTCCCATAACTCTCGCTTCCAGCCCCTTCACACATGCACACCGCCCCCCTTTTGCCTACCTAGCCCATGCATGAACACCGCCCCACTTTCGCCTACCTAGCCCATGCACACCGCCCCCTTTTCGCTAACCTAGCCCATCCATGCAATGCCTGGCGGGGGCTCCAGTGGTGAACATTACAGTCACAACCATGCACCTGCAAGAACACAAAAAACACAGCAAACAGACGTCAAGTCCTTTCAAAATCCCCTGCAAATCCTAATGCACGCCCCATCTCCCCTCCTGTCTGTAACCCCCATTGCCAGGCCTTCAAGCCCCCCTTTATTATGTGGCCCCTCCATCGGCCCCCCAACTCGGTTGCCTGTGCAACGCACCCAAACCTTGAAGCCGCACCCACCTCCCGACCCCGTCACACCCCTCCCCTGCTGCAGTCGCCACCCAATGTCATCGACGACTGTGCAGTGCACCCAACCCTTTGAAACCGCACTCATGTGCCTGCCCCCGTCAACCCCCTTCCCTGCCGCCATCACCGCCACACCCCTTCGTCATTTGCCAACCCTTCTAGGAACGGCTCTCCCTCCGCATCCACCTGCCCCCTTCCTGACCCTTCTGTGCATGCTGCAGCCATACATCATCACCCCTGAGCTACCCAGCCAAGGATGATACACTCACTGGACATGCCTTGTTGATACTGGTAGGCCTGCAGCAGGACAATCATCTTGGCCAGCTAGCGCACCTGATTGCATGCGGCATTTGTGCATCTGCGGGCAGATCGTAGCAAGCAAGAAAAAAATAAATGGATCACAGCGCAGTAGATCCTGTGCAAACGAACAGTAGCAGTAGCAACCCTTCCAAACCGCACTCATCTGCCCGCCCCAGTCACCCTCCTTCCCCTGCCACTGTCGCCACCCAACTCCGTTGCCCCTGCCATGCACCCAACCTTTGAAACCGCACCCACCTGCCCGCCCCCGTCACCCCCCCCTCTCCTGCTGCCGTCGCCACCCCATGCCGTCCCCTGCTGTGATACCATATGCAACCCACGCATCCAACCTTTTGAAACCGCACCCACCTGCCCACCCCCGTCACACCCCTCTCCTGCTGCCGTCGCCACCCAATGCCGTCGCCTGTGCAGTGCACCCAACCCTTTGAACCGCATTCATGTGCCTACCCCGTCACGCTCCTTTCATGCATGCTGCCGTTGCCACCCAATGCCGTCGCCTGTGCCACACACCCAAACCTTTTGAAACCGACGCCATCGACTCGTCCCCGTCACACCCCTTCCCCTGCCGCCGTTGCCACCCAACTCTGTCGCAGGTGCCGTGCACCCAACCCTTTGAAACCGCACCCACCTACCGCCCCCGTCACACCCCTCCCCTGCTGCAGTCGCCACCCAACGCTGTCGCCTGTGCAGCACACCTTACCATCAACACTGCGGCATTACCAGAGTCACTGTTCAGCGGTTCCTGCTTGTCTCTCGGTGTCACCACTGATGCCACATGCACACCTGTGCATGGTGGCAACACAGGAGAGCGGCCCACTGGCAGATTGGGATGCGGCAGTGGGGATCCATTTGGGTCGTTAATACACGTCTAATTAACCTAATGTCCATATACATCGTCCTATTAGCCATACCACCGTGACCACTGGATCATCGGAGGGCCGCTGGTGTAGCATTAGCGCCAGTGGTAGCGGCAGCAGTGCGGTGGTGCCATCAGGCTGCCAAGGAGTTCTCAATGCCCGCCACCACCAGGTTTGTACATGAGATGGGACAAGCTATCTCATATGTGGCGGTGTGATGCTTATTTCGGAGGCCAGCATCTTAAATAAGGTGCCTACACCGCTGATGAGGGCGCCGGTTCTCCAGCTGGTTGTTTGCGGAGCAATGGCTGCCCGTAGGTCAAATAATGGTTTCATAAGTTGGGGGCGGCATCTCTGCGACATCCAGAGGTCACGCTTAATGGGGGCGCTTGGAGTAAATTAACAAGGGTGGATTATTGTAGGTTTCAGTTGGGAAGCACCTGCGTGGTGAAGGGGGTCGCACAGGTGGCAAAGGTGGCGAAACAAGAACAGCAGATCACCGCCCCACAGGTGGTCCCCAGGCGGGGTCCTCTCGAGGATTGTAACACATTGGTCTATAGGTGGTGGGGGCGGCGGCAGTGCCGTCAAAAAGCACGGCAATGAGAGCAACCCTTGCGATACAAGTTGGGTAATTTCTACCACGTGTAGCCGTTGCCTGGCTGCCCAGCAGCTGGTGGCGGGGCTTATAGGGGCGTACAGGGCAGTGGGAAAGCTGAGGCAGCACATTCAGGTGCATATGTGAGTTTAGGTGGGTGTTATGTTGCGGAAAAACCCAGAATGTAAAGGGTTGCAGGCTGCTGTCACCCGGGTCGGAGCCAAGGGTGGTATGAAGTTATTTTGAGGGCAAGGGTAAAAGGCGACGGCGGGATTGTTGACTCCTCTCAATACGTAAGGAGCTAGTGATTACTGTGCCCCAACCTGGCCTGCACAGGCAGAAGACGTCAGTGAACCATCGTAATGTGAAGCTTCCAGACATTTGGATCTTTGTGACACTCGACCACTTGGCTGTTTCATCATTTTGGTTGTATTCATTAACACGGTCCTGGTGCCGCTGAAGTGTTGTATCAGGGTTTGCCCCACGCCCATGCACCGGACTATAGGACCCGGTAAGGCGCCCGGCAACCAGTGATTAGAAGCATTATCAGATTGGCACCATGCTCTCGGTGTAGCGCTTGCAATGTGACCGGTATCCACCCTGTCGTACTAACCAGCTGGATAGTACGACAGGACAAGCACTCGCAAAAAGTAGGTTTTTCACAAATCTCTTTGCATAATATTATAAGCAATAATATTCGGTTCCTTATCATGCGAATGGTTCGACCAATATGACGCACAAATGTGAGAAGTGACGCCGCGTGGAAGCTCTAGTCATGCGACCAGGGCAAGTCCGCGTACGTGCACTGAAATAATTATCTGAGAGCGCGCATTCTCTTATACTGATTTATCATGCAATATCCACTTCACGTGCGCGAGCGGAATGCGACTGAGTGAATGATATTCGCATCGACTCACATGGCGGTTGAGCCACATAACGAACGTTGCCAAGTATTGCATTTGCATTGCCTTAATGCTGTGAAGGCTAGAGGACGATAGAATATCGTCTGCGACATGATTACGAACATGTCACACATGCGGATCAGCGATCTGGTGTGATATGTACTACGGACGACGTCGTGAGTATAAGTCGCGCGATGACGGCCTTGTTTATATATTGAATATTATATGCTATCGATCTCCCTTGATCGTATGCTCTTACTTATTGACGTCCTGAGTCTGGATACGCTTTTACTTGGCCTGAGTGAAGCCTGAGCATTGAAGGAGTGTGAAGTGATGATAGCGTGTTTCCGGTTCTGATAGCCTTCACTGGATATTCTGCATTCTGGATCGTACATTGTAATCCCTGGCCTCTGAAGACTTCCGCTGTGCCTGACTCTCATTACGGTACACTTGGCTTGCTGTGCTTGCATCTTAGCACTTAACACCAAAGCGTGCAGAGATATGCTTGAAGGGCAGGAGGGGTACATGGGGCTCCTCCTTCTTGGATATCCCACATGCTTACCTCCACCACGCAGGCTGAATGGGCACCTGCAGCCTCCAGTCTGCCACCCATTCAGCATGCGGTGGTTGCCGCTGCCAATTCTGTTCTGGTGCTCTGGCTGTGGAACTACTGGTTCGACAGCCCCACAGTACTGGGGCCTCTGCATGGGGCTGATCTGGACCAGGAGCTGTGGCCGCCACTGGATACGTACTGTAATGGGGGACTTCGCACCCCAGTATCATGCGCTATTGCACCAGTGTTATATTGGTATGAACTGCTAGGATCTGCCTTTAGATCCCTGTGTCGAACCCTGTCTAGTGTAGTATCCTGGGGTATCTACGGGTAGTATCCGAGGTTGGCCAGTTGTCTGGCATCCTTTCAATCGAGCCTTTGCTGTAGGCGGATATAACAGAGATACAACATCTAGTGCACACTGCCTGAACACTCACAACAGAATGCGCATGAATCCCTTCAGCCTTAAGGTGGTTGCCCGGGTTGGCACTGTATCAGGGTTACAACCAGCCGTTATGAGCAAAGAAAAACTGCAGTAGTGCCAGGAAAACAAAAGAACCCCATCCGTTGGGTGCAAGGCAGAAGCTGCCCTACGGGGTGCCAGGGGTGCCCATGGAGGTTCACTGCAAGGCGGGGAGGATTGTAATGAGGGATTTCACACCCCAGAATCAATCGCTATTGCACCAGTGTTACAGGTACGGAGTGTGCAGTGTAGAGGGTCTCCATGTCACCAGTTATATTGATGGCTTTGATGCCCACCATGGACACTGGTTGCTAAGTCATGTGCATATGCACACATGCATAGATAAGCAGCTAAACATGCAATAATGCGTCACAACACGGTGAATAGCCATGGAGTGACATCCCGTTCCTTCGTTCAGTAAATCTTAAGTGATAGTTGTTGTACCATCATCTAAGAACCTGCTGTCTCATCCTGAGAAACCTATGCTTCTTATCCTCAGTATGTTACAATTCATAACCTAGCGAGCCATGACAGAAGTGGTCCCCTTTCGGCTCTCTACATACCCCTGTGCTGTCCAACTGATGAGCTTGGTGATCCCCTGTGCTGCCTCACTGATCGGCTTGGCAATCCCCTGTACCCTGTGGCCCCCACTAATCGGCCTGGCACCTGTAGTATCTTGGGGTATCTCATGGCTAATATCCAGGTTGGCCATACAAATTGGCATGAAGATGGGTAGGGACTGACCCAGGTACAAAGCCCCCATCCAAACACTGGAATGCAAGTGCGGCTGATGTGTGTGGGATATATAACCACAAGTATGAGGCCATCAGGGACAAGAACGCAATGAAACATGATTGCCCCTGTAGGTGTGGGGACACACCCACAGAAAGGGGGATGATTGCAGTATCCTGGGGTATCTCATGGCTCATATCTAGGTTGGCCAGTTGTTTGGCATCCTTCGATCGAGCCTGTGCTTTAGGTGTAATGACAGAGATACAACTAACAGCATGTAGTGCATTAAAGTGCTCAATTTCCGCTTGTTGGAAACTGGTCAGTTGCTCGTCCTGTCGTACTTGCCATTTTCCTAGTCAAAACATCAAAACACAATTCACATGCACTGTTTCGGGTGTTACACTGTGGGCGACTCACCCTACAAGGGCGAGAAGCAAGGGGCCTGACCGGCAGGTCCACAGCGAAGGGGAGGGGCACATGGCTTTGTCTGTCTGTCCTGCCATGTTGTTTTGGTTGAGCGGTCATGCACTTCATGTTTGTCTTTGCACACTGCAGCATTCAGCCAAACGATTTTAAAGCACTACTATGGACACAATATTATCATCGACAATGTATGACATAAATGCACATTCCTGCTTGTTGGGAACTAGTCAGATGCTCATCTTATTGTACTCACTCTAAACGTCAAAACACGATTCACTTCGAGTGAATTGCGACGGCGCCTTTGCGAGGAATGCTCGCAACCTTGTCCGTGTCGTACATATACAGCGCGCAGCAGCAGGTCATTCACGCAGGGCAACTAATAACGAAGTAACAAGCCCTATCTAATATATGAGTACGACTAATGCTGCCACAGTAAGCTCGGGCAAATAAAGGCACGGACCCGTGGGTCGGCTAGATAGGCAATGCATGCATGGTTGGCTCGGTGCGGCTATCTAGCTAGTGAGCTGTGCGGGTCCAGACTACGACCCGGGCGGACGATCGACGGATGGAGCAGTACGTATTTTTATTCTAGGGCCTCCGTCGCTGAACGGGCCTGCTGAGTAATCGGTAATTAAATTATTATTAAGAACCCACCCGACGTACCTAAACCACCGTACCACATATATACATGTGCCTGCTTTCAAGGCTATGCTAGCTAGCTAGTTCATTCGATCGACCATGCGTGCGTGTCATTCCGCCCGTCATTGATTATCTTATTAGTACATGCACATAATAAGATATTACGTTTATACCTACACCTAGATAATAAGATAGACGCAATCGTAGAGAGTTGCATGTACGTATATATGTGCATCGGTGCTACTGCTGTACATATTAGATAGGTAGGGGCGAGCCTTTGTGTGTGCGTTATATGTATATATATATGAGTTTTGGGGGATTACATACAAGCAAGCTGATTATTGGAGACAGCAGCGAGAGCGAGGACGATCCGCGGACCAAGCAAGGGGTTTAATAAGTTCCCCCTATGCTAGCTACGAACGACACGAACAGCTTACTACACAGCATGCGTACGTGCGTCGCATATCCAATTATACACCGATAGAAACAGCGGTATCAGCCTCACACACACACACACACGTTCATCTCGGCAAGGCATGCGCCTTGTGTGCACTATGTAGGAGGTTGACGTTGCGCTGGGTGCTGAACATGGCGGCCGGTAAGTGCCGGCCGCCTGCATGGTCAGCCGCTAACGTTAGAGATCTACCACCCTGTGGCTAATTTAAAAAACTTCATGAAGCAACAGAATTTATCTTGATGCTTCAAGATTTTATTCCAGGTTACCACAAGACAATAGGTCAGCCGGGCCGCCGTGCACACCAAACACGGCGCAATTATAATTATAGTAGGAAACGCGTTATGCTAATAAGCTTTTCAGTGTCAGCGGCAATAGCGTAATCGCAGCGCCGGGCGTACAATCTGTTGTTTCGGTTGGCCAACGATATCCGCAACAGCAAACTGTATTAAGACTGCGCGAATGTCAAACATCAGAGTTGAGCCAAGAAGTTTATACAAACTTAAATATGCCATAATGATCCAATGATCAACCATGAGACGTGAACTGTCTTACTTCATTGATGCATCCCGGTTATCGGGTCGTATTGACGTCATCGATCGAGCGTCGAGGGCGACACGATTTGTCCTCCTCCGCTATTTCAGGGAGGGTATGAGACGGGGAGACACAAGCATAAAATATTTTACAGATGGAAAAATAATACTCAGTTAGCCACGCACCTTCTTGCTTTGGTTCCTAAACACTTTCAAATCGATGCGACTTTGGTCAACTTAGTGACAGCTTGCCAACTGGTCCCCTGCCTGTGAACTTCACCGAAATACAGATTTGAGCAAGGGACCTGCTGGTGCGCAGCGACCTTCAAATAAACGGCACTGGTCCAATGGACGGATCGGTACGTACACCTGCGTACATACGTGAGCAGGACATGTGCAATCTATCCGCAAGCAAAACAGTCTGCTCCACCGTCCCTCCGAGAGCCCAACCCTCTTAATATCTAACAACGCTGTCCAGCAGCTCATTGCGCTCGTGGCTGCCCTGTTACACAGACGTTCACAAAACGGCTTGAACACCACCAAAGTAGTTCTTCTTAATTAGGATGGATTCGGCCCAGCCCTCAAGACCGCAACATACGTCTCAGTTCCGCCCCGGCTCGCTGGCCTCCACTCCATCTCCACCCCTCCCACCAGACAGATAGAAGAGCGAGCACGGTCAGCTGTAGTCCTCCCCTCCCAATCTTGTCCATGTCACCGCCGCTCTCCATCACTGCTCCGAAACCCCGCTGTGAACCCCCATGCTGCCGTTATCAGCATTTTCACAAACCTCTACCAGTACGGGTAGACTATCTCGGGCCCCGGTTCACACGCGTCAAAACCCCCCTTGTCCTGCTTTTGATCACCAGCTCCTCGGCCCCCACCAGTCCCCCCGCGTTCCGGGCCCCTGTACCATCACTTGGTAGCATGTTTGTGAACAGCAGGCATTGTTGCCTTCGACCGACAACGTCAACTTTAAGGGCGATTCTCTCAACTTCCGGGTACATTCGTACACAAGGATGCATGATGAGGTCCGCCAGCTATGAGGGATGACGGAAGACCGCAATCCGCAACCAAACGCAGACGGAGGGCGTCCTGGTGGCTGGCTAGCTGTACCATCGCGATCCAAAACCTGTGGGGCGGTGCATGGCGACCACCCCAACCACCGCCGCCACCGTCAGCAACCTCGCTCTTCGCGTGTGGCGTGAACAAGATTCCGCATCTGCGGCAGCCGGCAGTTCGGGGACGGAGGAATGCCCGCTCAGCATCAGGCCCATCGAACGAGGGCAATAGTGGCATTCACCGGGTTACGCTTCTTTCCACACCAACGAAAAGCAACGAAAACAGGACACACAGAAGCAAGGACACAGCCTGACGAGTTAAAGTCCACGATAAGTAAGGCATGTCTATATATGATAAACCGCACGACTCCGTATGGTAGTTGATTGGCCGATGCTCAACAAAGTCCTTGATCGCATGAGCGCTGCATGCACTCACTACGTCCCTAGATAGAGTACACGCACGCACCTGCACATATATAGCTCAGTTCGATGCCCTGCACCAATCGGAACGTTTGCGGCGAGAACGCCCAGGGGGCCAGCGTCGCGATGAAGGCACGGAATGAATCGGATGTTGGCTTGCCACAAATTGTGGCCCGGCATGTCCTGGGCGTACTGGGGTTGCGGCAGGTACGGCGGGATAGATGGATTCATCAGCCACCTCTATATCGGGTTTGGCGGGCCTCTGCTGATGTAAGATGATGTCATCCACCCAAGGAAAAAGGGGCCACTCTTTACCCTTGCCGAGTTGCCTTACTTGGCAACATAGACAATAATCATGTGTAAAATACGAACCTGGTACGGCGCTCCAAAGGTTACGAGCCCCATCAATGCCGCGGCATCGGGCACTTGACGACTCTCATACAGCGGCAGCGCTCGCGCTAGGTCACCGGTGGCAGGTGGCAGGTGGCAGGTGGCAGGTGGGAAGAATGATGAAATAAGGTCATACGCATGTAATAAGCGCAATCAATACCTATATATTCGCCTGTGCCGCCTCCACCTCCCAGTAACCCCAGTGCCTTCCACGGCCGAAACGCCAACTAAAACCCAAGCATCATGTCCCACCCTCGGATGCAGCCGGGTATATTGTGAACTCTAGTTATTAAACAGGTTGGTCGGTTGGTTGGACGGTTGGTTGGTGGCCCCGGAGGAAGACTTACCAAAGCCGAATCGTAGCAACAGTGGGCGAGCGAGCGTTTCAATCACGCCATGTGTGTGTGTGTATGTGTGTGTGTGTGTGTCCGCGCACATTGCGTCCGTTATATTGGTAATATTATTATTAATTATATTAGTAAGGCAATTTGTTTTAAGAAATAATTTTTTATTGACATATTATTGTTTATTTAACTTGATGGTGTTGTACAGCGGCGGTGTATCGATGGCCCAGTTCACCACTTTATTAGAGATAGAGGAGGCTGTCACCCAAAGGAACGGCCATTATCTTACTATTATTACTTATCAGCTACTTCCCTCTCCTCGTTAGTTGCGGTGATGTCTGTATGTCTGCACGTATGTGGCCCTGACGCGGTACGGTAGGTGGAGGCGATCGAAGTGATCATGGCGGGCACGCATGTTTTGGACATCAGAAGAATGCCTCAATAATAGTAATCTGAAAAGGATGCACTACTACATATATAATCCAAGTGTATTTATCCGTGTCGTACATATACAGCGCGCAGCAGCAGGTCATTCACGCAGGGCAACTAATAACGAAGTAACAAGCCCTATCTAATATATGAGTACGACTAATGCTGCCACAGTAAGCTCGGGCAAATAAAGGCACGGACCCGTGGGTCGGCTAGATAGGCAATGCATGCATGGTTGGCTCGGTGCGGCTATCTAGCTAGTGAGCTGTGCGGGTCCAGACTACGACCCGGGCGGACGATCGACGGATGGAGCAGTACGTATTTTTATTCTAGGGCCTCCGTCGCTGAACGGGCCTGCTGAGTAATCGGTAATTAAATTATTATTAAGAACCCACCCGACGTACCTAAACCACCGTACCACATATATACATGTGCCTGCTTTCAAGGCTATGCTAGCTAGCTAGTTCATTCGATCGACCATGCGTGCGTGTCATTCCGCCCGTCATTGATTATCTTATTAGTACATGCACATAATAAGATATTACGTTTATACCTACACCTAGATAATAAGATAGACGCAATCGTAGAGAGTTGCATGTACGTATATATGTGCATCGGTGCTACTGCTGTACATATTAGATAGGTAGGGGCGAGCCTTTGTGTGTGCGTTATATGTATATATATATGAGTTTTGGGGGATTACATACAAGCAAGCTGATTATTGGAGACAGCAGCGAGAGCGAGGACGATCCGCGGACCAAGCAAGGGGTTTAATAAGTTCCCCCTATGCTAGCTACGAACGACACGAACAGCTTACTACACAGCATGCGTACGTGCGTCGCATATCCAATTATACACCGATAGAAACAGCGGTATCAGCCTCACACACACACACACACGTTCATCTCGGCAAGGCATGCGCCTTGTGTGCACTATGTAGGAGGTTGACGTTGCGCTGGGTGCTGAACATGGCGGCCGGTAAGTGCCGGCCGCCTGCATGGTCAGCCGCTAACGTTAGAGATCTACCACCCTGTGGCTAATTTAAAAAACTTCATGAAGCAACAGAATTTATCTTGATGCTTCAAGATTTTATTCCAGGTTACCACAAGACAATAGGTCAGCCGGGCCGCCGTGCACACCAAACACGGCGCAATTATAATTATAGTAGGAAACGCGTTATGCTAATAAGCTTTTCAGTGTCAGCGGCAATAGCGTAATCGCAGCGCCGGGCGTACAATCTGTTGTTTCGGTTGGCCAACGATATCCGCAACAGCAAACTGTATTAAGACTGCGCGAATGTCAAACATCAGAGTTGAGCCAAGAAGTTTATACAAACTTAAATATGCCATAATGATCCAATGATCAACCATGAGACGTGAACTGTCTTACTTCATTGATGCATCCCGGTTATCGGGTCGTATTGACGTCATCGATCGAGCGTCGAGGGCGACACGATTTGTCCTCCTCCGCTATTTCAGGGAGGGTATGAGACGGGGAGACACAAGCATAAAATATTTTACAGATGGAAAAATAATACTCAGTTAGCCACGCACCTTCTTGCTTTGGTTCCTAAACACTTTCAAATCGATGCGACTTTGGTCAACTTAGTGACAGCTTGCCAACTGGTCCCCTGCCTGTGAACTTCACCGAAATACAGATTTGAGCAAGGGACCTGCTGGTGCGCAGCGACCTTCAAATAAACGGCACTGGTCCAATGGACGGATCGGTACGTACACCTGCGTACATACGTGAGCAGGACATGTGCAATCTATCCGCAAGCAAAACAGTCTGCTCCACCGTCCCTCCGAGAGCCCAACCCTCTTAATATCTAACAACGCTGTCCAGCAGCTCATTGCGCTCGTGGCTGCCCTGTTACACAGACGTTCACAAAACGGCTTGAACACCACCAAAGTAGTTCTTCTTAATTAGGATGGATTCGGCCCAGCCCTCAAGACCGCAACATACGTCTCAGTTCCGCCCCGGCTCGCTGGCCTCCACTCCATCTCCACCCCTCCCACCAGACAGATAGAAGAGCGAGCACGGTCAGCTGTAGTCCTCCCCTCCCAATCTTGTCCATGTCACCGCCGCTCTCCATCACTGCTCCGAAACCCCGCTGTGAACCCCCATGCTGCCGTTATCAGCATTTTCACAAACCTCTACCAGTACGGGTAGACTATCTCGGGCCCCGGTTCACACGCGTCAAAACCCCCCTTGTCCTGCTTTTGATCACCAGCTCCTCGGCCCCCACCAGTCCCCCCGCGTTCCGGGCCCCTGTACCATCACTTGGTAGCATGTTTGTGAACAGCAGGCATTGTTGCCTTCGACCGACAACGTCAACTTTAAGGGCGATTCTCTCAACTTCCGGGTTCATTCGTACACAAGGATGCATGATGAGGTCCGCCAGCTATGAGGGATGACGGAAGACCGCAATCCGCAACCAAACGCAGACGGAGGGCGTCCTGGTGGCTGGCTAGCTGTACCATCGCGATCCAAAACCTGTGGGGCGGTGCATGGCGACCACCCCAACCACCGCCGCCACCGTCAGCAACCTCGCTCTTCGCGTGTGGCGTGAACAAGATTCCGCATCTGCGGCAGCCGGCAGTTCGGGGACGGAGGAATGCCCGCTCAGCATCAGGCCCATCGAACGAGGGCAATAGTGGCATTCACCGGGTTACGCTTCTTTCCACACCAACGAAAAGCAACGAAAACAGGACACACAGAAGCAAGGACACAGCCTGACGAGTTAAAGTCCACGATAAGTAAGGCATGTCTATATATGATAAACCGCACGACTCCGTATGGTAGTTGATTGGCCGATGCTCAACAAAGTCCTTGATCGCATGAGCGCTGCATGCACTCACTACGTCCCTAGATAGAGTACACGCACGCACCTGCACATATATAGCTCAGTTCGATGCCCTGCACCAATCGGAACGTTTGCGGCGAGAACGCCCAGGGGGCCAGCGTCGCGATGAAGGCACGGAATGAATCGGATGTTGGCTTGCCACAAATTGTGGCCCGGCATGTCCTGGGCGTACTGGGGTTGCGGCAGGTACGGCGGGATAGATGGATTCATCAGCCACCTCTATATCGGGTTTGGCGGGCCTCTGCTGATGTAAGATGATGTCATCCACCCAAGGAAAAAGGGGCCACTCTTTACCCTTGCCGAGTTGCCTTACTTGGCAACATAGACAATAATCATGTGTAAAATACGAACCTGGTACGGCGCTCCAAAGGTTACGAGCCCCATCAATGCCGCGGCATCGGGCACTTGACGACTCTCATACAGCGGCAGCGCTCGCGCTAGGTCACCGGTGGCAGGTGGCAGGTGGCAGGTGGCAGGTGGGAAGAATGATGAAATAAGGTCATACGCATGTAATAAGCGCAATCAATACCTATATATTCGCCTGTGCCGCCTCCACCTCCCAGTAACCCCAGTGCCTTCCACGGCCGAAACGCCAACTAAAACCCAAGCATCATGTCCCACCCTCGGATGCAGCCGGGTATATTGTGAACTCTAGTTATTAAACAGGTTGGTCGGTTGGTTGGACGGTTGGTTGGTGGCCCCGGAGGAAGACTTACCAAAGCCGAATCGTAGCAACAGTGGGCGAGCGAGCGTTTCAATCACGCCATGTGTGTGTGTGTATGTGTGTGTGTGTGTGTCCGCGCACATTGCGTCCGTTATATTGGTAATATTATTATTAATTATATTAGTAAGGCAATTTGTTTTAAGAAATAATTTTTTATTGACATATTATTGTTTATTTAACTTGATGGTGTTGTACAGCGGCGGTGTATCGATGGCCCAGTTCACCACTTTATTAGAGATAGAGGAGGCTGTCACCCAAAGGAACGGCCATTATCTTACTATTATTACTTATCAGCTACTTCCCTCTCCTCGTTAGTTGCGGTGATGTCTGTATGTCTGCACGTATGTGGCCCTGACGCGGTACGGTAGGTGGAGGCGATCGAAGTGATCATGGCGGGCACGCATGTTTTGGACATCAGAAGAATGCCTCAATAATAGTAATCTGAAAAGGATGCACTACTACATATATAATCCAAGTGTATTTATCCGTGTCGTACATATACAGCGCGCAGCAGCAGGTCATTCACGCAGGGCAACTAATAACGAAGTAACAAGCCCTATCTAATATATGAGTACGACTAATGCTGCCACAGTAAGCTCGGGCAAATAAAGGCACGGACCCGTGGGTCGGCTAGATAGGCAATGCATGCATGGTTGGCTCGGTGCGGCTATCTAGCTAGTGAGCTGTGCGGGTCCAGACTACGACCCGGGCGGACGATCGACGGATGGAGCAGTACGTATTTTTATTCTAGGGCCTCCGTCGCTGAACGGGCCTGCTGAGTAATCGGTAATTAAATTATTATTAAGAACCCACCCGACGTACCTAAACCACCGTACCACATATATACATGTGCCTGCTTTCAAGGCTATGCTAGCTAGCTAGTTCATTCGATCGACCATGCGTGCGTGTCATTCCGCCCGTCATTGATTATCTTATTAGTACATGCACATAATAAGATATTACGTTTATACCTACACCTAGATAATAAGATAGACGCAATCGTAGAGAGTTGCATGTACGTATATATGTGCATCGGTGCTACTGCTGTACATATTAGATAGGTAGGGGCGAGCCTTTGTGTGTGCGTTATATGTATATATATATATATATATATGAGTTTTGGGGGATTACATACAAGCAAGCTGATTATTGGAGACAGCAGCGAGAGCGAGGACGATCCGCGGACCAAGCAAGGGGTTTAATAAGTTCCCCCTATGCTAGCTACGAACGACACGAACAGCTTACTACACAGCATGCGTACGTGCGTCGCATATCCAATTATACACCGATAGAAACAGCGGTATCAGCCTCGCTCCGCCCATATATTTGTTCGCGCTCTCGTTCGTCTCTCTCTCTCTCTATATATATATTAATCGTTCAGCAGTGTATGTCTTATTATAATAACTAACTAGATCGCCGTACATAATAATAACATAGAATCAGGCAGCAGGTACGTACGTACGGTCATCATACTTATATAAGTAGCTAGGCGCCACTCAGATAGATAGATAGAGTCTCTGGGCAAATACGTACACAGCTAAATACATAATACGCATGCTGTGATCCCTGGTGCCACCTGCCCTGTGCGGTCACCAAATCCGTCGTGACAAGCGCCCACAGACCCCCTTTGCTTGCTCACGAAAAGCAGAACGAAGCAGCATCGATAGCATAGCATAGCAGCAGCAGGAGCGACAACAACCAACAACTAACAACGTATTATTTAGGATTAGGTCGCTCTCTAGCTCCCGAGCGATGCATGGCCTCGTCACGGGAGGATGGGGATGTACGGCTGTGGCTCGACGTGCACAACACGGTAGCCCCCAAAACCGGACATCTGCAAGGCTAACGAATGGGAGCAATAAGGGCTGCGCTCGCGCTCCTCACCCCACATGATCCGCCGGTCAGAGCTGTAGTGATAAACGTCGGCTCTGACGTCCAAACAATCAAAAGTACTGTGCTGGACGAATCCTCGGCTGTCGTCCAGCTTGACAGTCGGGCGAACCGTGGCTTTGATGGGATGAGGGTGATTATTGCGCCGTTCAATAGCAGGCGGCGGGTTGCGAGGAGCAGCAGCCACACGCAGTCTGCGGTTGAGACCAGCCACCACTTCCATGAGTACTCCTACTGCCGCGATGGCAAGGATGGCGACGCAAGACTTCGCCCATAGTGAGGTCGTCCATACCAGGAAAACTGCCTTCAGGTGGAGACCTAATGCAATCGTCGCCCCAATTATCACAAAGCCACCGGCAAGAGCGGTCAGAAGCTGATTAAGCTTGGGGACAGTAGTACCAAGAGCGACGCCCTGTTGTCTATCAAGAAGCTCTAGAGATACGAATGGTGACAGCATAACCCAAGAGAGCATTACACTTGTAGCTTGCGGGTCATTAGTACTAATAAGATTTTGGCGGTTCGGTAGCATCTTCATCTTGAAGATGCGTAGCAGCTGGCCGAAAGTATTATTATTGCTGTTGGCTGCGGCGGCGACTCCAGCAGCTTGGCACTGCTGTGAACAATGTTCCAGCAGGAGTTGTTCCTGAAGCAAGCACCGCAAAGAATAGGCATGTATGCATGTTAACATTGCATTATTCAATAAATAAGACTACTAGAAAAGTTAAAAGTAGCTCATCCGTGTTCAGCGCGCGTTCAAAACAACATACACCGGCGGCCGCCTGCGTGCTATAAAATTCTTGCACAGTGCTCACCTCCTGCTGATGATCTGCTGTCTGCAGTGCCGCAGCTGGCGAGGAAGATGGAAGGCAGTAAGCTGCGATCATGATTATTATGACTGAGACGCGGACCATTTTGAGCGTGACTATATGGGGGTTTCCTGTGGTTTAAGCACGCAAGTAGATGCAACGAAGCTTGTGAGGCACGTAACAGGCGGCAGCAGTGCGCGCGCCTGACTATCTAAGTGGAGCTTTGCTCTATGTATATATGTGAATGAACTGCTGCACAAGTGTACTGGTAAAGCATATAACAGTTTGTAGTCACCAAAAGCTAGCAATTGCTGATAGTTTTCAAGGTGATGAATCTGATCAATGGCCTTTGCGTCTTATATGACTTGGGCACAACTCCAGATCGGGGGAAGCAGTACCACGTCGTCCATACATATATACGAACGAGCCGATAATAACACCTCCAATTCTTAGGCTATGATATCCCGTTGATGAGTCCTAATTTTATACATGTCGATGTATGTATATATGTCTCTTTGGCGTTTCTTTCAAGTCGTCGTTCTTAACAGGGATTAAACCTCCTTCCCTCCGTCATTCCGCCTTACGTTTTGCTGCTGACGGAGGGTAATAGATGAAGGTTTTTATTTGCAAAAATCCGCCTACGTGCGTCCCGCCAAGCTGACTCGTCCCAGCACCCTACCCGGAGGCACATGATGGAGCGAGGCGGCGGCGCTGCACCGACACGCATGACGCCCTCAACCAGTATATAGTCAAGGATGGTATGCCTGGGTACGCGTGGTCTGGGGGGCGGGGGCGGGGGCGGGGGCGGGGAGGGCTTAAAAGGTCGCCGCCACTTTAATACTTTTCAACATGCGGTGGTGTGCTGCCACGTCCCTCACACACGCATGCATGGTTAATGGTAAGTACGGATTGCACGCTTATCTTCGTCTATACGTTGATCTAAGTCGAAAAGTATAAGCAAAGGGCGGCCCTGCCTGACCCAAGGATCGTCAGTGCAACAAGCTTTGGTGCAGCGCGTGTTATCGCCGCCAGGTCAGGGATGGTGCACGATGAACTAATAAGGCGGTGGAAGTCGGGGATGAGGAGCAACTTGGCCGTGGCGGGTTTATATACGAATTTCGAGCCTGCTGCGTTTGATTCTTGCCTGCACACGACGCATGGCCATCGCTGCCTGTACGTGCGGCAGAGATGGAACCGACAGCCGCAAATATGTCTTTGGCAAAGGCGTAACTCCTCCAGACGGAGACCTGCAGTGGCGGTGGCGGCGGCGGGATGTACGGGTGTTGCTGCTGGGCTCTTGCGCGGGCCTAATGGGGCTGGTAGGTGGCGCTGCTGCTGTGGGCTGGGGCACTCCATGTCACCTGTGTAGGAAGTTGAGTTCCGAAAACTTAGCACCGCGCGTCGTCAAATGTTGCCGCCACCTGCACATACACATACACATACACATACCGCCACCCGCCACTCGCCACCCGCCACCATCACCAATAACAGCACCTTTCCGGGTGTGGGGGTGATAGTGGCGGTGGATGCGAGTGGCATTACTGTAGACCAGCAACTAAAGACATCTAACCGCCGATCTTCGTGCGATGGACCGGCACAGGTAATGCTGCTGCAATAATGAACTGTAATCATGGCGATCCTTGCACGGTACGACACAATGGATATTCCGTACCGCAATACGTTGGCCCAATAGATTATTACCCAACATAGATACCGTGGCACCTCATTGGTGTATCGGTTAGCAGAGGGAGGCTGCAGGCAGGGAACGATGCCCCCCGCCCAGGAATGAAGGACGGTCCACGCAGTCCGCCTGCAGCGACTGATACGTGGATGGATCTTCCGAACGGAGTTGGGGTGCAACAGCGCGGTACGATTATTATTACGGTTACGATGACGCACTCCAAGGATGCTACGAAGCTGCCGTACGTTGCCCGGTTTTTCATGATAATAACTGGACTGCCGCCAGCTGTCTCGTTGCCAATGCATGCATGGCAAGCTATATGCATGGCCCTACGCACATACCGCGATAGATCGCTGTCGGATGTATTTCCTGTTTTTAAGAGCCTGCGTCGCCGTACAGCAGGAGTTATACAGGGTTGCAGATCAAGTACCATCATCATTTATGACCTCGCTTTAGGATGGCTTGGATAACAAACGACCCGCGTTTGTGTATGTTTGAATGGCTGGGGAATTCATCAGTTTGCATAATCGACTAATATAATATACTTATTCTGCGAGGCATAATTGTTACATAACCCTTTAAGATGTCTGTCTGTACGTATATATGTAAAACCCCCACGTGTGCGCGCATGGAAGCTTACGTCCCGGCGGAAGCATGTTGTCAGCACGGGTCCATGTAGTCGAGCACGGGTATAAGGCCCACATCCGCAGCCACTCGCTGCTCTTATTACGCACGTCGCTGGCGGTCATGTCCACCACCTCGTACCTGGCCAAAGAGCGGATGGAAATCTCAGCTATGGCAAGGCCCACACTGCGTTGCACCATGGCTTCCTGGACAGCCCACAGCAGCCCCGAAGAGCAATTACTTCCGACTGTGGCAATCCTTACAGCATCATATATACCTGCATCTGCGGACAACAGCTGCCCCCACCCCACCGCCACCCCATCCTTCCACCGCCTCGTGTCGACACGCACATCACACTGCCCATGCGCGCCGTGCAGACGGACATTACCTCCCCTGGAGTCCAAACAATAAACAGGCAAACCAAGAAGAGACATCTGCAGCGCCCACCCACCCCACCCACATAGCCCCCCGGAAGTTGAAGGTCGCAGTTTTGCGGGTCCCTCCGCGGGTGCTGACGCAGTGGCTTTGGCTCTACACAATACCCTCCCCACAGACCAGCATGTTCCACGCACCAGCCGTGTTCCCGATTTTCAACCCCCCTTTGCAAACCCCCCTGGAGCCCGGTGGCCCTACCCCCCCATCCAGTTCGTTCGTGGGTGCACTCATACGACACGACACCGGTCGAAACTCCAGGTCCTTACTGTGCTCAGGTTGCTGGTGCGCACTGGGGCATATTTCTTATTCTACTTCTAATGAGAACAACAGCGCTCAGTGGCGGAAGTGACGGGCGCCGGTGGTCAGCAGGACGATGCCATACTTGTCGGTGGCTATGCGCACGGAGTTGACTCGGTTCGGCTGGCCCGACCCCATACCCAGCAGCCGACCATCCTTGGCGACGGTGATGGCATTGGACTTGACGTGCTTCACCGCCCTGCAGGCGAACACGGGAGGCGGAGTAGCCCCAGGGCCGCTCAGCATCTACCAGTGTGTGGTCAAGAACTTAACTGAAGGTTGACTCAAATGAAAAGTTGCCGTCGTCGTACCATCTATCCAATATCACATCCAGGGCCGTGAAGGAAACTCAAAAAACAAATGACACAGTCGTACAACCCGATATCGATTCGGACGGCCCCTCCTCCCGCCGAAGGAAATGCCCCCCTCACACATACCTGCCGGCCTTAAGGCGGCAAGGGAGACCGCGACCCGCATGAAGAGCCGCATTCGGGGGCTGTGCGTGTGAGGTTATGGACAAGCTGACCTGGACGGACTATGTCGCCAGGGAGAAAACAACATACAGCCCCGGACAGCCCCACATCATACATACACACGTACCTGATGTGGGTTCTCGCCGTACCGAAGAGTCTGCGCCAGCTGCAGCGGCACGGTCATCTGCGGTGCCGGGCCCGACCCCACCTGGTTCCATAGCCACTCCGAAACCTGAGCGTCGTACGACGAGCAGTGCGGCCGTACACGACGCCGGAAAGGGAGGGAAAGGGCGCAAATGATATAATTCACCCCTCCCCGAAGGAGTTCTAAAGAAATCGTGGGATATCCCCCAAGGCGCGCATTGCGTCCCCCTTCCTGTACGGAAGTACCCCCGGGCTTAGACCGCAATCGACACACACACACACACGTTCATCTCGGCAAGGCATGCGCCTTGTGTGCACTATGTAGGAGGTTGACGTTGCGCTGGGTGCTGAACATGGCGGCCGGTAAGTGCCGGCCGCCTGCATGGTCAGCCGCTAACGTTAGAGATCTACCACCCTGTGGCTAATTTAAAAAACTTCATGAAGCAACAGAATTTATCTTGATGCTTCAAGATTTTATTCCAGGTTACCACAAGACAATAGGTCAGCCGGGCCGCCGTGCACACCAAACACGGCGCAATTATAATTATAGTAGGAAACGCGTTATGCTAATAAGCTTTTCAGTGTCAGCGGCAATAGCGTAATCGCAGCGCCGGGCGTACAATCTGTTGTTTCGGTTGGCCAACGATATCCGCAACAGCAAACTGTATTAAGACTGCGCGAATGTCAAACATCAGAGTTGAGCCAAGAAGTTTATACAAACTTAAATATGCCATAATGATCCAATGATCAACCATGAGACGTGAACTGTCTTACTTCATTGATGCATCCCGGTTATCGGGTCGTATTGACGTCATCGATCGAGCGTCGAGGGCGACACGATTTGTCCTCCTCCGCTATTTCAGGGAGGGTATGAGACGGGGAGACACAAGCATAAAATATTTTACAGATGGAAAAATAATACTCAGTTAGCCACGCACCTTCTTGCTTTGGTTCCTAAACACTTTCAAATCGATGCGACTTTGGTCAACTTAGTGACAGCTTGCCAACTGGTCCCCTGCCTGTGAACTTCACCGAAATACAGATTTGAGCAAGGGACCTGCTGGTGCGCAGCGACCTTCAAATAAACGGCACTGGTCCAATGGACGGATCGGTACGTACACCTGCGTACATACGTGAGCAGGACATGTGCAATCTATCCGCAAGCAAAACAGTCTGCTCCACCGTCCCTCCGAGAGCCCAACCCTCTTAATATCTAACAACGCTGTCCAGCAGCTCATTGCGCTCGTGGCTGCCCTGTTACACAGACGTTCACAAAACGGCTTGAACACCACCAAAGTAGTTCTTCTTAATTAGGATGGATTCGGCCCAGCCCTCAAGACCGCAACATACGTCTCAGTTCCGCCCCGGCTCGCTGGCCTCCACTCCATCTCCACCCCTCCCACCAGACAGATAGAAGAGCGAGCACGGTCAGCTGTAGTCCTCCCCTCCCAATCTTGTCCATGTCACCGCCGCTCTCCATCACTGCTCCGAAACCCCGCTGTGAACCCCCATGCTGCCGTTATCAGCATTTTCACAAACCTCTACCAGTACGGGTAGACTATCTCGGGCCCCGGTTCACACGCGTCAAAACCCCCCTTGTCCTGCTTTTGATCACCAGCTCCTCGGCCCCCACCAGTCCCCCCGCGTTCCGGGCCCCTGTACCATCACTTGGTAGCATGTTTGTGAACAGCAGGCATTGTTGCCTTCGACCGACAACGTCAACTTTAAGGGCGATTCTCTCAACTTCCGGGTTCATTCGTACACAAGGATGCATGATGAGGTCCGCCAGCTATGAGGGATGACGGAAGACCGCAATCCGCAACCAAACGCAGACGGAGGGCGTCCTGGTGGCTGGCTAGCTGTACCATCGCGATCCAAAACCTGTGGGGCGGTGCATGGCGACCACCCCAACCACCGCCGCCACCGTCAGCAACCTCGCTCTTCGCGTGTGGCGTGAACAAGATTCCGCATCTGCGGCAGCCGGCAGTTCGGGGACGGAGGAATGCCCGCTCAGCATCAGGCCCATCGAACGAGGGCAATAGTGGCATTCACCGGGTTACGCTTCTTTCCACACCAACGAAAAGCAACGAAAACAGGACACACAGAAGCAAGGACACAGCCTGACGAGTTAAAGTCCACGATAAGTAAGGCATGTCTATATATGATAAACCGCACGACTCCGTATGGTAGTTGATTGGCCGATGCTCAACAAAGTCCTTGATCGCATGAGCGCTGCATGCACTCACTACGTCCCTAGATAGAGTACACGCACGCACCTGCACATATATAGCTCAGTTCGATGCCCTGCACCAATCGGAACGTTTGCGGCGAGAACGCCCAGGGGGCCAGCGTCGCGATGAAGGCACGGAATGAATCGGATGTTGGCTTGCCACAAATTGTGGCCCGGCATGTCCTGGGCGTACTGGGGTTGCGGCAGGTACGGCGGGATAGATGGATTCATCAGCCACCTCTATATCGGGTTTGGCGGGCCTCTGCTGATGTAAGATGATGTCATCCACCCAAGGAAAAAGGGGCCACTCTTTACCCTTGCCGAGTTGCCTTACTTGGCAACATAGACAATAATCATGTGTAAAATACGAACCTGGTACGGCGCTCCAAAGGTTACGAGCCCCATCAATGCCGCGGCATCGGGCACTTGACGACTCTCATACAGCGGCAGCGCTCGCGCTAGGTCACCGGTGGCAGGTGGCAGGTGGCAGGTGGCAGGTGGGAAGAATGATGAAATAAGGTCATACGCATGTAATAAGCGCAATCAATACCTATATATTCGCCTGTGCCGCCTCCACCTCCCAGTAACCCCAGTGCCTTCCACGGCCGAAACGCCAACTAAAACCCAAGCATCATGTCCCACCCTCGGATGCAGCCGGGTATATTGTGAACTCTAGTTATTAAACAGGTTGGTCGGTTGGTTGGACGGTTGGTTGGTGGCCCCGGAGGAAGACTTACCAAAGCCGAATCGTAGCAACAGTGGGCGAGCGAGCGTTTCAATCACGCCATGTGTGTGTGTGTATGTGTGTGTGTGTGTGTCCGCGCACATTGCGTCCGTTATATTGGTAATATTATTATTAATTATATTAGTAAGGCAATTTGTTTTAAGAAATAATTTTTTATTGACATATTATTGTTTATTTAACTTGATGGTGTTGTACAGCGGCGGTGTATCGATGGCCCAGTTCACCACTTTATTAGAGATAGAGGAGGCTGTCACCCAAAGGAACGGCCATTATCTTACTATTATTACTTATCAGCTACTTCCCTCTCCTCGTTAGTTGCGGTGATGTCTGTATGTCTGCACGTATGTGGCCCTGACGCGGTACGGTAGGTGGAGGCGATCGAAGTGATCATGGCGGGCACGCATGTTTTGGACATCAGAAGAATGCCTCAATAATAGTAATCTGAAAAGGATGCACTACTACATATATAATCCAAGTGTATTTATCCGTGTCGTACATATACAGCGCGCAGCAGCAGGTCATTCACGCAGGGCAACTAATAACGAAGTAACAAGCCCTATCTAATATATGAGTACGACTAATGCTGCCACAGTAAGCTCGGGCAAATAAAGGCACGGACCCGTGGGTCGGCTAGATAGGCAATGCATGCATGGTTGGCTCGGTGCGGCTATCTAGCTAGTGAGCTGTGCGGGTCCAGACTACGACCCGGGCGGACGATCGACGGATGGAGCAGTACGTATTTTTATTCTAGGGCCTCCGTCGCTGAACGGGCCTGCTGAGTAATCGGTAATTAAATTATTATTAAGAACCCACCCGACGTACCTAAACCACCGTACCACATATATACATGTGCCTGCTTTCAAGGCTATGCTAGCTAGCTAGTTCATTCGATCGACCATGCGTGCGTGTCATTCCGCCCGTCATTGATTATCTTATTAGTACATGCACATAATAAGATATTACGTTTATACCTACACCTAGATAATAAGATAGACGCAATCGTAGAGAGTTGCATGTACGTATATATGTGCATCGGTGCTACTGCTGTACATATTAGATAGGTAGGGGCGAGCCTTTGTGTGTGCGTTATATGTATATATATATGAGTTTTGGGGGATTACATACAAGCAAGCTGATTATTGGAGACAGCAGCGAGAGCGAGGACGATCCGCGGACCAAGCAAGGGGTTTAATAAGTTCCCCCTATGCTAGCTACGAACGACACGAACAGCTTACTACACAGCATGCGTACGTGCGTCGCATATCCAATTATACACCGATAGAAACAGCGGTATCAGCCTCGCTCCGCCCATATATTTGTTCGCGCTCTCGTTCGTCTCTCTCTCTCTCTATATATATATATTAATCGTTCAGCAGTGTATGTCTTATTATAATAACTAACTAGATCGCCGTACATAATAATAACATAGAATCAGGCAGCAGGTACGTACGTACGGTCATCATACTTATATAAGTAGCTAGGCGCCACTCAGATAGATAGATAGAGTCTCTGGGCAAATACGTACACAGCTAAATACATAATACGCATGCTGTGATCCCTGGTGCCACCTGCCCTGTGCGGTCACCAAATCCGTCGTGACAAGCGCCCACAGACCCCCTTTGCTTGCTCACGAAAAGCAGAACGAAGCAGCATCGATAGCATAGCATAGCAGCAGCAGGAGCGACAACAACCAACAACTAACAACGTATTATTTAGGATTAGGTCGCTCTCTAGCTCCCGAGCGATGCATGGCCTCGTCACGGGAGGATGGGGATGTACGGCTGTGGCTCGACGTGCACAACACGGTAGCCCCCAAAACCGGACATCTGCAAGGCTAACGAATGGGAGCAATAAGGGCTGCGCTCGCGCTCCTCACCCCACATGATCCGCCGGTCAGAGCTGTAGTGATAAACGTCGGCTCTGACGTCCAAACAATCAAAAGTACTGTGCTGGACGAATCCTCGGCTGTCGTCCAGCTTGACAGTCGAGCGAACCGTGGCTTTGATGGGATGAGGGTGATTATTGCGCCGTTCAATAGCAGGCGGCGGGTTGCGAGGAGCAGCAGCCACACGCAGTCTGCGGTTGAGACCAGCCACCACTTCCATGAGTACTCCTACTGCCGCGATGGCAAGGATGGCGACGCAAGACTTCGCCCATAGTGAGGTCGTCCATACCAGGAAAACTGCCTTCAGGTGGAGACCTAATGCAATCGTCGCCCCAATTATCACAAAGCCACCGGCAAGAGCGGTCAGAAGCTGATTAAGCTTGGGGACAGTAGTTCCAAGAGCGACGCCCTGTTGTCTATCAAGAAGCTCTAGAGATACGAATGGTGACAGCATAACCCAAGAGAGCATTACACTTGTAGCTTGCGGGTCATTAGTACTAATAAGATTTTGGCGGTTCGGTAGCATCTTCATCTTGAAGATGCGTAGCAGCTGGCCGAAAGTATTATTATTGCTGTTGGCTGCGGCGGCGACTCCAGCAGCTTGGCACTGCTGTGAACAATGTTCCAGCAGGAGTTGTTCCTGAAGCAAGCACCGCAAAGAATAGGCATGTATGCATGTTAACATTGCATTATTCAATAAATAAGACTACTAGAAAAGTTAAAAGTAGCTCATCCGTGTTCAGCGCGCGTTCAAAACAACATACACCGGCGGCCGCCTGCGTGCTATAAAATTCTTGCACAGTGCTCACCTCCTGCTGATGATCTGCTGTCTGCAGTGCCGCAGCTGGCGAGGAAGATGGAAGGCAGTAAGCTGCGATCATGATTATTATGACTGAGACGCGGACCATTTTGAGCGTGACTATATGGGGGTTTCCTGTGGTTTAAGCACGCAAGTAGATGCAACGAAGCTTGTGAGGCACGTAACAGGCGGCAGCAGTGCGCGCGCCTGACTATCTAAGTGGAGCTTTGCTCTATGTATATATGTGAATGAACTGCTGCACAAGTGTACTGGTAAAGCATATAACAGTTTGTAGTCACCAAAAGCTAGCAATTGCTGATAGTTTTCAAGGTGATGAATCTGATCAATGGCCTTTGCGTCTTATATGACTTGGGCACAACTCCAGATCGGGGGAAGCAGTACCACGTCGTCCATACATATATACGAACGAGCCGATAATAACACCTCCAATTCTTAGGCTATGATATCCCGTTGATGAGTCCTAATTTTATACATGTCGATGTATGTATATATGTCTCTTTGGCGTTTCTTTCAAGTCGTCGTTCTTAACAGGGATTAAACCTCCTTCCCTCCGTCATTCCGCCTTACGTTTTGCTGCTGACGGAGGGTAATAGATGAAGGTTTTTATTTGCAAAAATCCGCCTACGTGCGTCCCGCCAAGCTGACTCGTCCCAGCACCCTACCCGGAGGCACATGATGGAGCGAGGCGGCGGCGCTGCACCGACACGCATGACGCCCTCAACCAGTATATAGTCAAGGATGGTATGCCTGGGTACGCGTGGTCTGGGGGGCGGGGGCGGGGGCGGGGGCGGGGAGGGCTTAAAAGGTCGCCGCCACTTTAATACTTTTCAACATGCGGTGGTGTGCTGCCACGTCCCTCACACACGCATGCATGGTTAATGGTAAGTACGGATTGCACGCTTATCTTCGTCTATACGTTGATCTAAGTCGAAAAGTATAAGCAAAGGGCGGCCCTGCCTGACCCAAGGATCGTCAGTGCAACAAGCTTTGGTGCAGCGCGTGTTATCGCCGCCAGGTCAGGGATGGTGCACGATGAACTAATAAGGCGGTGGAAGTCGGGGATGAGGAGCAACTTGGCCGTGGCGGGTTTATATACGAATTTCGAGCCTGCTGCGTTTGATTCTTGCCTGCACACGACGCATGGCCATCGCTGCCTGTACGTGCGGCAGAGATGGAACCGACAGCCGCAAATATGTCTTTGGCAAAGGCGTAACTCCTCCAGACGGAGACCTGCAGTGGCGGTGGCGGCGGCGGGATGTACGGGTGTTGCTGCTGGGCTCTTGCGCGGGCCTAATGGGGCTGGTAGGTGGCGCTGCTGCTGTGGGCTGGGGCACTCCATGTCACCTGTGTAGGAAGTTGAGTTCCGAAAACTTAGCACCGCGCGTCGTCAAATGTTGCCGCCACCTGCACATACACATACACATACACATACCGCCACCCGCCACTCGCCACCCGCCACCATCACCAATAACAGCACCTTTCCGGGTGTGGGGGTGATAGTGGCGGTGGATGCGAGTGGCATTACTGTAGACCAGCAACTAAAGACATCTAACCGCCGATCTTCGTGCGATGGACCGGCACAGGTAATGCTGCTGCAATAATGAACTGTAATCATGGCGATCCTTGCACGGTACGACACAATGGATATTCCGTACCGCAATACGTTGGCCCAATAGATTATTACCCAACATAGATACCGTGGCACCTCATTGGTGTATCGGTTAGCAGAGGGAGGCTGCAGGCAGGGAACGATGCCCCCCGCCCAGGAATGAAGGACGGTCCACGCAGTCCGCCTGCAGCGACTGATACGTGGATGGATCTTCCGAACGGAGTTGGGGTGCAACAGCGCGGTACGATTATTATTACGGTTACGATGACGCACTCCAAGGATGCTACGAAGCTGCCGTACGTTGCCCGGTTTTTCATGATAATAACTGGACTGCCGCCAGCTGTCTCGTTGCCAATGCATGCATGGCAAGCTATATGCATGGCCCTACGCACATACCGCGATAGATCGCTGTCGGATGTATTTCCTGTTTTTAAGAGCCTGCGTCGCCGTACAGCAGGAGTTATACAGGGTTGCAGATCAAGTACCATCATCATTTATGACCTCGCTTTAGGATGGCTTGGATAACAAACGACCCGCGTTTGTGTATGTTTGAATGGCTGGGGAATTCATCAGTTTGCATAATCGACTAATATAATATACTTATTCTGCGAGGCATAATTGTTACATAACCCTTTAAGATGTCTGTCTGTACGTATATATGTAAAACCCCCACGTGTGCGCGCATGGAAGCTTACGTCCCGGCGGAAGCATGTTGTCAGCACGGGTCCATGTAGTCGAGCACGGGTATAAGGCCCACATCCGCAGCCACTCGCTGCTCTTATTACGCACGTCGCTGGCGGTCATGTCCACCACCTCGTACCTGGCCAAAGAGCGGATGGAAATCTCAGCTATGGCAAGGCCCACACTGCGTTGCACCATGGCTTCCTGGACAGCCCACAGCAGCCCCGAAGAGCAATTACTTCCGACTGTGGCAATCCTTACAGCATCATATATACCTGCATCTGCGGACAACAGCTGCCCCCACCCCACCGCCACCCCATCCTTCCACCGCCTCGTGTCGACACGCACATCACACTGCCCATGCGCGCCGTGCAGACGGACATTACCTCCCCTGGAGTCCAAACAATAAACAGGCAAACCAAGAAGAGACATCTGCAGCGCCCACCCACCCCACCCACATAGCCCCCCGGAAGTTGAAGGTCGCAGTTTTGCGGGTCCCTCCGCGGGTGCTGACGCAGTGGCTTTGGCTCTACACAATACCCTCCCCACAGACCAGCATGTTCCACGCACCAGCCGTGTTCCCGATTTTCAACCCCCCTTTGCAAACCCCCCTGGAGCCCGGTGGCCCTACCCCCCCATCCAGTTCGTTCGTGGGTGCACTCATACGACACGACACCGGTCGAAACTCCAGGTCCTTACTGTGCTCAGGTTGCTGCTGGTGCGCACTGGGGCATATTTCTTATTCTACTTCTAATGAGAACAACAGCGCTCAGTGGCGGAAGTGACGGGCGCCGGTGGTCAGCAGGACGATGCCATACTTGTCGGTGGCTATGCGCACGGAGTTGACTCGGTTCGGCTGGCCCGACCCCATACCCAGCAGCCGACCATCCTTGGCGACGGTGATGGCATTGGACTTGACGTGCTTCACCGCCCTGCAGGCGAACACGGGAGGCGGAGTAGCCCCAGGGCCGCTCAGCATCTACCAGTGTGTGGTCAAGAACTTAACTGAAGGTTGACTCAAATGAAAAGTTGCCGTCGTCGTACCATCTATCCAATATCACATCCAGGGCCGTGAAGGAAACTCAAAAAACAAATGACACAGTCGTACAACCCGATATCGATTCGGACGGCCCCTCCTCCCGCCGAAGGAAATGCCCCCCTCACACATACCTGCCGGCCTTAAGGCGGCAAGGGAGACCGCGACCCGCATGAAGAGCCGCATTCGGGGGCTGTGCGTGTGAGGTTATGGACAAGCTGACCTGGACGGACTATGTCGCCAGGGAGAAAACAACATACAGCCCCGGACAGCCCCACATCATACATACACACGTACCTGATGTGGGTTCTCGCCGTACCGAAGAGTCTGCGCCAGCTGCAGCGGCACGGTCATCTGCGGTGCCGGGCCCGACCCCACCTGGTTCCATAGCCACTCCGAAACCTGAGCGTCGTACGACGAGCAGTGCGGCCGTACACGACGCCGGAAAGGGAGGGAAAGGGCGCAAATGATATAATTCACCCCTCCCCGAAGGAGTTCTAAAGAAATCGTGGGATATCCCCCAAGGCGCGCATTGCGTCCCCCTTCCTGTACGGAAGTACCCCCGGGCTTAGACCGCAATCGACACACACACACACACACACGTTCATCTCGGCAAGGCATGCGCCTTGTGTGCACTATGTAGGAGGTTGACGTTGCGCTGGGTGCTGAACATGGCGGCCGGTAAGTGCCGGCCGCCTGCATGGTCAGCCGCTAACGTTAGAGATCTACCACCCTGTGGCTAATTTAAAAAACTTCATGAAGCAACAGAATTTATCTTGATGCTTCAAGATTTTATTCCAGGTTACCACAAGACAATAGGTCAGCCGGGCCGCCGTGCACACCAAACACGGCGCAATTATAATTATAGTAGGAAACGCGTTATGCTAATAAGCTTTTCAGTGTCAGCGGCAATAGCGTAATCGCAGCGCCGGGCGTACAATCTGTTGTTTCGGTTGGCCAACGATATCCGCAACAGCAAACTGTATTAAGACTGCGCGAATGTCAAACATCAGAGTTGAGCCAAGAAGTTTATACAAACTTAAATATGCCATAATGATCCAATGATCAACCATGAGACGTGAACTGTCTTACTTCATTGATGCATCCCGGTTATCGGGTCGTATTGACGTCATCGATCGAGCGTCGAGGGCGACACGATTTGTCCTCCTCCGCTATTTCAGGGAGGGTATGAGACGGGGAGACACAAGCATAAAATATTTTACAGATGGAAAAATAATACTCAGTTAGCCACGCACCTTCTTGCTTTGGTTCCTAAACACTTTCAAATCGATGCGACTTTGGTCAACTTAGTGACAGCTTGCCAACTGGTCCCCTGCCTGTGAACTTCACCGAAATACAGATTTGAGCAAGGGACCTGCTGGTGCGCAGCGACCTTCAAATAAACGGCACTGGTCCAATGGACGGATCGGTACGTACACCTGCGTACATACGTGAGCAGGACATGTGCAATCTATCCGCAAGCAAAACAGTCTGCTCCACCGTCCCTCCGAGAGCCCAACCCTCTTAATATCTAACAACGCTGTCCAGCAGCTCATTGCGCTCGTGGCTGCCCTGTTACACAGACGTTCACAAAACGGCTTGAACACCACCAAAGTAGTTCTTCTTAATTAGGATGGATTCGGCCCAGCCCTCAAGACCGCAACATACGTCTCAGTTCCGCCCCGGCTCGCTGGCCTCCACTCCATCTCCACCCCTCCCAATCTTGTCCATGTCACCGCCGCTCTCCATCACTGCTCCGAAACCCCGCTGTGAACCCCCATGCTGCCGTTATCAGCATTTTCACAAACCTCTACCAGTACGGGTAGACTATCTCGGGCCCCGGTTCACACGCGTCAAAACCCCCCTTGTCCTGCTTTTGATCACCAGCTCCTCGGCCCCCACCAGTCCCCCCGCGTTCCGGGCCCCTGTACCATCACTTGGTAGCATGTTTGTGAACAGCAGGCATTGTTGCCTTCGACCGACAACGTCAACTTTAAGGGCGATTCTCTCAACTTCCGGGTTCATTCGTACACAAGGATGCATGATGAGGTCCGCCAGCTATGAGGGATGACGGAAGACCGCAATCCGCAACCAAACGCAGACGGAGGGCGTCCTGGTGGCTGGCTAGCTGTACCATCGCGATCCAAAACCTGTGGGGCGGTGCATGGCGACCACCCCAACCACCGCCGCCACCGTCAGCAACCTCGCTCTTCGCGTGTGGCGTGAACAAGATTCCGCATCTGCGGCAGCCGGCAGTTCGGGGACGGAGGAATGCCCGCTCAGCATCAGGCCCATCGAACGAGGGCAATAGTGGCATTCACCGGGTTACGCTTCTTTCCACACCAACGAAAAGCAACGAAAACAGGACACACAGAAGCAAGGACACAGCCTGACGAGTTAAAGTCCACGATAAGTAAGGCATGTCTATATATGATAAACCGCACGACTCCGTATGGTAGTTGATTGGCCGATGCTCAACAAAGTCCTTGATCGCATGAGCGCTGCATGCACTCACTACGTCCCTAGATAGAGTACACGCACGCACCTGCACATATATAGCTCAGTTCGATGCCCTGCACCAATCGGAACGTTTGCGGCGAGAACGCCCAGGGGGCCAGCGTCGCGATGAAGGCACGGAATGAATCGGATGTTGGCTTGCCACAAATTGTGGCCCGGCATGTCCTGGGCGTACTGGGGTTGCGGCAGGTACGGCGGGATAGATGGATTCATCAGCCACCTCTATATCGGGTTTGGCGGGCCTCTGCTGATGTAAGATGATGTCATCCACCCAAGGAAAAAGGGGCCACTCTTTACCCTTGCCGAGTTGCCTTACTTGGCAACATAGACAATAATCATGTGTAAAATACGAACCTGGTACGGCGCTCCAAAGGTTACGAGCCCCATCAATGCCGCGGCATCGGGCACTTGACGACTCTCATACAGCGGCAGCGCTCGCGCTAGGTCACCGGTGGCAGGTGGCAGGTGGCAGGTGGCAGGTGGGAAGAATGATGAAATAAGGTCATACGCATGTAATAAGCGCAATCAATACCTATATATTCGCCTGTGCCGCCTCCACCTCCCAGTAACCCCAGTGCCTTCCACGGCCGAAACGCCAACTAAAACCCAAGCATCATGTCCCACCCTCGGATGCAGCCGGGTATATTGTGAACTCTAGTTATTAAACAGGTTGGTCGGTTGGTTGGACGGTTGGTTGGTGGCCCCGGAGGAAGACTTACCAAAGCCGAATCGTAGCAACAGTGGGCGAGCGAGCGTTTCAATCACGCCATGTGTGTGTGTGTATGTGTGTGTGTGTGTGTCCGCGCACATTGCGTCCGTTATATTGGTAATATTATTATTAATTATATTAGTAAGGCAATTTGTTTTAAGAAATAATTTTTTATTGACATATTATTGTTTATTTAACTTGATGGTGTTGTACAGCGGCGGTGTATCGATGGCCCAGTTCACCACTTTATTAGAGATAGAGGAGGCTGTCACCCAAAGGAACGGCCATTATCTTACTATTATTACTTATCAGCTACTTCCCTCTCCTCGTTAGTTGCGGTGATGTCTGTATGTCTGCACGTATGTGGCCCTGACGCGGTACGGTAGGTGGAGGCGATCGAAGTGATCATGGCGGGCACGCATGTTTTGGACATCAGAAGAATGCCTCAATAATAGTAATCTGAAAAGGATGCACTACTACATATATAATCCAAGTGTATTTATCCGTGTCGTACATATACAGCGCGCAGCAGCAGGTCATTCACGCAGGGCAACTAATAACGAAGTAACAAGCCCTATCTAATATATGAGTACGACTAATGCTGCCACAGTAAGCTCGGGCAAATAAAGGCACGGACCCGTGGGTCGGCTAGATAGGCAATGCATGCATGGTTGGCTCGGTGCGGCTATCTAGCTAGTGAGCTGTGCGGGTCCAGACTACGACCCGGGCGGACGATCGACGGATGGAGCAGTACGTATTATTATTCTAGGGCCTCCGTCGCTGAACGGGCCTGCTGAGTAATCGGTAATTAAATTATTATTAAGAACCCACCCGACGTACCTAAACCACCGTACCACATATATACATGTGCCTGCTTTCAAGGCTATGCTAGCTAGCTAGTTCATTCGATCGACCATGCGTGCGTGTCATTCCGCCCGTCATTGATTATCTTATTAGTACATGCACATAATAAGATATTACGTTTATACCTACACCTAGATAATAAGATAGACGCAATCGTAGAGAGTTGCATGTACGTATATATGTGCATCGGTGCTACTGCTGTACATATTAGATAGGTAGGGGCGAGCCTTTGTGTGTGCGTTATATGTATATATATATGAGTTTGGGGGGATTACATACAAGCAAGCTGATTATTGGAGACAGCAGCGAGAGCGAGGACGATCCGCGGACCAAGCAAGGGGTTTAATAAGTTCCCCCTATGCTAGCTACGAACGACACGAACAGCTTACTACACAGCATGCGTACGTGCGTCGCATATCCAATTATACACCGATAGAAACAGCGGTATCAGCCTCGCTCCGCCCATATATTTGTTCGCGCTCTCGTTCGTCTATCTATATATATATTAATCGTTCAGCAGTGTATGTCTTATTATAATAACTAACTAGATCGCCGTACATAATAATAACATAGAATCAGGCAGCAGGTACGTACGTACGGTCATCATACTTATATAAGTAGCTAGGCGCCACTCAGATAGATAGATAGAGTCTCTGGGCAAATACGTACACAGCTAAATACATAATACGCATGCTGTGATCCCTGGTGCCACCTGCCCTGTGCGGTCACCAAATCCGTCGTGACAAGCGCCCACAGACCCCCTTTGCTTGCTCACGAAAAGCAGAACGAAGCAGCATCGATAGCATAGCATAGCAGCAGCAGGAGCGACAACAACCAACAACTAACAACGTATTATTTAGGATTAGGTCGCTCTCTAGCTCCCGAGCGATGCATGGCCTCGTCACGGGAGGATGGGGATGTACGGCTGTGGCTCGACGTGCACAACACGGTAGCCCCCAAAACCGGACATCTGCAAGGCTAACGAATGGGAGCAATAAGGGCTGCGCTCGCGCTCCTCACCCCACATGATCCGCCGGTCAGAGCTGTAGTGATAAACGTCGGCTCTGACGTCCAAACAATCAAAAGTACTGTGCTGGACGAATCCTCGGCTGTCGTCCAGCTTGACAGTCGGGCGAACCGTGGCTTTGATGGGATGAGGGTGATTATTGCGCCGTTCAATAGCAGGCGGCGGGTTGCGAGGAGCAGCAGCCACACGCAGTCTGCGGTTGAGACCAGCCACCACTTCCATGAGTACTCCTACTGCCGCGATGGCAAGGATGGCGACGCAAGACTTCGCCCATAGTGAGGTCGTCCATACCAGGAAAACTGCCTTCAGGTGGAGACCTAATGCAATCGTCGCCCCAATTATCACAAAGCCGCCGGCAAGAGCGGTCAGAAGCTGATTAAGCTTGGGGACAGTAGTTCCAAGAGCGACGCCCTGTTGTCTATCAAGAAGCTCTAGAGATACGAATGGTGACAGCATAACCCAAGAGAGCATTACACTTGTAGCTTGCGGGTCATTAGTACTAATAAGATTTTGGCGGTTCGGTAGCATCTTCATCTTGAAGATGCGTAGCAGCTGGCCGAAAGTATTATTATTGCTGTTGGCTGCGGCGGCGACTCCAGCAGCTTGGCACTGCTGTGAACAATGTTCCAGCAGGAGTTGTTCCTGAAGCAAGCACCGCAAAGAATAGGCATGTATGCATGTTAACATTGCATTATTCAATAAATAAGACTAGAAAAGTTAAAAGTAGCTCATCCGTGTTCAGCGCGCGTTCAAAACAACATACACCGGCGGCCGCCTGCGTGCTATAAAATTCTTGCACAGTGCTCACCTCCTGCTGATGATCTGCTGTCTGCAGTGCCGCAGCTGGCGAGGAAGATGGAAGGCAGTAAGCTGCGATCATGATTATTATGACTGAGACGCGGACCATTTTGAGCGTGACTATATGGGGGTTTCCTGTGGTTTAAGCACGCAAGTAGATGCAACGAAGCTTGTGAGGCACGTAACAGGCGGCAGCAGTGCGCGCGCCTGACTATCTAAGTGGAGCTTTGCTCTATGTATATATGTGAATGAACTGCTGCACAAGTGTACTGGTAAAGCATATAACAGTTTGTAGTCACCAAAAGCTAGCAATTGCTGATAGTTTTCAAGGTGATGAATCTGATCAATGGCCTTTGCGTCTTATATGACTTGGGCACAACTCCAGATCGGGGGAAGCAGTACCACGTCGTCCATACATATATACGAACGAGCCGATAATAACACCTCCAATTCTTAGGCTATGATATCCCGTTGATGAGTCCTAATTTTATACATGTCGATGTATGTATATATGTCTCTTTGGCGTTTCTTTCAAGTCGTCGTTCTTAACAGGGATTAAACCTCCTTCCCTCCGTCATTCCGCCTTACGTTTTGCTGCTGACGGAGGGTAATAGATGAAGGTTTTTATTTGCAAAAATCCGCCTACGTGCGTCCCGCCAAGCTGACTCGTCCCAGCACCCTACCCGGAGGCACATGATGGAGCGAGGCGGCGGCGCTGCACCGACACGCATGACGCCCTCAACCAGTATATAGTCAAGGATGGTATGCCTGGGTACGCGTGGTCTGGGGGGCGGGGGCGGGGGCGGGGGCGGGGAGGGCTTAAAAGGTCGCCGCCACTTTAATACTTTTCAACATGCGGTGGTGTGCTGCCACGTCCCTCACACACGCATGCATGGTTAATGGTAAGTACGGATTGCACGCTTATCTTCGTCTATACGTTGATCTAAGTCGAAAAGTATAAGCAAAGGGCGGCCCTGCCTGACCCAAGGATCGTCAGTGCAACAAGCTTTGGTGCAGCGCGTGTTATCGCCGCCAGGTCAGGGATGGTGCACGATGAACTAATAAGGCGGTGGAAGTCGGGGATGAGGAGCAACTTGGCCGTGGCGGGTTTATATACGAATTTCGAGCCTGCTGCGTTTGATTCTTGCCTGCACACGACGCATGGCCATCGCTGCCTGTACGTGCGGCAGAGATGGAACCGACAGCCGCAAATATGTCTTTGGCAAAGGCGTAACTCCTCCAGACGGAGACCTGCAGTGGCGGTGGCGGCGGCGGGATGTACGGGTGTTGCTGCTGGGCTCTTGCGCGGGCCTAATGGGGCTGGTAGGTGGCGCTGCTGCTGTGGGCTGGGGCACTCCATGTCACCTGTGTAGGAAGTTGAGTTCCGAAAACTTAGCACCGCGCGTCGTCAAATGTTGCCGCCACCTGCACATACACATACACATACACATACCGCCACCCGCCACTCGCCACCCGCCACCATCACCAATAACAGCACCTTTCCGGGTGTGGGGGTGATAGTGGCGGTGGATGCGAGTGGCATTACTGTAGACCAGCAACTAAAGACATCTAACCGCCGATCTTCGTGCGATGGACCGGCACAGGTAATGCTGCTGCAATAATGAACTGTAATCATGGCGATCCTTGCACGGTACGACACAATGGATATTCCGTACCGCAATACGTTGGCCCAATAGATTATTACCCAACATAGATACCGTGGCACCTCATTGGTGTATCGGTTAGCAGAGGGAGGCTGCAGGCAGGGAACGATGCCCCCCGCCCAGGAATGAAGGACGGTCCACGCAGTCCGCCTGCAGCGACTGATACGTGGATGGATCTTCCGAACGGAGTTGGGGTGCAACAGCGCGGTACGATTATTATTACGGTTACGATGACGCACTCCAAGGATGCTACGAAGCTGCCGTACGTTGCCCGGTTTTTCATGATAATAACTGGACTGCCGCCAGCTGTCTCGTTGCCAATGCATGCATGGCAAGCTATATGCATGGCCCTACGCACATACCGCGATAGATCGCTGTCGGATGTATTTCCTGTTTTTAAGAGCCTGCGTCGCCGTACAGCAGGAGTTATACAGGGTTGCAGATCAAGTACCATCATCATTTATGACCTCGCTTTAGGATGGCTTGGATAACAAACGACCCGCGTTTGTGTATGTTTGAATGGCTGGGGAATTCATCAGTTTGCATAATCGACTAATATAATATACTTATTCTGCGAGGCATAATTGTTACATAACCCTTTAAGATGTCTGTCTGTACGTATATATGTAAAACCCCCACGTGTGCGCGCATGGAAGCTTACGTCCCGGCGGAAGCATGTTGTCAGCACGGGTCCATGTAGTCGAGCACGGGTATAAGGCCCACATCCGCAGCCACTCGCTGCTCTTATTACGCACGTCGCTGGCGGTCATGTCCACCACCTCGTACCTGGCCAAAGAGCGGATGGAAATCTCAGCTATGGCAAGGCCCACACTGCGTTGCACCATGGCTTCCTGGACAGCCCACAGCAGCCCCGAAGAGCAATTACTTCCGACTGTGGCAATCCTTACAGCATCATATATACCTGCATCTGCGGACAACAGCTGCCCCCACCCCACCGCCACCCCATCCTTCCACCGCCTCGTGTCGACACGCACATCACACTGCCCATGCGCGCCGTGCAGACGGACATTACCTCCCCTGGAGTCCAAACAATAAACAGGCAAACCAAGAAGAGACATCTGCAGCGCCCACCCACCCCACCCACATAGCCCCCCGGAAGTTGAAGGTCGCAGTTTTGCGGGTCCCTCCGCGGGTGCTGACGCAGTGGCTTTGGCTCTACACAATACCCTCCCCACAGACCAGCATGTTCCACGCACCAGCCGTGTTCCCGATTTTCAACCCCCCTTTGCAAACCCCCCTGGAGCCCGGTGGCCCTACCCCCCCATCCAGTTCGTTCGTGGGTGCACTCATACGACACGACACCGGTCGAAACTCCAGGTCCTTACTGTGCTCAGGTTGCTGGTGCGCACTGGGGCATATTTCTTCTTCTACTTCTAATGAGAACAACAGCGCTCAGTGGCGGAAGTGACGGGCGCCGGTGGTCAGCAGGACGATGCCATACTTGTCGGTGGCTATGCGCACGGAGTTGACTCGGTTCGGCTGGCCCGACCCCATACCCAGCAGCCGACCATCCTTGGCGACGGTGATGGCATTGGACTTGACGTGCTTCACCGCCCTGCAGGCGAACACGGGAGGCGGAGTAGCCCCAGGGCCGCTCAGCATCTACCAGTGTGTGGTCAAGAACTTAACTGAAGGTTGACTCAAATGAAAAGTTGCCGTCGTCGTACCATCTATCCAATATCACATCCAGGGCCGTGAAGGAAACTCAAAAAACAAATGACACAGTCGTACAACCCGATATCGATTCGGACGGCCCCTCCTCCCGCCGAAGGAAATGCCCCCCTCACACATACCTGCCGGCCTTAAGGCGGCAAGGGAGACCGCGACCCGCATGAAGAGCCGCATTCGGGGGCTGTGCGTGTGAGGTTATGGACAAGCTGACCTGGACGGACTATGTCGCCAGGGAGAAAACAACATACAGCCCCGGACAGCCCCACATCATACATACACACGTACCTGATGTGGGTTCTCGCCGTACCGAAGAGTCTGCGCCAGCTGCAGCGGCACGGTCATCTGCGGTGCCGGGCCCGACCCCACCTGGTTCCATAGCCACTCCGAAACCTGAGCGTCGTACGACGAGCAGTGCGGCCGTACACGACGCCGGAAAGGGAGGGAAAGGGCGCAAATGATATAATTCACCCCTCCCCGAAGGAGTTCTAAAGAAATCGTGGGATATCCCCCAAGGCGCGCATTGCGTCCCCCTTCCTGTACGGAAGTACCCCCGGGCTTAGACCGCAATCGACACACACACACACACACGTTCATCTCGGCAAGGCATGCGCCTTGTGTGCACTATGTAGGAGGTTGACGTTGCGCTGGGTGCTGAACATGGCGGCCGGTAAGTGCCGGCCGCCTGCATGGTCAGCCGCTAACGTTAGAGATCTACCACCCTGTGGCTAATTTAAAAAACTTCATGAAGCAACAGAATTTATCTTGATGCTTCAAGATTTTATTCCAGGTTACCACAAGACAATAGGTCAGCCGGGCCGCCGTGCACACCAAACACGGCGCAATTATAATTATAGTAGGAAACGCGTTATGCTAATAAGCTTTTCAGTGTCAGCGGCAATAGCGTAATCGCAGCGCCGGGCGTACAATCTGTTGTTTCGGTTGGCCAACGATATCCGCAACAGCAAACTGTATTAAGACTGCGCGAATGTCAAACATCAGAGTTGAGCCAAGAAGTTTATACAAACTTAAATATGCCATAATGATCCAATGATCAACCATGAGACGTGAACTGTCTTACTTCATTGATGCATCCCGGTTATCGGGTCGTATTGACGTCATCGATCGAGCGTCGAGGGCGACACGATTTGTCCTCCTCCGCTATTTCAGGGAGGGTATGAGACGGGGAGACACAAGCATAAAATATTTTACAGATGGAAAAATAATACTCAGTTAGCCACGCACCTTCTTGCTTTGGTTCCTAAACACTTTCAAATCAATGCGACTTTGGTCAACTTAGTGACAGCTTGCCAACTGGTCCCCTGCCTGTGAACTTCACCGAAATACAGATTTGAGCAAGGGACCTGCTGGTGCGCAGCGACCTTCAAATAAACGGCACTGGTCCAATGGACGGATCGGTACGTACACCTGCGTACATACGTGAGCAGGACATGTGCAATCTATCCGCAAGCAAAACAGTCTGCTCCACCGTCCCTCCGAGAGCCCAACCCTCTTAATATCTAACAACGCTGTCCAGCAGCTCATTGCGCTCGTGGCTGCCCTGTTACACAGACGTTCACAAAACGGCTTGAACACCACCAAAGTAGTTCTTCTTAATTAGGATGGATTCGGCCCAGCCCTCAAGACCGCAACATACGTCTCAGTTCCGCCCCGGCTCGCTGGCCTCCACTCCATCTCCACCCCTCCCACCAGACAGATAGAAGAGCGAGCACGGTCAGCTGTAGTCCTCCCCTCCCAATCTTGTCCATGTCACCGCCGCTCTCCATCACTGCTCCGAAACCCCGCTGTGAACCCCCATGCTGCCGTTATCAGCATTTTCACAAACCTCTACCAGTACGGGTAGACTATCTCGGGCCCCGGTTCACACGCGTCAAAACCCCCCTTGTCCTGCTTTTGATCACCAGCTCCTCGGCCCCCACCAGTCCCCCCGCGTTCCGGGCCCCTGTACCATCACCACGCACCGACCCATAACCGGCAACAGGGCTGCCTGCTGTGGAACCACGCCACCTTGGGCAGCTCCAATGTGAACCCTCTTGCTACGATACACGCACCGTATGTAGGCAAATACCCACATGTAGGGCCCCGCATCACTTGGTAGCATCTGTGTGAACAGCAGGCATTGTTGCCTTCGACCGACAACGTCAACTTTAAGGGTGATTCTCTCAACTTCCGGGTTCATTCGTACACAAGGATGCATGATGAGGTCCGCCAGCTATGAGGGATGACGGAAGACCGCAATCCGCAACCAAACGTAGACGGAGGGCGTCCTGGTGGCTGGCTAGCTGTACCATCGCGATCCAAAACCTGTGGGGCGGTGCATGGCGACCACCCCAACCACCGCCGCCACCGTCAGCAACCTCGCTCTTCGCGTGTGGCGTGAACAAGATTCCGCATCTGCGGCAGCCGGCAGTTCGGGGACGGAGGAATGCCCGCTCAGCATCAGGCCCATCGAACGAGGGCAATAGTGGCATTCACCGGGTTACGCTTCTTTCCACACCAACGAAAAGCAACGAAAACAGGACACACAGAAGCAAGGACACAGCCTGACGAGTTAAAGTCCACGATAAGTAAGGCATGTCTATATATGATAAACCGCACGACTCCGTATGGTAGTTGATTGGCCGATGCTCAACAAAGTCCTTGATCGCATGAGCGCTGCATGCACTCACTACGTCCCTAGATAGAGTACACGCACGCACCTGCACATATATAGCTCAGTTCGATGCCCTGCACCAATCGGAACGTTTGCGGCGAGAACGCCCAGGGGGCCAGCGTCGCGATGAAGGCACGGAATGAATCGGATGTTGGCTTGCCACAAATTGTGGCCCGGCATGTCCTGGGCGTACTGGGGTTGCGGCAGGTACGGCGGGATAGATGGATTCATCAGCCACCTCTATATCGGGTTTGGCGGGCCTCTGCTGATGTAAGATGATGTCATCCACCCAAGGAAAAAGGGGCCACTCTTTACCCTTGCCGAGTTGCCTTACTTGGCAACATAGACAATAATCATGTGTAAAATACGAACCTGGTACGGCGCTCCAAAGGTTACGAGCCCCATCAATGCCGCGGCATCGGGCACTTGACGACTCTCATACAGCGGCAGCGCTCGCGCTAGGTCACCGGTGGCAGGTGGCAGGTGGCAGGTGGCAGGTGGGAAGAATGATGAAATAAGGTCATACGCATGTAATAAGCGCAATCAATACCTATATATTCGCCTGTGCCGCCTCCACCTCCCAGTAACCCCAGTGCCTTCCACGGCCGAAACGCCAACTAAAACCCAAGCATCATGTCCCACCCTCGGATGCAGCCGGGTATATTGTGAACTCTAGTTATTAAACAGGTTGGTCGGTTGGTTGGACGGTTGGTTGGTGGCCCCGGAGGAAGACTTACCAAAGCCGAATCGTAGCAACAGTGGGCGAGCGAGCGTTTCAATCACGCCATGTGTGTGTGTGTATGTGTGTGTGTGTGTGTGTCCGCGCACATTGCGTCCGTTATATTGGTAATATTATTATTAATTATATTAGTAAGGCAATTTGTTTTAAGAAATAATTTTTTATTGACATATTATTGTTTATTTAACTTGATGGTGTTGTACAGCGGCGGTGTATCGATGGCCCAGTTCACCACTTTATTAGAGATAGAGGAGGCTGTCACCCAAAGGAACGGCCATTATCTTACTATTATTACTTATCAGCTACTTCCCTCTCCTCGTTAGTTGCGGTGATGTCTGTATGTCTGCACGTATGTGGCCCTGACGCGGTACGGTAGGTGGAGGCGATCGAAGTGATCATGGCGGGCACGCATGTTTTGGACATCAGAAGAATGCCTCAATAATAGTAATCTGAAAAGGATGCACTACTACATATATAATCCAAGTGTATTTATCCGTGTCGTACATATACAGCGCGCAGCAGCAGGTCATTCACGCAGGGCAACTAATAACGAAGTAACAAGCCCTATCTAATATATGAGTACGACTAATGCTGCCACAGTAAGCTCGGGCAAATAAAGGCACGGACCCGTGGGTCGGCTAGATAGGCAATGCATGCATGGTTGGCTCGGTGCGGCTATCTAGCTAGTGAGCTGTGCGGGTCCAGACTACGACCCGGGCGGACGATCGACGGATGGAGCAGTACGTATTATTATTCTAGGGCCTCCGTCGCTGAACGGGCCTGCTGAGTAATCGGTAATTAAATTATTATTAAGAACCCACCCGACGTACCTAAACCACCGTACCACATATATACATGTGCCTGCTTTCAAGGCTATGCTAGCTAGCTAGTTCATTCGATCGACCATGCGTGCGTGTCATTCCGCCCGTCATTGATTATCTTATTAGTACATGCACATAATAAGATATTACGTTTATACCTACACCTAGATAATAAGATAGACGCAATCGTAGAGAGTTGCATGTACGTATATATGTGCATCGGTGCTACTGCTGTACATATTAGATAGGTAGGGGCGAGCCTTTGTGTGTGCGTTATATGTATATATATATGAGTTTGGGGGGATTACATACAAGCAAGCTGATTATTGGAGACAGCAGCGAGAGCGAGGACGATCCGCGGACCAAGCAAGGGGTTTAATAAGTTCCCCCTATGCTAGCTACGAACGACACGAACAGCTTACTACACAGCATGCGTACGTGCGTCGCATATCCAATTATACACCGATAGAAACAGCGGTATCAGCCTCGCTCCGCCCATATATTTGTTCGCGCTCTCGTTCGTCTATCTATATATATATTAATCGTTCAGCAGTGTATGTCTTATTATAATAACTAACTAGATCGCCGTACATAATAATAACATAGAATCAGGCAGCAGGTACGTACGTACGGTCATCATACTTATATAAGTAGCTAGGCGCCACTCAGATAGATAGATAGAGTCTCTGGGCAAATACGTACACAGCTAAATACATAATACGCATGCTGTGATCCCTGGTGCCACCTGCCCTGTGCGGTCACCAAATCCGTCGTGACAAGCGCCCACAGACCCCCTTTGCTTGCTCACGAAAAGCAGAACGAAGCAGCATCGATAGCATAGCATAGCAGCAGCAGGAGCGACAACAACCAACAACTAACAACGTATTATTTAGGATTAGGTCGCTCTCTAGCTCCCGAGCGATGCATGGCCTCGTCACGGGAGGATGGGGATGTACGGCTGTGGCTCGACGTGCACAACACGGTAGCCCCCAAAACCGGACATCTGCAAGGCTAACGAATGGGAGCAATAAGGGCTGCGCTCGCGCTCCTCACCCCACATGATCCGCCGGTCAGAGCTGTAGTGATAAACGTCGGCTCTGACGTCCAAACAATCAAAAGTACTGTGCTGGACGAATCCTCGGCTGTCGTCCAGCTTGACAGTCGGGCGAACCGTGGCTTTGATGGGATGAGGGTGATTATTGCGCCGTTCAATAGCAGGCGGCGGGTTGCGAGGAGCAGCAGCCACACGCAGTCTGCGGTTGAGACCAGCCACCACTTCCATGAGTACTCCTACTGCCGCGATGGCAAGGATGGCGACGCAAGACTTCGCCCATAGTGAGGTCGTCCATACCAGGAAAACTGCCTTCAGGTGGAGACCTAATGCAATCGTCGCCCCAATTATCACAAAGCCGCCGGCAAGAGCGGTCAGAAGCTGATTAAGCTTGGGGACAGTAGTTCCAAGAGCGACGCCCTGTTGTCTATCAAGAAGCTCTAGAGATACGAATGGTGACAGCATAACCCAAGAGAGCATTACACTTGTAGCTTGCGGGTCATTAGTACTAATAAGATTTTGGCGGTTCGGTAGCATCTTCATCTTGAAGATGCGTAGCAGCTGGCCGAAAGTATTATTATTGCTGTTGGCTGCGGCGGCGACTCCAGCAGCTTGGCACTGCTGTGAACAATGTTCCAGCAGGAGTTGTTCCTGAAGCAAGCACCGCAAAGAATAGGCATGTATGCATGTTAACATTGCATTATTCAATAAATAAGACTAAAAAAGTTAAAAGTAGCTCATCCGTGTTCAGCGCGCGTTCAAAACAACATACACCGGCGGCCGCCTGCGTGCTATAAAATTCTTGCACAGTGCTCACCTCCTGCTGATGATCTGCTGTCTGCAGTGCCGCAGCTGGCGAGGAAGATGGAAGGCAGTAAGCTGCGATCATGATTATTATGACTGAGACGCGGACCATTTTGAGCGTGACTATATGGGGGGTTCCTGTGGTTTAAGCACGCAAGTAGATGCAACGAAGCTTGTGAGGCACGTAACAGGCGGCAGCAGTGCGCGCGCCTGACTATCTAAGTGGAGCTTTGCTCTATGTATATATGTGAATGAACTGCTGCACAAGTGTACTGGTAAAGCATATAACAGTTTGTAGTCACCAAAAGCTAGCAATTGCTGATAGTTTTCAAGGTGATGAATCTGATCAATGGCCTTTGCGTCTTATATGACTTGGGCACAACTCCAGATCGGGGGAAGCAGTACCACGTCGTCCATACATATATACGAACGAGCCGATAATAACACCTCCAATTCTTAGGCTATGATATCCCGTTGATGAGTCCTAATTTTATACATGTCGATGTATGTATATATGTCTCTTTGGCGTTTCTTTCAAGTCGTCGTTCTTAACAGGGATTAAACCTCCTTCCCTCCGTCATTCCGCCTTACGTTTTGCTGCTGACGGAGGGTAATAGATGAAGGTTTTTATTTGCAAAAATCCGCCTACGTGCGTCCCGCCAAGCTGACTCGTCCCAGCACCCTACCCGGAGGCACATGATGGAGCGAGGCGGCGGCGCTGCACCGACACGCATGACGCCCTCAACCAGTATATAGTCAAGGATGGTATGCCTGGGTACGCGTGGTCTGGGGGGCGGGGGCGGGGGCGGGGGCGGGGAGGGCTTAAAAGGTCGCCGCCACTTTAATACTTTTCAACATGCGGTGGTGTGCTGCCACGTCCCTCACACACGCATGCATGGTTAATGGTAAGTACGGATTGCACGCTTATCTTCGTCTATACGTTGATCTAAGTCGAAAAGTATAAGCAAAGGGCGGCCCTGCCTGACCCAAGGATCGTCAGTGCAACAAGCTTTGGTGCAGCGCGTGTTATCGCCGCCAGGTCAGGGATGGTGCACGATGAACTAATAAGGCGGTGGAAGTCGGGGATGAGGAGCAACTTGGCCGTGGCGGGTTTATATACGAATTTCGAGCCTGCTGCGTTTGATTCTTGCCTGCACACGACGCATGGCCATCGCTGCCTGTACGTGCGGCAGAGATGGAACCGACAGCCGCAAATATGTCTTTGGCAAAGGCGTAACTCCTCCAGACGGAGACCTGCAGTGGCGGTGGCGGCGGCGGGATGTACGGGTGTTGCTGCTGGGCTCTTGCGCGGGCCTAATGGGGCTGGTAGGTGGCGCTGCTGCTGTGGGCTGGGGCACTCCATGTCACCTGTGTAGGAAGTTGAGTTCCGAAAACTTAGCACCGCGCGTCGTCAAATGTTGCCGCCACCTGCACATACACATACACATACACATACCGCCACTCGCCACTCGCCACCCGCCACCATCACCAATAACAGCACCTTTCCAGGTGTGGGGGTGATAGTGGCGGTGGATGCGAGTGGCATTACTGTAGACCAGCAACTAAAGACATCTAACCGCCGATCTTCGTGCGATGGACCGGCACAGGTAATGCTGCTGCAATAATGAACTGTAATCATGGCGATCCTTGCACGGTACGACACAATGGATATTCCGTACCGCAATACGTTGGCCCAATAGATTATTACCCAACATAGATACCGTGGCACCTCATTGGTGTATCGGTTAGCAGAGGGAGGCTGCAGGCAGGGAACGATGCCCCCCGCCCAGGAATGAAGGACGGTCCACGCAGTCCGCCTGCAGCGACTGATACGTGGATGGATCTTCCGAACGGAGTTGGGGTGCAACAGCGCGGTACGATTATTATTACGGTTACGATGACGCACTCCAAGGATGCTACGAAGCTGCCGTACGTTGCCCGGTTTTTCATGATAATAACTGGACTGCCGCCAGCTGTCTCGTTGCCAATGCATGCATGGCAAGCTATATGCATGGCCCTACGCACATACCGCGATAGATCGCTGTCGGATGTATTTCCTGTTTTTAAGAGCCTGCGTCGCCGTACAGCAGGAGTTATACAGGGTTGCAGATCAAGTACCATCATCATTTATGACCTCGCTTTAGGATGGCTTGGATAACAAACGACCCGCGTTTGTGTATGTTTGAATGGCTGGGGAATTCATCAGTTTGCATAATCGACTAATATAATATACTTATTCTGCGAGGCATAATTGTTACATAACCCTTTAAGATGTCTGTCTGTACGTATATATGTAAAACCCCCACGTGTGCGCGCATGGAAGCTTACGTCCCGGCGGAAGCATGTTGTCAGCACGGGTCCATGTAGTCGAGCACGGGTATAAGGCCCACATCCGCAGCCACTCGCTGCTCTTATTACGCACGTCGCTGGCGGTCATGTCCACCACCTCGTACCTGGCCAAAGAGCGGATGGAAATCTCAGCTATGGCAAGGCCCACACTGCGTTGCACCATGGCTTCCTGGACAGCCCACAGCAGCCCCGAAGAGCAATTACTTCCGACTGTGGCAATCCTTACAGCATCATATATACCTGCATCTGCGGACAACAGCTGCCCCCACCCCACCGCCACCCCATCCTTCCACCGCCTCGTGTCGACACGCACATCACACTGCCCATGCGCGCCGTGCAGACGGACATTACCTCCCCTGGAGTCCAAACAATAAACAGGCAAACCAAGAAGAGACATCTGCAGCGCCCACCCACCCCACCCACATAGCCCCCCGGAAGTTGAAGGTCGCAGTTTTGCGGGTCCCTCCGCGGGTGCTGACGCAGTGGCTTTGGCTCTACACAATACCCTCCCCACAGACCAGCATGTTCCACGCACCAGCCGTGTTCCCGATTTTCAACCCCCCTTTGCAAACCCCCCTGGAGCCCGGTGGCCCTACCCCCCCATCCAGTTCGTTCGTGGGTGCACTCATACGACACGACACCGGTCGAAACTCCAGGTCCTTACTGTGCTCAGGTTGCTGGTGCGCACTGGGGCATATTTCTTCTTCTACTTCTAATGAGAACAACAGCGCTCAGTGGCGGAAGTGACGGGCGCCGGTGGTCAGCAGGACGATGCCATACTTGTCGGTGGCTATGCGCACGGAGTTGACTCGGTTCGGCTGGCCCGACCCCATACCCAGCAGCCGACCATCCTTGGCGACGGTGATGGCATTGGACTTGACGTGCTTCACCGCCCTGCAGGCGAACACGGGAGGCGGAGTAGCCCCAGGGCCGCTCAGCATCTACCAGTGTGTGGTCAAGAACTTAACTGAAGGTTGACTCAAATGAAAAGTTGCCGTCGTCGTACCATCTATCCAATATCACATCCAGGGCCGTGAAGGAAACTCAAAAAACAAATGACACAGTCGTACAACCCGATATCGATTCGGACGGCCCCTCCTCCCGCCGAAGGAAATGCCCCCCTCACACATACCTGCCGGCCTTAAGGCGGCAAGGGAGACCGCGACCCGCATGAAGAGCCGCATTCGGGGGCTGTGCGTGTGAGGTTATGGACAAGCTGACCTGGACGGACTATGTCGCCAGGGAGAAAACAACATACAGCCCCGGACAGCCCCACATCATACATACACACGTACCTGATGTGGGTTCTCGCCGTACCGAAGAGTCTGCGCCAGCTGCAGCGGCACGGTCATCTGCGGTGCCGGGCCCGACCCCACCTGGTTCCATAGCCACTCCGAAACCTGAGCGTCGTACGACGAGCAGTGCGGCCGTACACGACGCCGGAAAGGGAGGGAAAGGGCGCAAATGATATAATTCACCCCTCCCCGAAGGAGTTCTAAAGAAATCGTGGGATATCCCCCAAGGCGCGCATTGCGTCCCCCTTCCTGTACGGAAGTACCCCCGGGCTTAGACCGCAATCGACACACACACACACACACGTTCATCTCGGCAAGGCATGCGCCTTGTGTGCACTATGTAGGAGGTTGACGTTGCGCTGGGTGCTGAACATGGCGGCCGGTAAGTGCCGGCCGCCTGCATGGTCAGCCGCTAACGTTAGAGATCTACCACCCTGTGGCTAATTTAAAAAACTTCATGAAGCAACAGAATTTATCTTGATGCTTCAAGATTTTATTCCAGGTTACCACAAGACAATAGGTCAGCCGGGCCGCCGTGCACACCAAACACGGCGCAATTATAATTATAGTAGGAAACGCGTTATGCTAATAAGCTTTTCAGTGTCAGCGGCAATAGCGTAATCGCAGCGCCGGGCGTACAATCTGTTGTTTCGGTTGGCCAACGATATCCGCAACAGCAAACTGTATTAAGACTGCGCGAATGTCAAACATCAGAGTTGAGCCAAGAAGTTTATACAAACTTAAATATGCCATAATGATCCAATGATCAACCATGAGACGTGAACTGTCTTACTTCATTGATGCATCCCGGTTATCGGGTCGTATTGACGTCATCGATCGAGCGTCGAGGGCGACACGATTTGTCCTCCTCCGCTATTTCAGGGAGGGTATGAGACGGGGAGACACAAGCATAAAATATTTTACAGATGGAAAAATAATACTCAGTTAGCCACGCACCTTCTTGCTTTGGTTCCTAAACACTTTCAAATCGATGCGACTTTGGTCAACTTAGTGACAGCTTGCCAACTGGTCCCCTGCCTGTGAACTTCACCGAAATACAGATTTGAGCAAGGGACCTGCTGGTGCGCAGCGACCTTCAAATAAACGGCACTGGTCCAATGGACGGATCGGTACGTACACCTGCGTACATACGTGAGCAGGACATGTGCAATCTATCCGCAAGCAAAACAGTCTGCTCCACCGTCCCTCCGAGAGCCCAACCCTCTTAATATCTAACAACGCTGTCCAGCAGCTCATTGCGCTCGTGGCTGCCCTGTTACACAGACGTTCACAAAACGGCTTGAACACCACCAAAGTAGTTCTTCTTAATTAGGATGGATTCGGCCCAGCCCTCAAGACCGCAACATACGTCTCAGTTCCGCCCCGGCTCGCTGGCCTCCACTCCATCTCCACCCCTCCCACCAGACAGATAGAAGAGCGAGCACGGTCAGCTGTAGTCCTCCCCTCCCAATCTTGTCCATGTCACCGCCGCTCTCCATCACTGCTCCGAAACCCCGCTGTGAACCCCCATGCTGCCGTTATCAGCATTTTCACAAACCTCTACCAGTACGGGTAGACTATCTCGGGCCCCGGTTCACACGCGTCAAAACCCTCCTTGTCCTGCTTTTGATCACCAGCTCCTCGGCCCCCACCAGTCCCCCCGCGTTCCGGGCCCCTGTAGGGGCGAGCCTTTGTGTGTGCGTTATATGTATATATATATGAGTTTTGGGGGATTACATACAAGCAAGCTGATTATTGGAGACAGCAGCGAGAGCGAGGACGATCCGCGGACCAAGCAAGGGGTTTAATAAGTTCCCCCTATGCTAGCTACGAACGACACGAACAGCTTACTACACAGCATGCGTACGTGCGTCGCATATCCAATTATACACCGATAGAAACAGCGGTATCAGCCTCGCTCCGCCCATATATTTGTTCGCGCTCTCGTTCGTCTATCTATATATTTATTAATCGTTCAGCAGTGTATGTCTTATTATAATAACTAACTAGATCGCCGTACATAATAATAACATAGAATCAGGCAGCAGGTACGTACGTACGGTCATCATACTTATATAAGTAGCTAGGCGCCACTCAGATAGATAGATAGAGTCTCTGGGCAAATACGTACACAGCTAAATACATAATACGCATAGTGAGAGGGGGAGCACGTGGCAGGAGTAACACCCCAATAATACGCATGCTGTGATCCCTGGTGCCACCTGCCCTGTGCGGTCACCAAATCCGTCGTGACAAGCGCCCACAGACCCCCTTTGCTTGCTCACGAAAAGCAGAACGAAGCAGCATCGATAGCATAGCATAGCAGCAGCAGGAGCGACAACAACCAACAACTAACAACGTATTATTTAGGATTAGGTCGCTCTCTAGCTCCCGAGCGATGCATGGCCTCGTCACGGGAGGATGGGGATGTACGGCTGTGGCTCGACGTGCACAACACGGTAGCCCCCAAAACCGGACATCTGCAAGGCTAACGAATGGGAGCAATAAGGGCTGCGCTCGCGCTCCTCACCCCACATGATCCGCCGGTCAGAGCTGTAGTGATAAACGTCGGCTCTGACGTCCAAACAATCAAAAGTACTGTGCTGGACGAATCCTCGGCTGTCGTCCAGCTTGACAGTCGGGCGAACCGTGGCTTTGATGGGATGAGGGTGATTATTGCGCCGTTCAATAGCAGGCGGCGGGTTGCGAGGAGCAGCAGCCACACGCAGTCTGCGGTTGAGACCAGCCACCACTTCCATGAGTACTCCTACTGCCGCGATGGCAAGGATGGCGACGCAAGACTTCGCCCATAGTGAGGTCGTCCATACCAGGAAAACTGCCTTCAGGTGGAGACCTAATGCAATCGTCGCCCCAATTATCACAAAGCCACCGGCAAGAGCGGTCAGAAGCTGATTAAGCTTGGGGACAGTAGTACCAAGAGCGACGCCCTGTTGTCTATCAAGAAGCTCTAGAGATACGAATGGTGACAGCATAACCCAAGAGAGCATTACGTACACTTGTAGCTTGCGGGTCATTAGTACTAATAAGATTTTGGCGGTTCGGTAGCATCTTCATCTTGAAGATGCGTAGCAGCTGGCCGAAAGTATTATTATTGCTGTTGGCTGCGGCGGCGACTCCAGCAGCTTGGCACTGCTGTGAACAATGTTCCAGCAGGAGTTGTTCCTGAAGCAAGCACCGCAAAGAATAGGCATGTATGCATGTTAACATTGCATTATTCAATAAATAAGACTAGAAAAGTTAAAAGTAGCTCATCCGTGTTCAGCGCGCGTTCAAAACAACATACACCGGCGGCCGCCTGCGTGCTATAAAATTCATGCACAGTGCTCACCTCCTGCTGATGATCTGCTGTCTGCAGTGCCGCAGCTGGCGAGGAAGATGGAAGGCAGTAAGCTGCGATCATGATTATTATGACTGAGACGCGGACCATTTTGAGCGTGACTATATGGGGGGTTCCTGTGGTTTAAGCACGCAAGTAGATGCAACGAAGCTTGTGAGGCACGTAACAGGCGGCAGCAGTGCGCGCGCCTGACTATCTAAGTGGAGCTTTGCTCTATGTATATATGTGAATGAACTGCTGCACAAGTGTACTGGTAAAGCGTATAACAGTTTGTAGTCACCAAAAGCTAGCAATTGCTGATGATAGTTTTCAAGGTGATGAATCTGATCAATGGCCTTTGCGTCTTATATGACTTGGGCACAACTCCAGATCGGGGGAAGCAGTACCACGTCGTCCATACATATATACGAACGAGCCGATAATAACACCTCCAATTCTTAGGCTATGATATCCCGTTGATGAGTCCTAATTTTATACATGTCGATGTATGTATATATGTCTCTTTGGCGTTTCTTTCAAGTCGTCGTTCTTAACAGGGATTAAACCTCCTTCCCTCCGTCATTCCGCCTTACGTTTTGCTGCTGACGGAGGGTAATAGATGAAGGTTTTTATTTGCAAAAATCCGCCTACGTGCGTCCCGCCAAGCTGACTCGTCCCAGCACCCTACCCGGAGGCACATGATGGAGCGAGGCGGCGGCGCTGCACCGACACGCATGACGCCCTCAACCAGTATATAGTCAAGGATGGTATGCCTGGGTACGCGTGGTCTGGGGGGCGGGGGCGGGGGCGGGGGCGGGGAGGGCTTAAAAGGTCGCCGCCACTTTAATACTTTTCAACATGCGGTGGTGTGCTGCCACGTCCCTCACACACGCATGCATGGTTAATGGTAAGTACGGATTGCACGCTTATCTTCGTCTATACGTTGATCTAAGTCGAAAAGTATAAGCAAAGGGCGGCCCTGCCTGACCCAAGGATCGTCAGTGCAACAAGCTTTGGTGCAGCGCGTGTTATCGCCGCCAGGTCAGGGATGGTGCACGATGAACTAATAAGGCGGTGGAAGTCGGGGATGAGGAGCAACTTGGCCGTGGCGGGTTTATATACGAATTTCGAGCCTGCTGCGTTTGATTCTTGCCTGCACACGACGCATGGCCATCGCTGCCTGTACGTGCGGCAGAGATGGAACCGACAGCCGCAAATATGTCTTTGGCAAAGGCGTAACTCCTCCAGACGGAGACCTGCAGTGGCGGTGGCGGCGGCGGGATGTACGGGTGTTGCTGCTGGGCTCTTGCGCGGGCCTAATGGGGCTGGTAGGTGGCGCTGCTGCTGTGGGCTGGGGCACTCCATGTCACCTGTGTAGGAAGTTGAGTTCCGAAAACTTAGCACCGCGCGTCGTCAAATGTTGCCGCCACCTGCACATACACATACACATACACATACCGCCACCCGCCACTCGCCACCCGCCACCATCACCAATAACAGCACCTTTCCGGGTGTGGGGGTGATAGTGGCGGTGGATGCGAGTGGCATTACTGTAGACCAGCAACTAAAGACATCTAACCGCCGATCTTCGTGCGATGGACCGGCACAGGTAATGCTGCTGCAATAATGAACTGTAATCATGGCGATCCTTGCACGGTACGACACAATGGATATTCCGTACCGCAATACGTTGGCCCAATAGATTATTACCCAACATAGATACCGTGGCACCTCATTGGTGTATCGGTTAGCAGAGGGAGGCTGCAGGCAGGGAACGATGCCCCCCGCCCAGGAATGAAGGACGGTCCACGCAGTCCGCCTGCAGCGACTGATACGTGGATGGATCTTCCGAACGGAGTTGGGGTGCAACAGCGCGGTACGATTATTATTACGGTTACGATGACGCACTCCAAGGATGCTACGAAGCTGCCGTACGTTGCCCGGTTTTTCATGATAATAACTGGACTGCCGCCAGCTGTCTCGTTGCCAATGCATGCATGGCAAGCTATATGCATGGCCCTACGCACATACCGCGATAGATCGCTGTCGGATGTATTTCCTGTTTTTAAGAGCCTGCGTCGCCGTACAGCAGGAGTTATACAGGGTTGCAGATCAAGTACCATCATCATTTATGACCTCGCTTTAGGATGGCTTGGATAACAAACGACCCGCGTTTGTGTATGTTTGAATGGCTGGGGAATTCATCAGTTTGCATAATCGACTAATATAATATACTTATTCTGCGAGGCATAATTGTTACATAACCCTTTAAGATGTCTGTCTGTACGTATATATGTAAAACCCCCACGTGTGCGCGCATGGAAGCTTACGTCCCGGCGGAAGCATGTTGTCAGCACGGGTCCATGTAGTCGAGCACGGGTATAAGGCCCACATCCGCAGCCACTCGCTGCTCTTATTACGCACGTCGCTGGCGGTCATGTCCACCACCTCGTACCTGGCCAAAGAGCGGATGGAAATCTCAGCTATGGCAAGGCCCACACTGCGTTGCACCATGGCTTCCTGGACAGCCCACAGCAGCCCCGAAGAGCAATTACTTCCGACTGTGGCAATCCTTACAGCATCATATATACCTGCATCTGCGGACAACAGCTGCCCCCACCCCACCGCCACCCCATCCTTCCACCGCCTCGTGTCGACACGCACATCACACTGCCCATGCGCGCCGTGCAGACGGACATTACCTCCCCTGGAGTCCAAACAATAAACAGGCAAACCAAGAAGAGACATCTGCAGCGCCCACCCACCCCACCCACATAGCCCCCCGGAAGTTGAAGGTCGCAGTTTTGCGGGTCCCTCCGCGGGTGCTGACGCAGTGGCTTTGGCTCTACACAATACCCTCCCCACAGACCAGCATGTTCCACGCACCAGCCGTGTTCCCGATTTTCAACCCCCCTTTGCAAACCCCCCTGGAGCCCGGTGGCCCTACCCCCCCATCCAGTTCGTTCGTGGGTGCACTCATACGACACGACACCGGTCGAAACTCCAGGTCCTTACTGTGCTCAGGTTGCTGGTGCGCACTGGGGCATATTTCTTATTCTACTTCTAATGAGAACAACAGCGCTCAGTGGCGGAAGTGACGGGCGCCGGTGGTCAGCAGGACGATGCCATACTTGTCGGTGGCTATGCGCACGGAGTTGACTCGGTTCGGCTGGCCCGACCCCATACCCAGCAGCCGACCATCCTTGGCGACGGTGATGGCATTGGACTTGACGTGCTTCACCGCCCTGCAGGCGAACACGGGAGGCGGAGTAGCCCCAGGGCCGCTCAGCATCTACCAGTGTGTGGTCAAGAACTTAACTGAAGGTTGACTCAAATGAAAAGTTGCCGTCGTCGTACCATCTATCCAATATCACATCCAGGGCCGTGAAGGAAACTCAAAAAACAAATGACACAGTCGTACAACCCGATATCGATTCGGACGGCCCCTCCTCCCGCCGAAGGAAATGCCCCCCTCACACATACCTGCCGGCCTTAAGGCGGCAAGGGAGACCGCGACCCGCATGAAGAGCCGCATTCGGGGGCTGTGCGTGTGAGGTTATGGACAAGCTGACCTGGACGGACTATGTCGCCAGGGAGAAAACAACATACAGCCCCGGACAGCCCCACATCATACATACACACGTACCTGATGTGGGTTCTCGCCGTACCGAAGAGTCTGCGCCAGCTGCAGCGGCACGGTCATCTGCGGTGCCGGGCCCGACCCCACCTGGTTCCATAGCCACTCCGAAACCTGAGCGTCGTACGACGAGCAGTGCGGCCGTACACGACGCCGGAAAGGGAGGGAAAGGGCGCAAATGATATAATTCACCCCTCCCCGAAGGAGTTCTAAAGAAATCGTGGGATATCCCCCAAGGCGCGCATTGCGTCCCCCTTCCTGTACGGAAGTACCCCCGGGCTTAGACCGCAATCGACACACACACACACACACGTTCATCTCGGCAAGGCATGCGCCTTGTGTGCACTATGTAGGAGGTTGACGTTGCGCTGGGTGCTGAACATGGCGGCCGGTAAGTGCCGGCCGCCTGCATGGTCAGCCGCTAACGTTAGAGATCTACCACCCTGTGGCTAATTTAAAAAACTTCATGAAGCAACAGAATTTATCTTGATGCTTCAAGATTTTATTCCAGGTTACCACAAGACAATAGGTCAGCCGGGCCGCCGTGCACACCAAACACGGCGCAATTATAATTATAGTAGGAAACGCGTTATGCTAATAAGCTTTTCAGTGTCAGCGGCAATAGCGTAATCGCAGCGCCGGGCGTACAATCTGTTGTTTCGGTTGGCCAACGATATCCGCAACAGCAAACTGTATTAAGACTGCGCGAATGTCAAACATCAGAGTTGAGCCAAGAAGTTTATACAAACTTAAATATGCCATAATGATCCAATGATCAACCATGAGACGTGAACTGTCTTACTTCATTGATGCATCCCGGTTATCGGGTCGTATTGACGTCATCGATCGAGCGTCGAGGGCGACACGATTTGTCCTCCTCCGCTATTTCAGGGAGGGTATGAGACGGGGAGACACAAGCATAAAATATTTTACAGATGGAAAAATAATACTCAGTTAGCCACGCACCTTCTTGCTTTGGTTCCTAAACACTTTCAAATCGATGCGACTTTGGTCAACTTAGTGACAGCTTGCCAACTGGTCCCCTGCCTGTGAACTTCACCGAAATACAGATTTGAGCAAGGGACCTGGTGCGCAGCGACCTTCAAATAAACGGCACTGGTCCAATGGACGGATCGGTACGTACACCTGCGTACATACGTGAGCAGGACATGTGCAATCTATCCGCAAGCAAAACAGTCTGCTCCACCGTCCCTCCGAGAGCCCAACCCTCTTAATATCTAACAACGCTGTCCAGCAGCTCATTGCGCTCGTGGCTGCCCTGTTACACAGACGTTCACAAAACGGCTTGAACACCACCAAAGTAGTTCTTCTTAATTAGGATGGATTCGGCCCAGCCCTCAAGACCGCAACATACGTCTCAGTTCCGCCCCGGCTCGCTGGCCTCCACTCCATCTCCACCCCTCCCACCAGACAGATAGAAGAGCGAGCACGGTAAGCTGTAGTCCTCCCCTCCCAATCTTGTCCATGTCACCGCCGCTCTCCATCACTGCTCCGAAACCCCGCTGTGAACCCCCATGCTGCCGTTATCAGCATTTTCACAAACCTCTACCAGTACGGGTAGACTATCTCGGGCCCCGGTTCACACGCGTCAAAACCCCCCTTGTCCTGCTTTTGATCACCAGCTCCTCGGCCCCCACCAGTCCCCCCGCGTTCCGGGCCCCTGTACCATCACTTGGTAGCATGTTTGTGAACAGCAGGCATTGTTGCCTTCGACCGACAACGTCAACTTTAAGGGCGATTCTCTCAACTTCCGGGTTCATTCGTACACAAGGATGCATGATGAGGTCCGCCAGCTATGAGGGATGACGGAAGACCGCAATCCGCAACCAAACGCAGACGGAGGGCGTCCTGGTGGCTGGCTAGCTGTACCATCGCGATCCAAAACCTGTGGGGCGGTGCATGGCGACCACCCCAACCACCGCCGCCACCGTCAGCAACCTCGCTCTTCGCGTGTGGCGTGAACAAGATTCCGCATCTGCGGCAGCCGGCAGTTCGGGGACGGAGGAATGCCCGCTCAGCATCAGGCCCATCGAACGAGGGCAATAGTGGCATTCACCGGGTTACGCTTCTTTCCACACCAACGAAAAGCAACGAAAACAGGACACACAGAAGCAAGGACACAGCCTGACGAGTTAAAGTCCACGATAAGTAAGGCATGTCTATATATGATAAACCGCACGACTCCGTATGGTAGTTGATTGGCCGATGCTCAACAAAGTCCTTGATCGCATGAGCGCTGCATGCACTCACTACGTCCCTAGATAGAGTACACGCACGCACCTGCACATATATAGCTCAGTTCGATGCCCTGCACCAATCGGAACGTTTGCGGCGAGAACGCCCAGGGGGCCAGCGTCGCGATGAAGGCACGGAATGAATCGGATGTTGGCTTGCCACAAATTGTGGCCCGGCATGTCCTGGGCGTACTGGGGTTGCGGCAGGTACGGCGGGATAGATGGATTCATCAGCCACCTCTATATCGGGTTTGGCGGGCCTCTGCTGATGTAAGATGATGTCATCCACCCAAGGAAAAAGGGGCCACTCTTTACCCTTGCCGAGTTGCCTTACTTGGCAACATAGACAATAATCATGTGTAAAATACGAACCTGGTACGGCGCTCCAAAGGTTACGAGCCCCATCAATGCCGCGGCATCGGGCACTTGACGACTCTCATACAGCGGCAGCGCTCGCGCTAGGTCACCGGTGGCAGGTGGCAGGTGGCAGGTGGCAGGTGGGAAGAATGATGAAATAAGGTCATACGCATGTAATAAGCGCAATCAATACCTATATATTCGCCTGTGCCGCCTCCACCTCCCAGTAACCCCAGTGCCTTCCACGGCCGAAACGCCAACTAAAACCCAAGCATCATGTCCCACCCTCGGATGCAGCCGGGTATATTGTGAACTCTAGTTATTAAACAGGTTGGTCGGTTGGTTGGACGGTTGGTTGGTGGCCCCGGAGGAAGACTTACTAAAGCCGAATCGTAGCAACAGTGGGCGAGCGAGCGTTTCAATCACGCCATGTGTGTGTGTGTATGTGTGTGTGTGTGTGTCCGCGCACATTGCGTCCGTTATATTGGTAATATTATTATTAATTATATTAGTAAGGCAATTTGTTTTAAGAAATAATTTTTTATTGACATATTATTGTTTATTTAACTTGATGGTGTTGTACAGCGGCGGTGTATCGATAGCCCAGTTCACCACTTTAGAGAGGAGGCTGTCACCCAAAGGAACGGCCATTATCTTATTATTATTACTTATCAGCTACTTCCCTCTCCTCGTTAGTTGCGGTGATGTCTGTATGTCTGCACGTATGTGGCCCTGACGCGGTACGGTAGGTGGAGGCGATCGAAGTGATCATGGCGGGCACGCATGTTTTGGACATCAGAAGAATGCCTCAATAATAGTAATCTGAAAAGGATGCACTACTACATATATAATCCAAGTGTATTTATCCGTGTCGTACATATACAGCGCGCAGCAGCAGGTCATTCACGCAGGGCAACTAATAACGAAGTAACAAGCCCTATCTAATATATGAGTACGACTAATGCTGCCACAGTAAGCTCGGGCAAATAAAGGCACGGACCCGTGGGTCGGCTAGATAGGCAATGCATGCATGGTTGGCTCGGTGCGGCTATCTAGCTAGTGAGCTGTGCGGGTCCAGACTACGACCCGGGCGGACGATCGACGGATGGAGCAGTACGTATTATTATTCTAGGGCCTCCGTCGCTGAACGGGCCTGCTGAGTAATCGGTAATTAAATTATTATTAAGAACCCACCCGACGTACCTAAACCACCGTACCACATATATACATGTGCCTGCTTTCAAGGCTATGCTAGCTAGCTAGTTCATTCGATCGACCATGCGTGCGTGTCATTCCGCCCGTCATTGATTATCTTATTAGTACATGCACATAATAAGATATTACGTTTATACCTACACCTAGATAATAAGATAGACGCAATCGTAGAGAGTTGCATGTACGTATATATGTGCATCGGTGCTACTGCTGTACATATTAGATAGGTAGGGGCGAGCCTTTGTGTGTGCGTTATATGTATATATATATATATATGAGTTTTGGGGGATTACATACAAGCAAGCTGATTATTGGAGACAGCAGCGAGAGCGAGGACGATCCGCGGACCAAGCAAGGGGTTTAATAAGTTCCCCCTATGCTAGCTACGAACGACACGAACAGCTTACTACACAGCATGCGTACGTGCGTCGCATATCCAATTATACACCGATAGAAACAGCGGTATCAGCCTCGCTCCGCCCATATATTTGTTCGCGCTCTCGTTCCACTATGTGCTACAGAAAACTGCGTATCGGGCGCGTTACATGGCTTTTGGCTGCGTAAGGAGCGTAAGCACGCGAATCCTGGTGCGAATCCGTGCGAATGTAACGCACACCCGTAACGCGGCAGACGGAAAACTATATGCTAAAGCTTGCTTCCGCTAAAAAACTTGATTCAGCTAGAATATTATTTAAAATTTAGGCACAAAAATAAATCAAAACGCAGTTTTACAATAGTAAAAAAATCCTGAAAAGCGAATAGGCAATCGCATCGGAACGCACGCAAATATCACGAAGTTCGCTCGCATACGCGATTTGCGTTAAACATGCGAAACTGTTAACACGGGGTAAAAGTCGCGGATGCCTAGGGACAATAAAAATAAGCCTGATAACTGTCGAGCAAATAATGGGTTCATTCCGTTTGGAGATTTTGCAAAGGCCTCACGTAAAAGTAAGGTCTTCCAGCGATCGGTACGTGCGCGTACTTCAATATCGCGATCTTACGCACGGAACGCAAAAAGTAATGTGCAGCAGTTTACAAAGAAAAATTCCAAGGAGCCCATATATAATACAATAATATGACTTTCCGACAATTGGGCCTGCTTCTATTTCGTGCATTTGTAGGCTGTTGCTTTATTTTCGCGGCGTATGGATGGAAAGGCTTCTTTAGGACTCAGCCCAGCTTCAATGCCACACAAATGGGGGGGTGGCGGGCCCTGAATTTACTCATGGGCCGGTGCCCGGGAACGCCAGGCAGCACTGGCCCTGTCAGTACGGCGCCTGCTGGGTTAAGCTGAGCCCCGAGCTCCCTGCACGTTACGAATGTCCCCCTGGTGAAAGTACATGCTAGGGCCCCCCAGCCGCCTCTTGCCACCAAGAGCACGCGCAGCGTCCTCAAGACCAACACACATTGGCAGGGGAATGACGCTTACACCGCAATAGATGTGGCTTCACCCCTTGAAGCCACTGCGATGATGCCACATCTGCCGGTGGGCGCACGGATCCATGGGTCGCCATCCATCCTTGTGACTGCCAGCTACCGCCTCCTCGGCGACAGAGCAGTAAAATCAATGCAACGGATTCCGAAGGAGGCAATTGTGCCATGGCACGGTTTGAAAGGTGATCCGCTGTGCTTCCATTAACATCACCCTTCCATTTAGCCATCCCCATTCTCCGAGCATTTTCACAACACCTCAGATCTGGCGCACGATCACTGGGAAACTCTCTGTTGGACGATAATGAGACCCTATTTGCGGAGGCGGGGGCTCTCGCGGATATCCTAGGGGATGTGCAGCTGAATACTTCAGCTTTGCTTGCACGACACCAGCTATGCAGCAACCCGCAGTGAAGCATAGTGCGTGGGTGGCGGTGAGGGCAGATGGTTGCGGAGGGCAGGTGGATGACTGGCTCTGTTTGTTGACATGTTGAAGTCGCTCAGCCATCTGGGCGGGAATGATACTGCGCCTTAAAGAAGATGTTCTCTTGGTGCCGACTTCAACACCTCTTGCCGCTCTCGAAGTGGTGTGCTAGCATGTGCGCACAGTTTGCATGCATATTTTGCTGGGACAAAAGCATATTGATCTGATTCACTGTTGCTACCCGACCATCTCAAGTTGAGACGGAGATTAGGCTGTTGATCGACTGGCTGCACACTTCCACAGCGGTCAGTTCATTTGGTTGCGCCGTCGTGAAGAAATGCGGGCGAGAATCACTGCTGGCCCGCCAGAGCAAACAGGAAAAGGCGGTGCTGGAGTTACAAGAAGCGCAGGTGTATTGGTACAGAAGGCTAGGGACACTCCGGTAGATGGTAGATGGTTGGCGGTAATTGGTTGACGATTACGGCAGTGCTAATCATGGTCTCCGGAGCTGGTGGTTGAAGGTGGCTAAGACCCAGTGCATGCTCACTGCTCCGGGGGTGTGCGTGGGCGGGCGGGGTTGAGGTTGGGTTGGACGATCATGCGGTGCAGGCAGGGACGCGATGCAGGAGGTTGGGCACTCACTTCGGTGGGTTTGGGCTTTATTTACAAGATCCGATGGGCAGCATTTGGGTGCTTTCCGTGGTGTGGCTCTGGCAAACGCCACATTTTGCCCGTAGCAACAATAATTGCTACCTGCCTGAACCCGGGGACCAAGTGAATTCCCAGGTACTAATAATCGCGCTTCTGTTAAGACTGTTATCTTCTACTCAAACGGTGGTCCCTCACCACGACTATGCGGGTGTGCTTCCCTACAGATTGTCGAGACCGGCGGCAGACTGCCTTCCGCTGGCCTCCCACCGTGGCCGCCCTCCACAGTGGTGTCCTCCTCCTCCCACCCGGCACCTCCTCTCACCCACCCAACCTGTTGTCCGCCTCGGCCTCGGCCTCCATCTCTCTACCCTCGCCGCTCTCCCAACCAGGCACCACATCACCCAGAATCCCTGGATGTCGCCCCTCCACGGCATCCTCCACAGCCTTCTCCACAGCCACGCGCTACACGGACACGCCGAGCGTGATTGTGAGCGTGTCAGACAAACTCAACGTATCCTGCATCGATGCTGTACGGGAGATGTTGTGTACGGCACTTCTGGACGAGCGGGCAGCATTGTTGGAGGATATGGAGTATCTGCAGGTAAAAAGATTTCGCTCTCACTGATGCCTACATGCCATACATCTAACTCGCTCACCCAGGCCACAAATCATCACATGCTTGGGTTGTCTTTGGGAAATACGAACTTATTATGCGACCTCGCATGCACAGAGATTCTGTCTAGTTTGATGGTGGACAGAATCATCACCACCCGCTCCCCCCCCCACCATCACCACCCACCGACCACCATCAGCTCTAACGTCGGTTCGTCTTAAAATTCTTAAACAAGCACAGGAGACCCTGTTGATCTCACTTCCCTCCATTTCGTTCATTCGTTCCACGGTGGTAGAGGGCTCAAGGGCCTGCGATTGCATGCTGCAAGGGATAGGGGTGGAGGAGGAATTCTAGTGCAAAGGGTCCGGGTTTAGTAAATGGAACCAAGTGGGCAGCCAAGGGGCTCTACTTCTGGAGACCTTGTATTCAGTGTTCGGGGAGTGGCGGCCCCTGCTATCTGCATGCCAAGGTCGGTCACCATGTGCACCTCGGTTTGTTTATTACACCTCGTCTACTCGCTCTTTGACTGTCATTTTTCGTGGAGACCCTACTCAGATTATTGCTTGGCAGGTAAAATCAAGGATGGCGGGCAAGCCTAAGCCCGGCCGTCTCCAGCGTGTGGGTGAGAACCTGTTCAGGCGGATAGCATCCTTTAATACAGCTCTGGCCGAGTAGGCACCACACGCATGCGGCCGCACAGGCCATAGCCGTGAGTGGAGGCAGCGGTGCTGTCTCACGGACTGCCTCCACTTGCACTGGAAGCAGCGCTGTTGGTATTGAGCTACCGTCATTGGCTCCGTCGGGCCCCGCTGGGGCCTCGGCGTCCGCAGCCTTGAGCGACAACGCGTCTTCCGTCACTGGCGGTGAGAGAGGCGCTCTGAGTGGATGTCCTAGCGGGCCCGGCAGCGGGCCCGGGGCCAGCAGTCTAGGGCTGTTTCGAAATAACAAAGTGCTGCCAGCGCCGCCGATGAGGACTGTGAGCGGGCAGGCAACAGCAGCAGGAGGCGGAATGGCAGCGGCGTGGAGCCCAAGCGGGTTAGAATCCACAGCTGCAATGTGGCCGGCCGCAGCAGAGGCGCCTGTCGACCCAGGTACTTTGGAGCCCGGCGGACCGGTCGTAGACGCCACAATGTCTTCCTTGCTAGTTGAAACAGCTGGCTGGCAGGGGCATCTGGGGAAGGAGGACTGTCCACGTTGGTAGAGGGCTCAAGGGACCTAGCAGTGGAATTGCAGAGGCTGGAAGAGGGCCATGATGTCGAGCGGTGAGTTGTGGTGTTAAATAAATGGGGGACCAGGACGCAGAGGTTGGGGATGGGTACGGGTACGGGAGTTAGCTTTTGTCCATGTTATGCCCTACTTCTCAGACATCCGCATATGCCTCCATACATTCTGGCATTCATCCGCGTTCTATCACGTACCACAACTGCCACGAACCACCAAGACACGTAGCACCCCTGAGCACATTACCCACGACTACCGTCATTATCCGGTGGCGTGCACTTGCGTCCTGCCCGAGCGTGCGTCCTCTCAATGCGTGCGGGAAAGTGAGTTAGCAGTACATCTAGTAGGACAGGGTCTTGCCAGTGTATGGGCACTGTACGGACGTTTCCCCGCCGCCAACCACCCGTTTTCCTTTACCTGCGGGTGCAGCGGCGAGAGAGTGTCCTGTAATCAGAATCACAGCTCGAGGCCTTCGAGCGGAGCAGCGCAGTCTCTCCAAACCCATGGAGAGCACCAGTCTCGTGGCCAAAACCCCGGCCAATCCCTCGCGGGGAACTCTTTCTCCCCCAGCCCCTCTTAAATAAATCTGCAGAGCAGCAGCCGCGCATCTCCCACATTCCCCGCCACTGCGGCATCCAGCACTGCCAGTGCTGGGAATCCTCTTCATGCTGCTTCAATGGGCCATAGGCGAGACCGACCCACGCGTCTGCCATCAAGGTTACCCTCGTCGGCAACCACGCCAGCAGCTGCGTCAACCTCAGCCGCTGCTGCCCTTGGCGCCACAGCTGTTGCCGTCAGCATGGACGTTCAATCTACGGTAGCGAATGCGGGGCCATCTGCAACAGAAGCAACGGCATCAGGGTTGACGGTCGCGACACCAGCGGCACCTCCAGCTACATCTACATACAACCGTACAGGAGCATCAGCCAGCACTCGTGGAGCGAGGATGCAGCTGCAAATGCTTGCGCCCCCGATACCCTCGGCGGGAAAAGGGAACAGGACGGGGAAGCTACGGCACCAGCAAGAATCCCGGTCTTCGCTAGTCTCCGGAAGACCAGCAGTGTTGGGGATGGGTCTTGCTTTGCCTGCAATATCATTCACCCGTCGCTCGCCAGCTGTGCTGCCGTTGGCGGAAATGGCGCTTGAGAGGCCCCAAGAAGCGCCCGTTGAGGTTATCGACGGCATTGGGGCTGCTGCAGGTACGGGTGTCACTGGACCGCGAATTCCCGTGGGACGAGAGGATGTGGCTTAGGATTGCCCAGCCGCTGCGGACGACCACATGCCACAAGAGGCGTGCAGCAACTCCGGTGAGTCTCGCGTGTCCAGGGACGGTAGTCTCTGCGGAAAAGCTGCCACCGCCAAGTGTCGCAGAGTCTGATGGAACAGGGCCTGATCCTGAGATCGCGTGCGTCATTTGTTTCAATAGCAAGGCGACATGTGTGCTCCTGAAGCGGGGTCACGGGGGCTTCTGCCGCTGCTGCGCCTTCCTGCAGTTCGTGTGGCCGCCCAATTAGTAGGGGATTCAACGAGTAAGGGATAAAGTCCACAAATGGGTGTTCACACTGAAATCGTACGAAATGCAGACCAGAAAATACACACGCACATATCAACATATACACACGCAGAGACAGACAGACAGACATAAGCACCTTCGTTTTTTCACCTCACTATCTAATGTTTTTCATATCCTCTGCACCTTCTGAATGTGTTTGTGTTCAAATTCCTTGTCTGATCGATCTATTTGGCCACAGGCGCTCGTCGAGCAAGTGGTTGACAACAATCTGGATGGGTGACACGGAAGAGCTGCAGTCGACAACGAATGCTGACGGCCTTTCAGGAAGCTAGTCCCGGTAACACCAGACTGCGCACTCATCGCCAGGTGTGTGTGGGAAAGGGGGCGTACGCGGGGGCGGCATTAGGGGCACCCGCCGGGCTTGGAAGGAAGACAGCGGGGTGGGTAACAGCAAATAATTTGTGAATAAATAAAATAATGACTTCGCACGAACGAACAACAGCAAGAAAATCACCAATAACGACAAAATATAAAGCAGTAAAAGTAATAAGATATCCTGATTATACGAAACAATTGTACAAATAATGCAGGTAGTATGCTTTTTCCTCAGTCCCCCTTGTTACAGTTTCGATCGAGTCCTCCACTCAATCAGCCTGAACGCAAATCATCATCACGACGTCCAGCTCGCTCCTCATCCACCAACCTCCCCCCCCGCCCACTTGGTATGGTGCAGTACATTCATTTTTTCTACTGGCCGCCTCCATCCATCATTCGTTCCATGAACGATTTGGGGACATTGCATGAAGAGTCGAATGAGGGCCAAGGCTGTGGGGGAGCTGGGAGGTATCCAGGTGGGATGGGTTGGACCGGGTGGGTTGGGGCCGGGTTCGTTGCTGGGGCGGCGGGTAGTGAAAGGGGGGGCCACAACAGAAGGAGCCGGGCGCTTACAGCAGTTAGAGATCGCCCTCATCCAACAGCACAGCAAAGCGGGTCAATCACATGAACGGAGGGGTGGAGACCCCAGCAACGAAATCTCAAAAAGTGCGGAACATCTGTAACCCTCTTTTCCCCCACACATTCCTTCCCTGCCTCATCATTCCGCGACCTTCCCTCCCTGGACATCTCAGGCGTGCATATAAATCCTCGTAGATATTAATAATAAATTGCACCAGCATGGCAAAACAATGCCGGCGCCAGGTAACATAAACTGCCATTATTATTGGCAGCGTGATGATAATCAGCACAATTGTGTTGGTTGCCCCCTACCTAAATATATGTAAGTGGGGGAGTGCAAGAATTGTTTGTGTAGATAGATAGATACATCCGGCAACACATTATCCATATGCCCCATGCACCCCCAATTTAAGTTGGGTTCAGGGGAGAAGGGGAGAGAGATTGCCTCGTTAATTCCTCGCTAAGGCTTGAATTTTGGACAGAAACATGTGTGGGGTATGTAGCTAGGTGTGGCCGCGTGATATTAATTTGCATTCACATGGCAGTGTCCCCGCACTCCAGCCATGCATGCAGCACGCAAACGTGAAAACGTGGGAACGTGGACGGAAAATCTTAGGGTCATTAGTAAACTTGCTCGCTCATCACTATTTTATTTATTTCCTCGTCGTGGACTTACATACACGTCCCAGACAACAGTACTTCCACCAAGGACACAATTTTAAATAAACTAGAGACGCCATTGGAATTTATGGATCATCCTCGACACGTAATCTGAAAAGGGACGCAAGCTTGCGTCCCTTGCCTCCCTGGAGTTGACACCTTGGTACGTCTCTAATGAAGGTTAAGACTAATACCCATGCGATACTGATTTGGCCCATCATGTAAAGTGCAAAATGCATATATAACGCCTATACATTCGAGATGTTGAAATTCATCATGCTGCGTGTTGAAGGCTAAGGGGATATGATGTAGACCCTAACACCAAGCGGTACAGCTATAATAATTATTAGCTTGTTTTTTACGTGATTGTAACGGATTGAATGTGCAACTGGAACGGTGTAAGAAGGAGGAGGATAAGGACAACAAAATGCCGCTCGCTGGCGACGAGCGAGTGTAAGTCATGCTAACCTGCATTTTTATACACGAACGTAACCATATTATTTACAATGTGTGAATGGTTTTGTTTTGCGTGTGGCGTCAGGCTCACTGAAGTATGGGTACATACTGATACTTGTCCTTTTGCTTTTAAGAGGTGTGGAAATACTTCAGTATTGTAATTTTCTATCGGTGAACATGCTGCTTATGCAGTTTTCATTCAGTCCCCATAATGGCTGCAGGTTGCCTGGCTGGCGGCTGCTTTTCCCAAATCGCAAAGGCACTGAAGGCAAAGCGAGCATGGCAAGGTAAAAAAAATCGGCAATTTATATGAATGGGGTTGTGACTGCGCCTGTTATTTGTGCCTTCTGAAAGTAGCCCTCGCTCGTTCATTATTCGGCCGGCCGTGAAAGCCATGGCTACTAGTGCGGATTCAGGCTAAGCAACATGGCTGGCAAATCGATAAGACACGTGCATTAAACATACTTGTGCTGTCGTAAACTTGTTCGTGCGTGTACCCGAAAGGACATGTATGCATGCAGTCAGCAGGCAGGAGCAAGTAGTTACATGTTTTGGGGAGCGCCAGCCAGAGAATTAACTTTGTACGGTTAAATCGCCTTGTTAATGCAGGGCACGGAGTAACGGACGGCTAAAATTGATGCAGTCCCTACATTCAAGGGGAGCTGGCGGGGCCATGCATGAATGCAAGGCGGTGTAGGTGCTTACGTAATTAATATGCCATCCAGAACCACGGGAAAAAATGCAGCTAAGATGCTCAGAAGGTGTGATTCGGGTATGGGGCTTGGTTGATTTGCAACAGGTCCTTTGGGGTGATGGAAATTTTGGATGGTGGACAGGGATCTATAATAGATGGTCGTGGTGTGTGTGTAGGGAATGCATAGACATTGATGTGGGGTAAAGTCGGGACAGTTGAAGATCTATGTTCGTGGATAGGGGGGAAAAGAGAAGCACGTGAATGCTATAACAATTGCGCATTTTTATTGTCATCTCCTGCCTCCCTGCCTCTCCTTTTGCCATCATCAAATCTTTATACATTCCATATATAAACGAATTCTGCCCACAAATCCTCGTCATTTTTCATCGACCCCAAAGCTATCCCAACCAGCCATGTCATGTCGTGTTTATCCCCCAATGCATTCACCATATGTACCTACCTCTCACCCTATCACCCTCCCTGGATGTTGACATGCAGGCTGTCTTGCCTGGATAAACCCCCCTCCCGCATTCCTGCCTCCCACCATTTCCCAAAACCTCTCACACAGGCCAAGAAGCAGAGGGAAGAGTCTACCTCAGATGAACTGGATATTTTATGGATAGATGTTAAGACAGCCTGGAGATAACCAGGAGGACGTTGGGCCATTACCATTTCCGATTAATGTCTGGACGAGGAAAGGGTGTTAATTGGCCAAGGGTGATCAGGGCTGATCTGTCTTTAGGAAGAATTTAAAAATTTCACAAACACTATTAAGGCTAGCAGCCTGCATGTGGTGGATGTTGTGGGGTTTTCATATGCCAACGAAGTATTGATTATTTGTCAAGGAAATGGTAATTGTTCTTGGCTTGTGCCGTGCGTGTGTTGACTTGGCGCTGGCTAGCGGCTGATGACAGGCAACCCTGGCTATCACAAATTTTGCCTACAAAAGCTTTTTATGTGGGAATATGTTCATTTACTTATCCGGTTTTGTTTATTATGGTACATGATGTCTTCACACAAAGCATGTGTTAAGTTGTTTGCAGTGTGCACGCCCGCAATGTATAAGGTACTTGCTCTAAAGACCAGCACTCATGCAAAGGCATGCATGTACGATTATTGCTTATTAGTAAATATGTAACAAATGTCCATGTGTATTGGATTGCTGATTATGCACTAACTGCATTATTAGCAAACAGTAGTATCGTAGCAGCGCTAGAAGATTACAGGCAATGAGTATGTCACACACACACAGAAATTCTGCGTTATAGCTAGCAATTCAAAATCATGCTTCCTTCGCAGTGCTAAAACCATTTCTACGCAGGCGAAATACGGTACCAACAAGTGCAATTTCATGCGATGTGGCATGCGAATTAAATTAGCTATTACGTTTTACGTTATTCGCATTTAATCGCAAATACGTATGCACGCGAAAAACCTTGCGAAAGCTATACTTTTAAATTGCGTTTTAACGTTCGCTCGCGATCTTACCTTAACGCTTTGCGATATCCCCACGCGATTACATGCTATTTCGGTTAACGCACAAAACTTTTTAAATGCGAAAGCCATGCGAATCTTGTAACGCGCGCGTTAAGTGTTATTCGCACGCGTTACAAAGTGCGTTGTGGTGCGAATGCATTCGCACGCCCAGCCAAACTTTCGCGCCGAGTCTATTTTGGGCGCACTTGCGAACTGCATTCGCGCGGTGTCCTTGCGAAGGCACTTGCGATTGTAAGCGATAGTGCGCGTTAGGCATCGCGTTACCTCGCGTTAGCCTCGCGTTAACTTTCTGTAACGCGAGGTTAACGCGAGGTAACGCGATTATCTGTTGTCATAGTGTTCGTCTCTCTCTCTCTCTCTCTCTCTCTCTCTCTCTCTATATATATATATATATATATATATATATATATATTAATCTTTCAGTGTATGTCTTATTATAATAACTAACTAGATCGCCGTACATAATAATAACATAGAATCAGGCAGCAGGTACGTACGTACGGTCATCATACTTATATAAGTAGCTAGGCGCCACTCAGATAGATAGATAGAGTCTCTGGGCAAATACGTACACAGCTAAATACATAATACGCATGCTGTGATCCCTGGTGCCACCTGCCCTGTGCGGTCACCAAATCCGTCGTGACAAGCGCCCACAGACCCCCTTTGCTTGCTCACGAAAAGCAGAACGAAGCAGCATCGATAGCATAGCATAGCAGCAGCAGGAGCGACAACAACCAACAACTAACAACGTATTATTTAGGATTAGGTCGCTCTCTAGCTCCCGAGCGATGCATGGCCTCGTCACGGGAGGATGGGGATGTACGGCTGTGGCTCGACGTGCACAACACGGTAGCCCCCAAAACCGGACATCTGCAAGGCTAACGAATGGGAGCAATAAGGGCTGCGCTCGCGCTCCTCACCCCACATGATCCGCCGGTCAGAGCTGTAGTGATAAACGTCGGCTCTGACGTCCAAACAATCAAAAGTACTGTGCTGGACGAATCCTCGGCTGTCGTCCAGCTTGACAGTCGGGCGAACCGTGGCTTTGATGGGATGAGGGTGATTATTGCGCCGTTCAATAGCAGGCGGCGGGTTGCGAGGAGCAGCAGCCACACGCAGTCTGCGGTTGAGACCAGCCACCACTTCCATGAGTACTCCTACTGCCGCGATGGCAAGGATGGCGACGCAAGACTTCGCCCATAGTGAGGTCGTCCATACCAGGAAAACTGCCTTCAGGTGGAGACCTAATGCAATCGTCGCCCCAATTATCACAAAGCCACCGGCAAGAGCGGTCAGAAGCTGATTAAGCTTGGGGACAGTAGTACCAAGAGCGACGCCCTGTTGTCTATCAAGAAGCTCTAGAGATACGAATGGTGACAGCATAACCCACGAGAGCATTACACTTGTAGCTTGCGGGTCATTAGTACTAATAAGATTTTGGCGGTTCGGTAGCATCTTCATCTTGAAGATGCGTAGCAGCTGGCCGAAAGTATTATTATTGCTGTTGGCTGCGGCGGCGACTCCAGCAGCTTGGCACTGCTGTGAACAATGTTCCAGCAGGAGTTGTTCCTGAAGCAAGCACCGCAAAGAATAGGCATGTATGCATGTTAACATTGCATTATTCAATAAATAAGACTAGAAAAGTTAAAAGTAGCTCATCCGTGTTCAGCGCGCGTTCAAAACAACATACACCGGCGGCCGCCTGCGTGCTATAAAATTCATGCACAGTGCTCACCTCCTGCTGATGATCTGCTGTCTGCAGTGCCGCAGCTGGCGAGGAAGATGGAAGGCAGTAAGCTGCGATCATGATTATTATGACTGAGACGCGGACCATTTTGAGCGTGACGGGACTATATGGGGGGTTCCTGTGGTTTAAGCACGCAAGTAGATGCAACGAAGCTTGTGAGGCACGTAACAGGCGGCAGCAGTGCGCGCGCCTGACTATCTAAGTGGAGCTTTGCTCTATGTATATATGTGAATGAACTGCTGCACAAGTGTACTGGTAAAGCATATAACAGTTTGTAGTCACCAAAAGCTAGCAATTGCTGATAGTTTTCAAGGTGATGAATCTGATCAATGGCCTTTGCGTCTTATATGACTTGGGCACAACTCCAGATCGGGGGAAGCAGTACCACGTCGTCCATACATATATACGAACGAGCCGATAATAACACCTCCAATTCTTAGGCTATGATATCCCGTTGATGAGTCCTAATTTTATACATGTCGATGTATGTATATATGTCTCTTTGGCGTTTCTTTCAAGTCGTCGTTCTTAACAGGGATTAAACCTCCTTCCCTCCGTCATTCCGCCTTACGTTTTGCTGCTGACGGAGGGTAATAGATGAAGGTTTTTATTTGCAAAAATCCGCCTACGTGCGTCCCGCCAAGCTGACTCGTCCCAGCACCCTACCCGGAGGCACATGATGGAGCGAGGCGGCGGCGCTGCACCGACACGCATGACGCCCTCAACCAGTATATAGTCAAGGATGGTATGCCTGGGTACGCGTGGTCTGGGGGGCGGGGGCGGGGGCGGGGGCGGGGAGGGCTTAAAAGGTCGCCGCCACTTTAATACTTTTCAACATGCGGTGGTGTGCTGCCACGTCCCTCACACACGCATGCATGGTTAATGGTAAGTACGGATTGCACGCTTATCTTCGTCTATACGTTGATCTAAGTCGAAAAGTATAAGCAAAGGGCGGCCCTGCCTGACCCAAGGATCGTCAGTGCAACAAGCTTTGGTGCAGCGCGTGTTATCGCCGCCAGGTCAGGGATGGTGCACGATGAACTAATAAGGCGGTGGAAGTCGGGGATGAGGAGCAACTTGGCCGTGGCGGGTTTATATACGAATTTCGAGCCTGCTGCGTTTGATTCTTGCCTGCACACGACGCATGGCCATCGCTGCCTGTACGTGCGGCAGAGATGGAACCGACAGCCGCAAATATGTCTTTGGCAAAGGCGTAACTCCTCCAGACGGAGACCTGCAGTGGCGGTGGCGGCGGCGGGATGTACGGGTGTTGCTGCTGGGCTCTTGCGCGGGCCTAATGGGGCTGGTAGGTGGCGCTGCTGCTGTGGGCTGGGGCACTCCATGTCACCTGTGTAGGAAGTTGAGTTCCGAAAACTTAGCACCGCGCGTCGTCAAATGTTGCCGCCACCTGCACATACACATACACATACCGCCACTCGCCACTCGCCACCCGCCACCATCACCAATAACAGCACCTTTCCGGGTGTGGGGGTGATAGTGGCGGTGGATGCGAGTGGCATTACTGTAGACCAGCAACTAAAGACATCTAACCGCCGATCTTCGTGCGATGGACCGGCACAGGTAATGCTGCTGCAATAATGAACTGTAATCATGGCGATCCTTGCACGGTACGACACAATGGATATTCCGTACCGCAATACGTTGGCCCAATAGATTATTACCCAACATAGATACCGTGGCACCTCATTGGTGTATCGGTTAGCAGAGGGAGGCTGCAGGCAGGGAACGATGCCCCCCGCCCAGGAATGAAGGACGGTCCACGCAGTCCGCCTGCAGCGACTGATACGTGGATGGATCTTCCGAACGGAGTTGGGGTGCAACAGCGCGGTACGATTATTATTACGGTTACGATGACGCACTCCAAGGATGCTACGAAGCTGCCGTACGTTGCCCGGTTTTTCATGATAATAACTGGACTGCCGCCAGCTGTCTCGTTGCCAATGCATGCATGGCAAGCTATATGCATGGCCCTACGCACATACCGCGATAGATCGCTGTCGGATGTATTTCCTGTTTTTAAGAGCCTGCGTCGCCGTACAGCAGGAGTTATACAGGGTTGCAGATCAAGTACCATCATCATTTATGACCTCGCTTTAGGATGGCTTGGATAACAAACGACCCGCGTTTGTGTATGTTTGAATGGCTGGGGAATTCATCAGTTTGCATAATCGACTAATATAATATACTTATTCTGCGAGGCATAATTGTTACATAACCCTTTAAGATGTCTGTCTGTACGTATATATGTAAAACCCCCACGTGTGCGCGCATGGAAGCTTACGTCCCGGCGGAAGCATGTTGTCAGCACGGGTCCATGTAGTCGAGCACGGGTATAAGGCCCACATCCGCAGCCACTCGCTGCTCTTATTACGCACGTCGCTGGCGGTCATGTCCACCACCTCGTACCTGGCCAAAGAGCGGATGGAAATCTCAGCTATGGCAAGGCCCACACTGCGTTGCACCATGGCTTCCTGGACAGCCCACAGCAGCCCCGAAGAGCAATTACTTCCGACTGTGGCAATCCTTACAGCATCATATATACCTGCATCTGCGGACAACAGCTGCCCCCACCCCACCGCCACCCCATCCTTCCACCGCCTCGTGTCGACACGCACATCACACTGCCCATGCGCGCCGTGCAGACGGACATTACCTCCCCTGGAGTCCAAACAATAAACAGGCAAACCAAGAAGAGACATCTGCAGCGCCCACCCACCCCACCCACATAGCCCCCCGGAAGTTGAAGGTCGCAGTTTTGCGGGTCCCTCCGCGGGTGCTGACGCAGTGGCTTTGGCTCTACACAATACCCTCCCCACAGACCAGCATGTTCCACGCACCAGCCGTGTTCCCGATTTTCAACCCCCCTTTGCAAACCCCCCTGGAGCCCGGTGGCCCTACCCCCCCATCCAGTTCGTTCGTGGGTGCACTCATACGACACGACACCGGTCGAAACTCCAGGTCCTTACTGTGCTCAGGTTGCTGGTGCGCACTGGGCATATTTCTTCTTCTACTCCTAATGAGAACAACAGCGCTCAGTGGCGGAAGTGACGGGCGCCGGTGGTCAGCAGGACGACGCCATACTTGTCGGTGGCTATGCGCACGGAGTTGACTCGGTTCGGCTGGCCCAACCCCATACCCAGCAGCCGACCATCCTTGGCGACGGTGATGGCATTGGACTTGACGTGCTTCACCGCCCTGCAGGCGAACACGGGAGGCGGAGTAGCCCCAGGGCCGCTCAGGGCTGCTCGGTAGGTTCCTCATGCAACTCGGCCGAACTTGTTCTTCACAAGCTGGTAAATAGACTTAGGGGAGCAGCAAGTATTGAGAAGGTCCGTTGGCGAGGTTGGCATCCACAGGCTCTTCGTTGCAGCAGCAGCCGCGGCGTCCTCCCTTCGGGTACCCATTGTAACATCCTCATAGCCGGACGCTCACGCCTGAATACTGCTGATAGCAAAACCATCTACGGAACTGAGTAATTGGTTCTTGTTTGGGATTGCACCGATACAGCGTTCACCTTATTAGCGTTCAACTTACATTCGCATCCTGGGTTGTGCTGGCACGTGCCGAAATTATTCAACGCCCGGCCTCTACAACCCAGCTATGAAGGCGATTGTAGCAATCGCAGTGACGCTATCCCCGCGGCCGCGGCCTCCAAGTCAGCGAAGGCTCAAGTTGAAGCAGGAGGCTGCGGACCTCGCATTCACGCGCCAGGCGGGTAGAGATCGCTGGAGTGGGCCACCGAGAGGGAGGAGGGGGTTAAGGAAGACGTGTTCTCGAAGGAGCCCAGGCAGTACAACTCACGGGCGCAGCGATACTGATATTGACCCCTGGCTGACCCCCGGCCTGCAGTCTTAGGTTTCATGGCCTATGTACGGCTGAATTTAGCTTCGCTTCCTGCCGTAATCTGCTCACTATATCCAGTTAGGCACATTGACGATCGGAACCCACGCAAAGACGGTTCCTTTCAGAAGTGCATCGTCTCGGAAAAGATGGTCCTTGGCATGGGTATGGACAAAAAGCTAACAGGCAGAGAGGAGGCCAAGCAAGAAGGATCCTCGCCGCAAGTTCTAAATGCAAGCCCAACGCAGCCGGACCCCTTCACATCTCGTCTGACCCGTTATTGTCCCCGATGTCATGCCCTTCATAGGTCTTATATATCCCCGGAGGAGTGTGAACGCATTGGCTTGGAACCGAGCAGGCCTGTGGTGGCTGGTATGGGTTAGGACCAGCACCACCAGTTGCGTCACCGACGTTACCTCTCCAGCATCGTGGCCATCCTTCAAGTGATGCCTGACCAAGTTAAGTGCCTTTAACATGTCAAGCAGATTCAGCCTGCAGCTCTTAGGTCAGCGCGTGGCTTGGCTATCGCCTTAGTGAGTCATGTGATGCACAGCCTGGAGGACTTGATGCCCATGTTTGCATTTGCGACGAATCCTGTGGACGGTGGTGAAGGCAGCAAGGATCGATATATGGGGAGATGAGGACACCGCCGTGCACCTTCTCAAGCATGGTGTGCTACCTCCGGGAGAAGCTCCTTGGAGCAGAAGCGGTGCATGCACTGTGCCAAGCCGTACCGGCGGATGCAGAGTGATGTGCTTTACCGCCTGGAGGTGGAAGGCAAGAGTCGGGTGGTGCCTAAGCCCACCAAACGGACATCATCAAGGAGACACACGAGGATACTGGGCACTTACTTCGGAGTCCTTCGGACACTCGGATCGTTGCTTATGGGCTATTGGTGGTGAGGCATGCCATCCAGAGGACGTCGCTACAGTGATTCGGCACTGTACAACCTGTGACTGGGTCAACGCCGCGTAACAGCTTCAAAGGTGTGATATCCGGCCCATAGCCAGGATTGGACTTTACAAGGCCGCGACACTCCTCATCTTCCTACCGTTCACCCTTATGCCGCCACGTCCTTATACCGCCTGCACGACGTGGATCCACTTTAGCGCACGAAAGGACGATTCGGCATCTCGCTGTGCCCTTCCGTCCATACAAGGAGCATGTACGTACATCTACTTCAGCCACGAACGCCGAAGCCAGCCCTCCGGCAAGCTAGCGTTTGACAAGTGTGTCGCAATGACCCACACTGCACACAGGTGTCAAAAGATTTGATAAACTATATTTCTGCGAAATAAGCAGACGGCAAAGCACGTGGATCTATACCAAGCGCGTTGGAGAATGCCTGGGAAGTCTATAAACACAAAACTGCGGACCTGACTGGCCCAGAACATGGAAAGGCCCGAACCCTGAGCGTTTAACGGCGCTGTGCGCCGAAAGGAAAACAACAGCTTAGGTCACTGCTGCAGGAAACTGCACGCCACCGCTCCCAACTGTGCCTCCCGATGGCGGTGGGCACCCACCTGCCCGCTCGTACTGGAATTATCACCAGCCACCTTCCTCAGCTCGCACCAGAAAGGGCGTCATCCGCCATGCGCTCCGTCGCATACCGTACAACGTTTCATGATGCCTCTAACAAACCTCTACGCTACCCCGCTCCATCCTAGCCCTGGACCGAATGTGCACTCCTCTGCCTCGCAACCCGCGCGGCTAGCTAGGCTTTGACCAAATGGCGGCTGTCCACCCTATGCCCACTCTTCTCATTGAGCCGTCGCCGCGACGCCATCCCCCACCACAATAGCCGTGACGAGCTGCTCTAGCTGTAGGTAGTTGATGCGACCGCGCGAGTCCTTAGTAAGCGCGCGCTCCAATGCCAGGTACTCCGCGCGGCTGAGCTCCAGGCCAGCGCGCTTGGCGGCGGTCATAAAGCCGGCAGTGGTGATCCAACCATCGGGGCTGTGCAAATGGTAGCTTCGGCAGGCATCTAGCAAAGCCGGTAGCAGCGGTGACACCACATGGGCGACGGCGTGGAGCTCCTGTGAGGGAGCGGGAAGCGGGGAAGATCGGGTATGACTGTGAAGATGGGAGGTAATCAAGAAATAAGCAATATGATGGGTAGCATATAAGCCCGCAAAATCAAACCAGCAGGGACGAATGCGATTATGAGAAACAGTAAGGGCCTTTAACACGAAACACGAGTAAAGGACGTGTCGTGGGAATGTGTCAAATGGGAAGATGGGAGAAATGTACATCTCCGGTGGCGATGTACGGGATGATAATACGATGTGAAGATGCGTTACCAAAATCGCAAAATGCGACGCCATCCGTACTCACGTCCAGTGCGGGGTCTTCCGTAGGGACATACTGCGGTTGTACGAAAGACGGTCCCCGAAGTGTGCCGGGGGGAAATTGTGGCCGTTCCTCCGTGTGGTGCGTGGTAATGGCCATCTCCGTGTTGCCCCCTGTGTGTACGATGGAGCCATTTAGGATGCGGCCCACGTACTCCTGCGTAGCAACGTCTGCTATCTGTTAAGCAACGTGATGCGGACGCGACGAACTCGAGACTTTGGCCGAACTCGCACCGTACCTTTGGATGGCTGTAGGAATGGGTTTGCTCCGTTTTCCAAGGCGTTTGCCGATTTCCCTTGTATGTGAAGATTCCTTCTTGAAAGTTCGGGATGCCGGCGTCTGTTTGGGGTGCCCGCGTGACCTCATAGCCCTCCATCCTCTTCATGGACTCGTCTAATGGGTTCATCGTAAGCGACATAGTCTGGTTTCCTGTGGCATCCATCGTTATGTTTAGAACGCTCTTTGTATCAACACTCGCGGAAACCCAATACCAGGCTTGCAATAGGAAATATATCAATAAAGATGGAAATGGTGATCCGGCATGAGTATGACGGAATTACTGGTTTCAAATGCAAAGGTTTCTAAGCAAAGCATGTCCTTGAGCAATTTCGATGCGGTACTGTCAATGCCCGACCGTCATCGAAGGAGTTACGGCAACCATGATGGTCGACGTGCTAATTTTGCATATGTTTTCTTTTGCGAGTTGCAATATTAATTATTATTGAATACTCTCAGAAGGCTACATGGCTCTTAAATGGGAACGCAGTTGGGGTTTTACAAGAGGTCAAAAAACCGTTCCAATCCTTGTCCCAATTCCCAGATTGAAATACCGACATTATATTCTCGAGCAATCTGCATGGGATCAGGAAAGGAAACCCTGTAACGGCAAGGCGGGAAAAAGGCGTATTGACCGGGCAACTGACACCCGCGACTAGTGTAGCAGGTGCAATAACAGACAACCGAAAATCACACACAGATGTGATCATTCAACCTTCTAAGTTCAAACATATATGTATCAGTAGGAAGCCTACCCAATAACGACTGACGCTGACCATCGGCTCTTGATTGTGCAAGCACTTTGGTTGGTTTCCGTCCCATGATCACAGATTTACCGATATACCATTTTAGCAAATGGAAGGACGCAATGGGCAGCATTCAATTCATTTCAGCTCCAAAACCCCCAAAGGGCCCTAATCAAAAGTAGACACACCTGCAGCCTCATCTCTAACGCTCGCGGTGTTGGGTACCACACCGTGTGCTGGTATCCCTCACGATCCTTGCAGGCATGGAGGCAAAAGCGTGGGGAGAATTGGGGACGTGACACGCGGAGCATCCGCCGTTCAACCATGATCCACATCCATGCAACTACCCAAAGCTCGCCCAATACATCAGCAGCTGGAGCAACCATGGGGTCCCGTGATCGGGTTCCCCTTCCCCTCTGCCTAGCTCCCCAAGCCATACCTTATACTGAAACGAGTGCTCCTCGAAATCGGTTGACCAGCTGAGCACCGGTTGATGGCGCTGCAGGAGGCCCATCAGGTCGTTGGCGGTGACGGCGCTAAGGCCCTGGCGCTCGGGCGCAAAGTCCCAGCCGTAAAAATTGACCCCCAGCAGGACCTTCCGGAGGGCGTTCTCGGTCAAGGGCGTGATGGCGGCGGCAGTAGCCATAGCTGCGATGAAGGGGGGAGCCGCTCATGGTTGCAAGGATACGTCGTGAACGAACCGGGGCGGCACGACGGCGTCACCTCCTTGGACATGGTGAATAAGTCGATTGATCTACAAGCAATTCTTTATGGGCAAAGTGATCAGGTCTTTCGGAAGTACAGGTAACGCTTGCGCAGATACTATAGAACGGCGACCTGAATGACATATGAACTGAACGACAAACTGGCAACACAGAATGATCGTACAGATCCCAAAGTAAAACTCACGCAGCTTGCCGGTGGCCAGCTGGAGGTTCATGTTCACCCAATCAATGGGTGCGTTAGGTCCTGCGCGACCTTGCGAAGTACTGAAGTCGTATGTCATTACGCTGAAGCCGTCCACAAACTTGGACATCTGCAGCAGTGATTAGAAGACAGGACGACGTTATTGCTAGTGGCCATTGTGGTTGTGCTATGAGGAACAGCAGACCCCGCCACAGGAATCATGGGCTGCGGCAGTGGTGGTCGTTATGATCGTCGTGCGTTGTAGTGGCGTCGTGGTGTGGCACAGCCACGTGGGTGCCGCAAACGGAAAAAAAGCTATCCCTCTCCTGCGCCGTCTATTTGTTTGCACTGCCCCTCCAACGCCAGCCTTGAGAGCTTTGGGGGCTGGTCCGCTGGCTCGGTGGCCCTACGACAACACTATTTGGATATGGGGGTTTCGGGTTCTCCGGCGGCTCAGGCGATTTTTGGTTTGTTGGCAACGGGGCGGGTGGCGCCCTTTGCTGCTCAGTTTTTCAATGGCTAATCTGGTATCTCTTAGTTGGCAGTCGTGCTTCCCAACTTCAGTTAATGCGGGCTTAATGTGCTAAGGCGGGTTAAATGAGGGTTTATGTTTCGTGGTGGAAATTGCGGCACGGCTTTTTACCACTCAGTCCGAGCTCTCAGGACTGTTTATAGCTTCGCATCTTGTGTTATTCGGGTATCTTGTTTTTGTTGTTCCTTGTTTTGACATGCCCAAAAAACTCTGCGGTCCAACTGCATGTGGCATATACACATTTGTTTCCTTGCGTAAATACAACTACTAGCAGTGGGGTTTCAGCCTTGGTGAAAACGATAAGCCCCGACTTACCTCATCGAGGTCTTTGGTCTCAATCCAGGGGGTTTTCTCCCCGGCAGGATAGATGGGCGGCACTGCCAAGTAGAGCTTCTGCAGGGTGGTGGGAAAGAAGGCGAAGAAGCAGCAGGGAAGAGCGTGTGCAGACGCCACGGGGCGGGGTGCGAGGGTGTGTCGGTGTGTGGGAGCGCTGACATATGGTTGCAGGAGCAGGCCAGTGGTAAACAGGTTGCCAATGGGACAGGTTCGCAAACCCATCCCGGAGGTCCGTCCGTCCTCCCTCCCCCGACCCCCCTGGCGCCACTTGGTCCCTCTCTGCAGCTGAGGCACTCTCCGCGACACAGCTCGTTAACCAACAAAAAACGTGTTTACGTCTTTCGCTGCTTCCTTTCAGCTATACAGGACACCCTCATCCCTGTGTGCTACCTTATTCCCCAGACCGTGCAGCATCTGTCCCAGCGCCCCCAGCAGCGACAAAGCTGCCGCCCGAAATTGTTCGTTGGAAAGTCCGTTGAAAGACTTCCAGGCGGCCCACGTTTCCAGGACCTGTGAGGCGCAGAACCAAGGGGCGCAGGCGGACGCAGCTAGGCTGAGGACACTATGAGGATATTGCTATGGCCCAGCAAGAGGAGCATGTTCATACCTGCAGGACGCAGGTGGGCGGCAGAGGGCAGCAGCCGGGTAAGGGGATATAACATACGTTTGCTGTTCCTGACTACCGCTTGCCCTCATGGGTCACTGCACCTCAAGGGCTTCCCTGCGGAAACTCAAGGCACATCCGGACGCCCCACTCTTTTATCTCTTCGCAATCGTATATCGACAAACCTTACCAAGCCATCGAAGCCGTGCTCCAGAACCGTCGTACGGATGGCGTCCAGCAAAGCCTGCGGGTTCTGAAGCATCTCCACGTGCTGCAGCGGCTCCGCCTCGACAATGAAGCGAGGCACCACCAACGGGCCCTTCCCGCCCTGTGATGGGCGCACGTGCAAGCCGCAAAACAATTTTGGAAAACAGGAGAAGGTTAATGGGCGAAATCCGTGCACCGTATCTGCCAGTGAACCGGTCCAAGGGGATGGCCGGCCAAGGACGTCTATCCAAATTAACAGGTTGTTAACCAAAACACATCGTTGACCATTTTGATTTTTCCAGCCCCAGATGTCCCACAATCTTCGCCCGGGACGCCCTTAGGTTGTCATTCTCAATGAAATCCCAAAGTGTGTCAACAGCATAACAGCATGAGGAACTCCCCAGCTGCATCGGACCATTCTGTCCCTCCCGCTGCGGGTCCCGCCTTAGTGCGCCCTCCTCTCTTTCCGCTGCACCCCGTATCGTATACCCAGGATCCTGCACTCTAAACGGAGGATCCTGAAGCCGGGGTATACCTGCTTAAGCTCCGAAATCCAGGTCTGGTTAACTTCGTGCGCCCCCTACATGTATTTGACATCAGGTAGCAGAGATGCAGCCAACAGGTGAGAGAACTCGATAACGCGGCCCATGAGCAATACATGGGGTACATGAGCAGCCGTACATGAAGATGCCGGGGAGGGGAGATGTTCGCTACGTCCAACAGCGGTCCCTCCCCTGCTATGTGATTGTGACGCGCGCCCAGGCTCAAGGACCCCGTTCCGGCACGCGCCCTGCCCGCTGCGCATGTTGCCTTAGATGACTGGCTGCTCATTCAGTAACTCATGACGCTGCAAACTGGTCCAGTATATACTTCACAGTAAGCAGATGGACCCGGCTCCCAGTGCCCTTCCCCTGAGCGGTCCCACGGCGGACGGACAAGGTGCAACCCTCCGCGCGGTCGAGCAAGTGACACACCAAGATGTCGGGCGCCTTTTGACCCTCCTGTTGCTTGATTTGAAACCATACTGGTGCCACGGCATCCAGCTTGTGGCGGAACGTCACAGCGTGGACGTAACCGGCTCGGTTCCTGCGGGCAAAAAGGGGATTTCTCAGCGGCCATGGGTGCATGTGCATGTGCACATACATGTGCGGTTACATTCCCGTGTCTGTACCCTCCGGGGTTCCATCAGAGGAAACATGTATCGGTGCATGCGGAAAAGCTGTCTAAGGCGATACGCGCTGACGACAACGCCGTCCGGGTTTCGGAGAGGAGGGACGTATTGGCGAAATGGAGGAGCTGTCCGCCGCGGCACTGGGTGCCTAGCTGTCTTACCGGCTCCACAATCCCACACGCGGCGTCACACATTCACATTCGCATTCACAGCAACGCACAACAACACAACATACGTTCCACGTCTTCCAGTCCGGATGAAACGGCACCCCAGGAGTCCTGAGACTCCCATTCCGGTCTCCAGGGCTGCAGAACAACACGCGCTGTAGTGCAGTAATCCGGTCGCCGCTCACTGGGGGGCATCATGATCTGAGTACGTGACATAACCATCCAAGAAATACCTACCAGGGTGTCACGTAGCCCAGTACGAAGTTGTTGAAGCGCCGCGATGCAGTGTCCTCATAATACTCCCTGCCTCTCTGAGGGGGGAAAGTGTCGGGTTGGCGGAGGGAGGGGCGGTCGAGAGGATCGCTTGGTATTATGGCTCGCGGCCAACCGGGAATGAACCCGGGTGTCAGGGCACCTGCCCGGAGACCTTCCGGATTTTCCATGAAGGCCGCTGCGCGGCTGAAAAGGCTGGCGGTATGCTCTGACGAGAAACAGGGGTTATGTCAGGCACAGTACGGGACGTGATGAGGCACAAACCCTGAGGGATGGACACTAGCGTGTCGTGGTATGTCCACCGCGTTGTTACGAAGGACCCGCTGTAGCCGTGCGGGTCGTTGTCGATGGTTGGGCTCAGTGGCCAAGCCGATGGCCGTGCCTTGGTAGCAGCTACCATCAGGAATTCGCGACGCGGAAGGAGGAACGGAGGAACTGTGGACAATGGCGACTACATGGGAACAGAACGGTTGATCTCTTTCGACCAACTCCTTCGTGATAACGGCTCCCTACGGTGTCGCACCTCCATCAGGGTGACGTACGACATCTCCTTCTCAATGAGGCCCGAATCCCAGACCTGCTCGTCCGTGGGCCCTGCATGCAGCAGTGAATTAGGGACGATAGGGCTGGCTAGCAGACAGGACGCAACGCAACACAGATTTTGCGTAGAACGTGCAGCAATCGCGCAAGCTTGGGGGTCGCCATTAGGATCAGGGTGTTCGTCGCTTACCAGTGCGGGTCTCGACCTGTCGTGACGCGCGGGCCTGCCTCCTCTTGGCGCACTCTACGCTACGGGAAGAAGCTAGTAGCAGCCACAACAGCGCCGATGCTGCCAGCGCAGTCCTGGTAGCGACATCGCAGGCCATCGGTCTTCACGACAGGCGTAAACACGCTTGCGCTACCGACACTTGGCAAAGCAATGCTTTGACTCGTATTTATTGTATGTGAGGATACTATGGTAAGCAACAAAAGTAACGGAAAGCTGCAATCCAAGAGAAACGTGTACAGGCAACACCAAAATTGATGTTGTACGACAGCCCGTTATTTTTAGGTTCCGTGCTTGCCTTTTTGCTTTACGAGAACTGTCAAAGTTACGCGTCATATTTTTTATAAGTATATATTATGTGTACGTGACGAAGCAAATGGATTGTCCAATTTGTTACCAACCCATCGCTCTTGAGGATGAAGCATATGTTGCCACCTGTTATCACAGATTTTGCCACAAATGCATCAAGGAATGGACCGTGCAGCAGCGCAGGCACCCGATTCATGATATCTCTAGAGGGAGTCGTGGAAGTAGGCCCGACTACCGCTGTCCCATGTGTAAGCAGCCATATCTCTATATTATTTTTGATTGTGTACTAAATTCATATCGGTGAGTTAATTGGTTTGCCTTCCATGTCCTGCTTTCAAAAGGCTAACGGCGTGGAAATGACAGCTCCCTTGTGCGGATAGGCGGGCTTAGACATGTGAATGATAATCATCATAACTGGAATTATGCACGGAAAGTCCGCCTTGTCCCGTTGTTTTGAGCCCGTTTCCAATAATCAAGCCGAAAACCAACGTGTGCTGTACCGTGTGCTGCTTCGTAATACCTCCGCCTTTTGCCTGCGTGAACTGCTGTATTCCGCTGATTTTATCCTTTACTATCCATTAGAGACAGGTTAACCTTGTTCTCCACTTCTTAATTGTCCTTTAAGTTGTGCGTTGTGTATATGTGAACCACATCCGCTGCCTGTCATTGTTAGGGTTGAGTTTGTTGATGACGAAGCGCGGCGGAAGGGCTGCGTGGCAAGCAGCGGAATAGGCATGGCGCTATCGGCGGGTCATCGACGGCGAAGAGCACTGTACGTCACGCAGCCGCGGCAGACACCACAATCGCAGGTGCAGCAGCAGTGGCACGCAAATTCGCCCCACAGTTTAGGCCAGGGCCAGCTGCAGGAATCTGGCCCTGCGCCCGGCCCAGAAGCCCAGGTTGGTGCTTCAGCATCCCCACTTCGTCGGGTAAATGGCCGCAGCGCATGGTCAGGGGGTCATTCCAAATGCGCAGCCATTGGAGGAATGGGTTTTGTTATGGTATTGCTCTTGAGTTATTGTATACATCCAATGCCTCGAGAGAGGCGAAAGAGGCGCACTTCTCTCTGACTGGTGACCAGAGAAAAAAGGAAGTAATATGTATTGCGCGCCGTGCGCCATGTGGACTATTTTTCAACTTACACCGGTACCTTTGCGTCGCAGGGTGCTGCGGGAAACACCGTGCAGGGTCCCACCGCAGCGCCGACTGCGCAGTCTGCAGGCAGGAGTACAATGGTGGGGTGTGCGGTTCCTGCAGTGAAAGTGCGACGGCATGACGACCCCGAGCTACGCATCTTTGTGGAGCGTGAGCTGCAGGCAAGGAACCGGGGTCACGGGCAGGATGAGCGATGCCGAAGGTTGCACAATGCACAGGCGGTGGGAGCCCGATCCATATGCTTCAACGGGCTTCTTGCAACCTGTCCCTGTTCTGTTAGCCTCCTTGGAGCCATCAGTAAACACTTAAAAGTCCATCAATATTTTAAAAGTAAGCATTTTTAATGCATAAGAAATTGGGCATGAATCCTGGCATGTATCAACAGGCGTGAAAGCTTAACATGGCTGCCTGTGCTGCTTGCGCTTCATTCAGGCATTGCTTTTGCAGGAGGACGTCGGGATGTTGTTGGAGCACGTACTAGGCGTTGTGAAGAATGTATCGGGCAGTACTGGTGCGGGCAGCAGCAGCGCAAGCCGCAGTGCGGTTGCCGGTGGCTCGGGAATAGCAGTCGCTGTCCTCCGCAACTCCAGGTATGTGCGTGGTGGGGGCAATTAGTATACTGGATGTTGCTGGAATTGGATGCCGCGTTGAAAAAGCAATGTTGTGTCCCAGGAACTAATTGCGGAGTCCTTAGCATGTTCAGGCGATCGTGTTTATACGATCGGCTTCAGCTCTGTCGGCCGGTTCTATGGGGCGGCACGGTCAGGAACAGACTAGGGCATGCATGTCCTTGCACATCACAAGATGTGTTTCCGCCTGCCCTGTGCATGGTGTTCACCACCACCGTTGGACTGCTGTCGCTCGTCTTTGTTTGCAGCCGCCTTAGATATCTGGATGAATTCGTATTGGCGGTCCGGAATTGGAACTTTTGGTCCGGTTTGGAACTTTTGTTCGGTGCCGAAAGTTTTAGTTCTTAGCAGATATTTACCAGGACTGCACGTACCGGATCCGCGGTCGTGCACCACAAGCTGCGCAGGTATGTGCCGCCACCAGTTAAGCGCACGCGCACGACGGCACCCAGTCTACCGCCCAGACAGGTGAAGATTGGGAACGTCAGTCTGGATATATATTAAGTTCGTACGGAACGACAACAAAGAATGCCCAGAGTGGGTTTGCGAACGTGCAAGACACGTAGTCCTTTACCTTACACATACACATAATAATCCTATGGTTATAAGCCCTGTCGAACTGTGTGCCGATGTATCCACGTACAGTACGAGTCCTGTGCTGCCGAATATTTTGATCGTCCCAGTTCCTGCTGCATGCTGTTTCTTGGAGGGACACGGACAACGAAATAAGGACTAGGGTAGCCTGACGTCCCATCGGCGGTATTATGGACGCCATTGCTGTACCTAAGCACCATCGATATCATGCCAAGACGCCAAACGCACAGCGCCCGACCTGCACAATTTGTATCCTTCCGCAGGAGTTCGAGAGGGTTATGTCAACGGAAATGGAGTCCTTCCTACAGCAGAATGGTGACAAGTTTGCGAGCGAATTATATATGTTCTTGGCCAGTGGACGGAGCGTAAAGGGTTACGATGAGCTTGTGTTTGGTCCTGATGTCACGCCTCAAGCTATGGCCGACACGAGTGTGTCCGAACGAACCGAGCACTTTGCTGCCGGGGCTGGCCGGCAAGTAATGGAAGATGTTCTGGATTTAGTTGACGATGACGAGTTCGATGATGTCTGAGGTCTAAGGTGTCGGCATCTAACTGAGGTTAACTTTTTGAGCTGTTCATTTTGCAAGATCCTTGATTCAGGTAACACGCCGAGGAAGTCGGCATCAGGGTGAGATGCAGATCCAATATTTAAAAGTGTTTGAAATTTACGACTAGAACAAATTAAGAAAACCAAATGCTTGAAAATGTCACCTACGTGGGCCAACTTGCCGTTCCCAAACCTCCAACCTCGTCAAGTCTCTCGCCTGACATCCATTGATCATACGCATTTGATATGACGCGAAGACCGTGATTCGTCCTTTAATGTGGGACCGATAATGTAAAGCTTAGCACACTCGTCCACTCTTCAAGATCTTATTGAGGTTCCTGTATCAACTTGCGTCTATCATTGTGATCTTCCTGCAAGTGACCCAGCTCGAACTTCGCTAAGAGGGCCGGGGTGCAGAGGGCCCCCCACCCCAAAATGACAGGCCAGGGGCAAAGATACCCGAGCAAGTCATCATATAGCGAAGGATCACTGCTACACATAGTGGGTATTTCGGCCAATTCCCTGCTGGTCTCAGGTGCGCAGCCTTAGGTGCGCGGGGCGGCCTATGTTCAAGTAGGCATGCCCAATTGTTCACTTGTTCAAGTCTTTCACTCGGCCGCACTTAATTTCAAGCTCGCAAAACCCGCTTACGGGGTGGCATGGAAGTTGGTTTGTGCCGCACACTAAAGGAGCACCCTTAATATGTCTCTAGGTGACGGATCATTACTCCGCGTGTTCACAGCTAGCTCCCCATCACCACCGCAGCCCCTGACATACATAAATGCACACTGCCAGGCAAACCTCGCGGTTTGCCTGTTCTCTCATCCGTGCTTACACCTTTTTTCATGCAGCCACCATGGAGCCTCCATTTCAAGCGGCATCTCTCAACGGTTAACGGCTTGGTAGCGCCCAATGCAGTATCACGCCACTCTGTGCCCGCTACATCACTTCCCCCAACCCGCCTCTGTCCCATTGCGCACCCCCACACCGTAATCTGGAAAGCTCGCACGGCCCGCCTGCCCCTCTTGCTATGGATAGATATACGGTGTCTCAGCCACTTCTCCCACCTAGAGCACATGCCTTCCAAGCCACCCTACACGAGCGAATCGGTTAGTAGTCAACAACGCCGTACCAAATATCATGCCGTGTGAGATTAGCATTACAGAATTAACAGCAATATAGATGCAGCAAAACTTTCAACGGACTGGTCCAACTGAAAAGCAAACCATGGATAGGGTCACTGACTTGCAATGCAATGTCTGTATCCTGTCCGCGACATCACTGCACGAGGCGGGCAGGGGCCCGCACTGTCGAGTGCGTCAACCTAAGGAATGAAGCCATGATACCACCCTAAGTCTATGTTTAAATACTTCATAAATTTCATGCATTTCCAAGCTGACCGATCACATTTGCATTTTTTAAATCCCCGAAGCCGATATCCGCACCGCGCGGCGTTCACTGGTGCTGGTTGAGGCGCGTACCAGCTCCTCTAGGACATCGAATACCAGCTCTGGTGCGGAAGGGCAGGGAAGTTGGGCAAGGCCGCTAAGGGGTGACACAACAACATTGGTCGAATTGTACTATGGCCCACAGGTGCACCAATTTAAATATCTGGGCGCGGATTCGTAACCATAATATCTGCAGACCACTGCACAGTACAGTTATCCTACAATCACAGGCCTTTCATGGTGGGGCGCGGTCATCAACCTGTAGCCTTCAATTCTGCCCATCTTCCCGATGTCAGTACGACGAACAGCAAGCCCTTCCATAGACTCATCGAAAATGCACACCGCAGTGGCACATCCCTGGTATGGATCCCTTCTTACTCCAAATAGGTCGACCGGCCTTTAGCGCCCATACCCGATCACCTACCCGTGTCACTGAAGCTGCGTCGGATGCCGTTAGGTAATGATGTGTTTTGTGGCGGCCCCGCCGCTACCGAAGATTGCGATGAAGTTCCAATTGTTGCCACAGCAGGAGTCCTGCTGCTCGACGTACACTGATCTGTCTGTTCCATTTCGGCCGTTGCTACTGCAGGTGCATGTGACCGCCCGAAGGATCCCGGGCCTGCCACTCCCCACCAGGCTGCCGCCATCGCCGCTCCCGCTCCGCCTGCCGACGCCTGCCAGCTCGTGCCGACGCCGCTGCTGGGGGCACCACCGCTACAGCAAGCAGCTGCTGATGCGAGCGGCAGTTGCTGTGGGTCATGGCAGGGAAGGGTGGGGACGGATGACGATTCCACGTAATCAGACGTGATGAAGGGAGGGGGATCGATTAGAGCTACAGGAGCTCAACACGTGGGTGATATACGGGGCTAGCCAGACGGACCGGGGCGGAGGCGGTCACCACGCGGCTGACCCCATCCCTATCGAGCAGCAGCCGACTGCAGGTGCGTGGAAAGTTGACTGATGTCGAGGTGTGCCCGTATGTCTACGTATATACATGTCTACGGGTGAGGAAGTAGTAATAGGAGGAGGAGGAGGAGGATTCGTTGGAGCCCCGTGAAAGGCCCATCCAGGCCCGGCCAACCAGTCCAGATGCTTCATGAACTAACTCCATAACTCCGAACTAACTTGTCGACTCCTTAAGCAAGACAGCGGAGCACGGAAGAAGTGCGAAGGAGCACGAAAAGCTTCTTTCCTAAATCACAAGCCATATTGTGATAAAACCAAACAAGCGACGCAGGATATCTGTACCTGGCGTTGAGTCCGCCGCTCTGATGCCGCGGCGGAAGCACGCACAATGGCAGCGGCAGTGCGCACCATGCGCATTGCTTCATCTGCTGCGGCAGTTGATACGATCGACGACTCCGATGCAATGTTGTATTCATCATGCTCTTCACCGCCATGGTTGCCTGAGGAAGAGATATTGGGCAGGTAGCTGGCCCCGCCACCACTGCGGCGGTTGCTCAAGCCAGCCGGGCCGCCCAGCCCCGCGCGCCAGGAAGGTGTCCGGTGGAGGGTGATATCTGCGAAGGGGCTGCTGCCGCTGCTGCCGGCCGCGCCGCTACTGTTTGTGTGTATGCCCAACCAGGGGGCCCTCCACTGCATACCAATTGTCGGCGGTGATGCATCGTCCTGCTGCATCGTTGCTAGGTCTGGCGACCGCGGATTGCTACCACCACCACCACCACTGCTGCCACCACCACTGCTGCTACTGGCATCATCCACAAGGCCACCATCGCTCTCCGTGACAATGGCAAAGGAGGATATCCCTCGCCTTGCGTTGTTACTGGCCGTAACAGTGGCGCGGACGTCAGTACCATGACTTGAGCCGTGCTGCTCGGGTGCAGTGAATGGGAAATCCACCATCTGGGATGCGGGATCTGCGACAGCAACCTCGGGACCTTCCACCCCTACCGCCACAGCGATGGAAGCGGCTGCCGCTGCTACACCGGGTGCTACTGCTGCGGCTCCTGCAACCTCTGCGGACGAAAGCAATGATGGCAACACGGGTGTAGGCGCTAAATTCGCACCACTTGACTGGGCAACGTTTCTGCCACCAGCAGCTTGGGGGACGTGGCCGATGTCGGCCGGCGCAGCGAGTGTGCCAAGCTGGTTCATCCGCTCGCCCTGCCAAAGGCTGACACCAGGCTGCCGCTGCTCCTGCTGTTGCTGCTCCTGCTGCTGCACCACAAGGCCCAATGTTGACGCCTGTCGCCGCATCTGCAGTCGCTGCAACAGCTGCTGCTGGCGCCGCAACATCTCTAGAAACTGCGGGGCTTGCTCACTCAAATAACCCAGTTCTTGATGAGCAAGTGGCCTTCTTGGTGCCCATGCACTTTGCTGAGGCTGCCGCGATATGGCCGAGAATCGAGGCTGAAGCTGCCGCTGCGGCTCCAGTTGTTGCTCTGCAGCTGCAACCCCGAATGTCTGCGACTGGGCAGCCTGTGGCAGAGTTGCCACTGCTGCCGGCACCGGCGTTGCCGCCGTCAATGTTGAGGCAATTGCAGCGGTGGTGGCCCCTCCTCCATGCGGTCCTGGTAGCTTCGGCCCGGCGACGTCCGCGGCTTGTGTTGCTCCTGAACCTGCCGACGCTGGCAATTCCACCACGCCCGAATCACTGGAGGCGGCCACAGCCTTTACCGCCGCGCGTGCCCGTGCCCGCCCCTGCAGCTGCTTTTGATGCAGCCGAAGGTGCTCCAGCATGTCGGGCAGGAGTGCTGAGTGCTTGCATAGCACGCAGTTCACGACGCGAAGCCGGCATGTGGTCACCTGGTGGTGGGGGCAGTATTGCGATGGTGGGTGCAAGTAATTTGAAAACGGGGTAGGTTGGCTCGTGACTAGGAGGAAACAGAACTCGCCTGAGCAGGCTGGCCTCGCTCTCTTTTCTCTGCCTACTGACAAACGCAAGCACAAACCACATTGCTTGGTTCAAGGTCAAACATCTGCACTTATAGCTGTGTCACAGTGCTACGGTCCCACCATGTGGCGCAATAGCTCGGAGCGGTCAACCCAAGCACCGCACTGCCCGCACGGCGACCGGCCCACGGAACACGTGTCTTCGTGCGCGCTGGCGGCGCGGCGATTGTGCCAGTGCGAGCAGCCGCGGAAACGACATTTGACGACGGCCGCAGGGCACCGGCGCTGATAGTGCTGATATAGAGCAGCCTGCGAGCCCATCTCCTTATCGCACTGCCTGTGGGTACGACCCGGAACGGCTGGAGAGAGAGTCAAACGACACGTTCCATTTAAACAGCTTTATAATTTAATTCCTCAAGGTGACAGCGTCACGCGGCCCCAAAGCTTTTTCGAGTTCCAACCTCCTTGGGCACCCCACGCACCTGCAGATGGCTCCCATGCCCAGTGCGTCCATGATGCCCAACACGTTGTGGTTAATCGCGTAGGCGTTATCGGGAGTCAGCATGCGGGCATCCACACGCATGTCCCGGCAGATCAGGCAGTGCGCAAAGCCGCCAGTGCCACGAAAACGGGCAACCGGCGGGAGGCCCAGTTGCAGCGCATCGTTGGCACAGTGCATACATAGTGTGCTGCGCAAGCAAGTGCTGCCTGTGCGTGTAAGTGGGGGAGGGTGTGCGGAATGCGTGGAATGGATTGGGGGGGGCGAGAAATGGAAAAGCACGCAGGAGAGAGTGGGAGGAAGGATGCTACGAGCAGGAAAGACGAGAGGAAAATGATCGACAAGAAGGGCAATGAAAGAGCACGGATAAAATGTGAATGGTGGCCATGAGCATACATATATGCCATGCATGCATCGATGAGCGCAGTTGCTCCGTTTAGTGGCGGGGGCACAACTGCTGTCAGCGGGCAAAAAGGCGACAGCGCGGTCAAGTGTCTGGCAAGCTGAAAAAAAGATCGACAGCAGAGCAGACGACGGTTGTGGATGACCACGTGGATAGAAAGGTGAGGCAGGGGGCATGGCGGGCATAGCCCCGGGGGCGGGCAGGCTGCGGCGGCGGCAGTGGCAAAATGCGAGAAGGGTGTCAGGAAATGGGATCTGGTCGCGAGATACGTAGTGAGACCCAGGACAGTGCGTGCCTCTTCTTTCTCCACACTGGCAAGGAAGACGCTGGCAAAGAGAGCTCGTGCGTACGAATGCAAAGAGAGGATTATAAGAGAGGAAACGAGAGCCGAGAGGCGGGGTATCCGAGTTTACTGGGCGCAGCTGGAAGACTGGATGATGGCGTCCAACTGGCGGAGGGATGTGGGTATCGGCAGCTGCATTTCGAGCACAGAATAATCTAAGGAAGATGAAGAACCGCAACCGAAGTTGGTGGGAAGGAATGGCGGGTGGTGCTCTGATTATGATGGGGGAGATGAGGCAACTGCTGTACCGAGTATTACAAGAGGGACCTAGCGTAAGACCCAGTTATATTGGCCCCGGAACTATTACATGATTTTAAGAGAGTTACTGGGGACGCTCGGCCGTTGCATAACTTCGCGAATACGTTTGAGCCGTTTCGATGCTCGTGGCTAAAGGTCAGGATGGGAAACGCTGCTTCATGATAACCCAAATAATGAAGCTTTCCCCGCTATTCGTGCACCCAAAAAACTGCACGAATGCTCCTCCGCAGGTCCGTAAAGTTCGCGTACCTGCTGCGGTCAGTTGTTTCCCAAGCCCGGCCTGGCCTGACTCACAACCTGCCGAATTAAGTTTTATTTTCCTAAATCTGCATACTCACTGTTAGAGTATTGGCCTCCGCAGCCTCGAAAGCAAGTAAAGTTCACAGGGAGCTGCGCCGTGTCCAGACAAATCGGGCACATCAACTCATCCTGAACCTTCTTAATAGCTGGATGAAGATCTAGTTCTGACATTCTCGAGCGAGATCTGACGGTGGAAGCGTTGGTATGCCGCAACTTCAAGCAAAGTCGAAGACCTAATAACTCATATCCTTCGTTATCTTAGCTTACACTTCCAAACATTATTCTTCATTCCTTTCAGTTTTTGGTTTTCCTGAAGTTGTTAAATTGGTTTTTGGAAGCCGGAAAGCTTGTACCGGTACGAACCGAGTCGTAATCGATCGCGTCCGCATCTCAGCAATGACCTCCGTTCCCTTTATAAGCGTTGTAAAGGTTTGCATAATGAGCCACCAGTTACTCCGGGTCGCGCCAGGAAGCCGTGTTAGTTAGGCGTAAGGCCCTTGGTAGGGCAGTCGTACGGATTTCGCACGTCAGCCCGTGCCCTCGGGGCTACATGTGTATTAGGCTTCTCTTTTATCTTGTTCATGTCGTGCCTATGAAACAAAAGGCGTGCGGTCTCCGGCGACTGCTGAGTGCGGGGATCGTCTTGATAATACCGCTGTTAAAACTCGTATTCGGCCATTCCTGGTTTTTCACCTTGATGTACATGTGCTAAGGACATTAAATTGCTATTGGAGCTGTAAGATTACGGCCATTTGTTGTTCAAATGACCTTTATCCTACAGCTACAGGCCTACGGGCTAGAGACGGGCCTTCGGGCCTCAGCAGGAGCCGCGTGCTGATCCAAGCCAGCCCCCTGTTCCCCGCCAATTGGCGACGCGCCGACGTGAGAAAGGACGGTGGAAAAAGAGCCGGAAGGTGGAAAAAGGGCGGGCGGCAGAAGAGAGGATTGGGAGGAAGAGGGTGTTGGTGGCTGGGGTGGGGAAGGGGGAACAGGAACGCGGGGAGTTGGGCTGTTGTCCAGGGGAGGCGGGACATAGTTGCGGAGGATCGCAACCGGGCAGCAGTCCCTTTCCCGGTCGACGACGGCGTACTGGCAGAGGCGTACGTTGCAAAACTCGTCGAGGTTCGTGCAGGTTGTCTTAAGGTTTGAAAGGAAGAGGCAGATCTCTGAGCTGTGGAAGGGGCGATCTGTGCGGTCTTGTTGAGGGAGGTGACGCGGAGGGTACCCAGAGGAGCATTAAACTCCCAGGCGCCGTACGGAACACCGTCGAGCGTCACTCGCATCAGAGAACGCTTGCAGCATCGGAAAGAGCGCATACCTTCTGTTGGTATTGTAGGCCGTTGCTGTCTGTTGGTTGCCAGGAGTACAGCTGGGCGTGGCCTCACAATAGCTTGCAGCACTTGGCTGGATTCTATGGGGCTCGCAGCTTAATCCATTCAGGATGGTAGAAAACAACCTGCCTAAGTCCTGAAGAAAAATAACACCCCTCTGTTTCCCAACTGGGTCCGCCGAGTGCGGCTGGGAGCGCGTACGACTTACCACTGTGACACTGCGGCCTGGCTGAGCGCTGCGTCCGTTCTGTTCGTGTTTGCCCCATTTAAGCCCCCGTCCAGGTAGGGTAGGCCGTCTCACACTGACGCCTTGCGCCACGTATGGTATCCCCGACCCCTCCCTCCCCCCGTAACGTGTACCCTCATCCCTTATCCTTCCTCCGGAGGGGGGGGCGGGGGGCGGGGCTTCAGCCTGCGCGTCGAGCTTGCCCCGGGGAGCTCAGCCAGCGTAGGACAAGAGAGCATAGCAAACACTAAAACTTGCTTCACGTTTTGAGGCTATCTAGATACATTTAGAAGATATAAATCAGTTGGTGCATTCATTCCGTCTGTACCTGGATCGTACAGTCAGTTGTAATATTGTACATGCAAAACACATGGGTAGATGGTCACTCTAGCAATGCATGGGCCCCACCCGCCCTAGACACGTATGGGGCCTTATTATGGATACCCGACAAATAACCACACAGACAAAGAGGGACGTGATGGGCCTTATAGATACAGCGCGCACATACGTGACACTCCCTTCCCGAGGCAATCGAAGGCGGCGTTAGTTTAGATGACATGCATGAAGGTCGCATCTTAAGACCACCCAATCGCACTTATTCAAAGATATATAGTGTCCCGGTCCCAACGACCATAATAATAACCGGACCTAATAAGGCCAAAATCGAAAACATCTGATAAAACTAAATAACACTGGAAGAATGTTTCCATTTTAAAGGCATATACCAATCACACAACACTCTAGCTGCCGGTGCCGTAACCTGTGCATTGCAGGGAGCATCAAATAGGTAGACGCATATGCCTTGCTGCGAGCATGCAATCCGGCATCACACACACTCGTGGTACCTAAACGGCAGGGCAAAACCTGAAACCCCCTGGACACGTCGCGATCTGCCTTGCACGCGCGTTGTGTGTGCATTATGCATCCTCTCTAACGTCCCCTGCCCACTGCGACTCACATACGGTGTAAGTGTCACCCACTGCATAAACGGATCGCAACCCAACCGTGTGTGTCCCAACGCAGCAGCTACGTCCGTCTGCCTGCATATTGCGCAAGGAGTATGAGAACACATTCTTCTTGCCGCCTACGAAATATTGAGGCGGCATTTGCCATCACAATCCTGCCCAATCATACCATCATCAGAACACCGCGCTAGCTACCTAACACAAATACGATACGGCCAGTCATCACAGGATTTAAGACGGGTTGTAGCCCTGGCAATTGACCGCACGATGCAGTCCACATGCCGCAGGGTTGAGCTCGCTGAGCTGCGTTTGAGGCACAAGCTGCTCAGCTCGATGCCACACTCCCCGCCAGTTGGACCCCTAATCTCCGCCAGCGATGCCGCCAAGAATGTGACTGGGCCCAGAGCCCATCATCCGCACACCTTCTTTCTCACACTCGGACTCCATCCACCGACAACCAGCCACGCTGGCCCTTGCCTTTGATCGCCATAATCACCTGCATGAATATACTCGTCATTTGTCAGTTAGGTAAATTTTATAAGAGCATCTGGTGTCATATACAACAAAAACCAAGCTAAGCCCCACACTTACCTTTCAACGACTAATAACATCCCTGGATAACACACATGCATGCCCACTGCCCGCCCCGCCTAAAATGATGAAAACGTTAAATGTAGGATATGTATAATTTCCCCTTCCTTCAAAACCCCCACTCCGTGATCTCCTAACTCATCACTTCTCGTAAGAGCAGCTGATGTGGGCAGCTGGGCATCCTTGGGAAGGCAGTTGTACACGCTGTCTGGCCCGTATCCCTCTCCCGCACGTAAGCTGTCGTAACCTCGTTTCCTTGCTTGGATCTGAACGCCGTGTTTGCCTTGGAGTGCACTAAAGTATAACCAGTCAACCGTTTGCCGTAGATTCCTGCACCATTTATGGCCGTGAATGCAAAGGTGTTTGGGAACGGCATCTTGGGGGTTCAAGATCTCCACTCCTACTGCAAAATCCCCGAAGACGGCTTTCGCTGCATCAGGTGCAGCCACAGGTCGGAACTTGGCCTTGGCCGTCTTTTTGTGAAAATATGTGTGTGTGTGTGTGTGTACTGCCGTGTGTGTGTGTGTGTGTGTGTGTGTGTGCACGTCATTCATATGCCTTTTTTGTATCGCCACCACAGCAACATCCTGATTACCAACAGCATCGTCTCTGGGCCACACTCTTCGGTCCTTTCTCCCCATTGACAACGATCGTATCCGCATTGGGGTTTTCGGCCACCCTTCGCTCTTGGGGGCCCAGGGCTACCTCTCCCATAAGTTCTGCCGTGATAAGTTCGAAGTGCTGAATACGGCAACACATGTCTGTCGAGACTGCCAGCATTACCCCTTCCGGCCAGCGGCAATCCCCGCCAGTTTGCCCATCATTACGCCTGACCCGGTCCATCCCCACGGCCCATGTGATGCGCAGCGATATCTTTGGAGTCGTGCTGGGCGCCCTCCTGAGCTCAAAAGGTTCGACAGAAGTCCGATCCATCCTTGCCGCCGCCAGCAACCAGTTCCGTCCTGTAATCAAACCAACATAAGGCCCAATGGTACATTTATATACAACACACGTATTGATGGCGGTCGTACGATGGTTAGGCCTTGCGTGTACCACCCGAAGGTGGTGGTACGACAGGCGGCCAGGAGAGTGGAAGCTTCGGTGCCACAGCCGTCACGAAAGCACGCAATGGCCGGATACCGGGCTGGGGTGTGACGGTTGTATCGCTGACTGGACTGGCGGGGATGGCGGCAGCGCTATTCGTGTTCGTACGACGTGTAGGGATGAGGGAATTCACGCGCTATAAGGTGTGGAAAGCCCTGGTCTTGGTCCGGACACGGCAATACTGGATTCGGGCAGGCCACGCAAACTGAACAACATCTATACAGCCCTAGTTTTCGGGCTTATGCATATATATGGGGTATGGGCCTTTCCGGTTTAGGCAGGATAGGGGTGTGGGTGCCGGCTTCGTGTTTATGTGTTTTGTGCGTTTGTATGTTTCGATTTCTCCTTGATTGAGGATTGCGGGACCTACAGCAACCAGCTGGGAACGTGGCTCACGGTGTGCGTCATGTTGCGATGATGTCCGAAGGCTGGGGATGTGCGGGAGGGGACCGGGAGAAAACCCAGATGCCAGATCATTAACCCTCAGGATATGGTCTGGTACGGATACAGCGGAATTGCTCCATGAGTTCCTCATTTGTTCCATCCGGTCGGCAGCTCTGGGGCTTTCCATCTGTAGAGTATGAAAGACACAGTGGGGTCGGATGGCTTTCTCACGGCACGTCACACGTGCACCCCAACCTTTATTTCCCATGAGCCATCCCTGAAACCATGGGGTCCGCGGATAGCCGAGGGGGCCGTGCCTAGGTCCTCTTCTCGTGTGCTTCAGTATCGAGGCGCCCATGACTGCATGCAAAACATTCCGCTGTGTCGCGTCCGCGGCCCAGTATTCCCTCCCCTTCGGCCTCCTCACCCGTCCTTTGCAGACATTGCTGACAGCCCCGCTTTGTGGGAGATCTCGCCGGCGGATGTGATGGACTGCTCAGTGCGATTGCACAGGTAGGACGGGGCCGAGCGTTGGGATGCAAGCTTCGAGGAGGGGCGGGGAGAAGAACCGCGCCGACAGGCCCCCGCGGGATCTCGCCTGCCCGGCTCGCGGTCCACGTCCTCGTCCTGCATCGTGGGCTTAGGAGAGACGCTGGGGGCACCTGTCTGATGCTGGCAAATGCGTGGATGAGATTGTGGCACGCGCAGTGGCTGCACGCTGTCGCAAGCCAGTCACCGTGCCATGCTATGAGCTGTCGGTGTTTAAGGCAGAGGTAACTGTGTTTTAATCACAAGCTGTCACGGACGCGACAAGGGAATTGTGGTTTTGCCCGGGGTGCTTTCATTGCCTGCTGGGACAACTAAGCACGGCCGTGCTTCTGCTGCGCGTAGAGTGGCCCGAGGAGCTGCCGGCAACCCCAGAAGCTGCTGCGGTATACGCCATACCGGCGGTGTGAGCGTCGTACTTATACTACTGCGTAATAGCCTCATAGTCTTCGGTAGCACAAGAGGCTAGGGGGCCTGATCGAGGGGCCTTTCTTTGTTCGATGCGTGCACGGGTTGCTTTGCACGTGGGGGAGTGACGCACGCACGGGGGAGTGCACACGGGGGGAACAACGCGCGCACCCGAGTGACGCGCGCGCCAGTTCTCCAGTTCTCTCCGAACCTGACCAGCAGGCATCTCTGAACGCCCCCGTAGACTCTTGTGACTGGCAGGGCATGGCGCCGCCATGGTGGCTGGGTCCGTGGCGGAAAGTCATAAACATCCGTTCTCCGGACATGCTTGCCCGTCGGACGTGCAATCCTTGGCATACTCGGTCCTCATAGAACGCCAAGATGAAAATGTCCATTGAAACGATAGATGTGTGAAAAATATAAGATCAAATACGATATAATATGTGCGGCCCTTAGCTAGCCGGTCCAGTTTCAGCGCAGCGAGTTTCGTTATTACCGTATCGTATACAACTGATCTCAACCGATTTCAGGCCAGAGTCTATAAATAGTGTCACCGATTGTGTGCATTTTGAGCATTCTTGCAGTGCTTATTATGCTTTCACGCTTTACGGCTTTCATTCGGGAATAACTTGACTTTAATCGCTGCAACTACCGGTACTCGTCCAGCCGATAAGGCTCGCCATCAGTTCCAGCTTCGGCCGCCATTATTAGAGAAATCCATCTTCATGGCAGCCGTAGCGGCATGGAGGTTTGGTATTGCCAACCTGCTTGTGAACCTGGCCTTGGGTGGTGTCCACGCAGTTCTCAGGTACGCCTGTTCAGAGAGCTTAAAAAACATAAGTTCACATACGATGGATGCGATTAACGGCTTGAAACCAGCCTTTGGGATAGCCGCAAGCCACCATGTCGTCACGATGTGTGCGTCATCAGACATACATTTCGTCGTTGCTTGTTGCGCTGCACGATACGGTTTGCCATTTCTTCTTGACCTTGTGTGGATCAGCGCATTCCATCTTTTCAAGATAGATATCATCATGTTCGTTTTTAGGGAACTGTGTTGACGATGGGTGTTAGCATCTTGAGTTGCTTTGACGGAAGAACAAGTTTCTTGACTTAGATGGACCATTTCTTTGTGTTTGAAGCTAATCATTCAAGGATTTTTCATGCATTACATCGATAGGTTGGTATTAATAGGCAGGACCTCGCTCACCTACCAGCTAGGTTCGCGTTCCACATACATTCCCGCCCAACGCGTATTTATGCCCCGCCGCCCTGCTTCTTCACGCAGAACCTTGATCTTTGCGCTTGCGGCATTCAGCAGCTTTGCTTGCGAGATGCTGCCTATGGAGAAGTTAACGACTTGGTTTCCATACTTTCGATGGTCGTCGACGCATCTCCCTGCTTCGGTGGTGACTGTGCTGAAGGAGCCGACTTCTTCAGCCACAGCTCTTCAACCGAAGCAGAAGGATGCTTCAGCTTCCGCGAGAATGGCACCTCCTAACATCTCCAGCGCAACTGATCGTGACAACGAGGCTGCGCACATGTCGTCTGCTGCGGTAGCAGTAGGCGACGAGGACACTACCCAGCAGGGCCAGGAAGATCAGCAGGTCGACAATACTGAATCCATGGTTCTCACTGATGGTAACGTACAGATCCGGTGGGTGCAAGGTTGGGAGAAGGACGGGGCGGAGGATAGGGAGGAGGATGGGGTGGATCAGGAGGAGGTGGAGGAGGAGGAAGAGGAGGAGGAGGAGGAGGAGAAGGAGGAGGAGGAGAAGGAGGAGGAGGAGAAGGAGGAGGAGGAGGAGGAGGAGAAGGAGGTGGAGGAGGAGAAGGAGGAGGAGGAGGAGGAGGAGAGCGAGGAGGAGGAGCAGGAGGAGGAGAGCGAGGAGGAGGAGGAGAGCGAGGAGGAGGAGGGTGAGGAGGAGGAGAGCGAGGAGGAGGAGGAGGAGCAGGAGGAGGAGAGCGAGGAGGAGGAGGGTGAGGAGGAGGAGAGCGAGGAGGAGGAGGGTGAGGAGGAGGAGGAGGAGGAGGAGCAGGAGGAGAAGTCCGTGCCGTCAATTGTGGCAGATGGCATGGACGTGTTCCATGGGGACGAAGTTCAAAACGAGGATAAGCCGGCAGCGTCGTTGAAAGTGGCAAACGACGCAGTGGCGGTTGCCGATGCAGATGGGGCCGAACCGCTGGGGACCAGCGCAGAGGGGCCACAAGACCCCAGCGTGGGGCACGCCATTACGTGCACCACTGTAAGCACTCTATCACAAAGGTCCCGTGCATTGTTCGGGTTGGGTGACGATGTGAAGATCAGTGTGCACGAGCTGGATGGCCTTCATTGGGCCATGAAGCGCAACATGCTCAAGCAGCTCAAGTTCCAGCGGCACTTTGAGCAGCAGCTGCGTCAGCCCCTCCTCTTCCTGCAGGAGGCCTATGAGTGTCTGCGCATGGAGGCTGGGACCCAGTGATAGGTGCGTCTGCATCGTCATCATGACCCAGCTGCGATTTCCTACTACTGGTACCCTGGGCGGGAGCACGGGTGCAAGGGTACAGCACGCTTAATTGGCTGGCATGGGGGTTGTGCAGGGTGGAGGGTTCGTTTTGTGTGTGTGTTTGCCGTGTGTGTGTGTACATGTGCATGTGTGTAAATGTGTGTGTATACATGGAGGGCTGACGGAGTGTTTTGGATTTGTGTGGGTGCCGGGGGAAAGGGGCTTAGGGTGTTCGTGGTGGGCAGAGCGGTCTTGTTGGTGATGTATGGTGACCTGGTGCATTGGTAGTCGTCAGGCTAGGCCGGTTTTTGTCGTATCCCCTTTTTGCCGCCGGAGGGAACCGCCATTAAGAAAAGCCCGAGGCGGGGATATGACGATTTTCCAGGGTTTCATTATCCTGGGGCGGGTGTACGGCAGTCGGCTGCCATCAGGGTATAGTACATATACCTGATGGGAGGTTCGAATCCTCCTGTACACGTCGGGGGCTTATGGGGATGTGCAGGGATTTGACACGTGTACCGGAATGCAACCGTGTGTTTTAGGTTTCGCCGTCATGATGTGATAATTGATTGATTGCTTCTTCATTCTTCGTGTGAGTGGGGAAGGGGTGGGTGACACCGGTTTGACCTGACTGACCATGTCACCTGCCGTTAGGAACCGGCTGGCAAGGGGCTGCGACTTGAGGCATGCGGGGGACGCATGGAGAGAGGTGGAGGCCCCCCGCTGCACGGCTGCGCTACTGGACGTCCTCGCCTTCTTATAAACAATGCGCGGTACCTGTTTTGGAGCCATGGTGAAGTATACGAAACGTCGAGTGTCAGGTGTAGGGCGTCGGTTGTGATTTTCCGGCAGTTAGGACGAGCAGCGCTTTCATTCGCCTTAGCGTTGCATCCAATTGCCAACCCACTAATTCGTTGCTCTACAGCTTTCGCGCCATCTGAATTAATAATGTAATTCTTGCGGAGGTATTCGTATCACGTTTTGGATCGATTCCTCATCTGCGCGTGCACTTCTCCAGCGCAGCTCTTTTAACACTGGCCAGCCTCTGCTCGTAACGGGGTACCTGCCTACCTAGCGATAAGGCCGTACAGATCATCACTTCGGTTTCGGAAGGGTGCTTGCTTATGCGAAAGCCGGCACGACGCGCGCTTTCCTGCTGGATCCATTAACCGCATTCCGCCCTACCTGCTTCCTTCCATTGCAATAGAGTTTGTTCGTCCGTGGATCAGTCTGTGGCCCCGGCCTGGTCCCGGCCAGTTACGGGAATGCCAGCGTTACCCTCAGCCTCAGCGGAGCGCTGGATCAGATCACGGGGTGACTTGAACCGCCGGTCATGTGTATTTATGCGTTCGCGCAGTGTTGTTGGAAGACGTCATTGGGTGATCTGGTTAGTCAGTTTCGGTTATTGGAAAGAGATTTATTCCCGGCATGAGGTTATTAGCATCGGCACCTTTTGTTAGGCGCTTGAGATAGTTGATGTTCAACTGGCCGCTGGGTGCTTTCCGGGCGCCGCAAGCTGCGAGGTGTCACATGAGCTCTCTCCAACCCACCACGCGCAAGTGCCTTACCGCAAGACCAGCCCCCAACGGGGCTGGGCCCCCCCCTGGCCGCTGCGCCGCTCCTCCAGGTGGCTACTTCATTGCTACCTTTACCAGCGGTCCCCGTGTGATCAGGCTCCTGGAGGGGCGACCCGAGTTCCGGAGCCCCATGTTGAGACTAGCACGGAGGTGGAAGGTGCGCCCACAACCCATGAACACCACACCGGTGGGACCATCACCATCACCTACCCATGTAATTGATCTTTTCCTCCCTTCTCAGGTGATGTGCACAGGGCCTTCACAGCTTCATAAGCTTCACCGAGTCCTCGAAAACGTGTTCTGGGACACCGATGCTACCGATGCTGTTAAGTTAAAAAAACTGTTTTCGTTACCTCGCCCTGCCCCTCGCTCGTTCATAACACACACATGGACCCGAAAACGGCCTCCTGCATTTGGTGCGGGCTACATTTGCGACATTGCCGACACGGGGACTGCATCCGTGGACGGCACCTCGGAAGGCTCCCTGGAGTACCTGGTGGATCTGCCACCCTGCAGCGAGTGGCTGCGGGTGTGGGCCTTTTACCCGTGCTCGACTACATGGACCCCGTGCTGGCGACATGCTTCCGGGACATAAGCTTCCATGCGCGCACACGTGGGGTTGCGCGAGTGGTTGACCATGGCATGCCGATGATGTGAAACTGGGGGGCGTAGGGAGGCCAGCATGGGTACGGCATAGGAGGGCCGCCGCAGGTGCATGGTGGAGGTCCGCCACAGGGGTACGGCGGAATGCCGCCTCAGCATGGTGGACCACCATCTTTCGGTGGACCAGGGGGCCCGGATGGGCGCAAGAGGGGAACCGGCGGGCCACTAGGGTGCGGCAGGTTCCATGGGGGCCCTCAACAAGGCTAAGTAGATGGCATGGATCGCGTTATACCGCATCAGGGTTTTGGTTGACAATTACCGGGTTGCATATATGTGGCGACTGCTGCTGTGCGGTGCACCGCCTGCGAGTCTCAATCTGGGGAGCTGCTGGTAGGGTTTGCTGCCGTAGCCTATCAAGGGCCCTCATCAAGGGCCGAGAGCAAAGCCCGCCTACGGGGGGATGCCTGAGGACCCGGCTTGTTCCAGAGGGGCTTCGCTGCCTGAGGACCGCAGTGTTGTGTCATGGATGCTTGCTTCTTAGACACATGGACTTGCACACATCTTAATGGCGTTGGCATCTACAACCAGTCTGCTGATATCAAGCAAGCACGTGGGCGAGCACATTGCCAGAGGTACCTAACCCTACCTCGGAAGATATATCCTGCATGAAGCAAATTAGCTTCGCTACGTGGTCGATAGCAGGCTCAATGGTGTGGGGAGTGACGTGGTCAGGTAGTGTCAAGATGCATGGCCACACGATAGCGGAGAGCTTTCCCCAATGTTGAGCTGCAGCACGGCATATTATAAGCAAGACAGGCACACACACGCACGTTGCACAATCCAAGTGATTGATGGTTTTCAATGGTGGTTTCAAATCGGCTCCATGCCAACGCCAATTCAGCACTGTTGATCCACCGCACTTGGCACTGTCCTCTCCTACCTCTTACCATAAACGGAATGGTTCATGTACCTGTTGATCGGCGGGAGCTGCCACGGCGCTTACACTTGCTCAGCAAGCATAGCTGAACCCTCAGCCAACTAGCTCCAATCCACCGCCTTGCCCAGCCAATTGCACAACCATGCCGCGCAAAACCCAGAGCTGCTTATATGCCTATGCCAAAAAGGACTGTCCTCAATGGCAGCGCCTAAAGGCGCCCGAGGTCGAGTTCTGGGTCTGAAGTTGCACTTTTCCGCTGGCATGCTGCTGTGAGGCACTTGGATAGCTTGCTGCAAAGCCTGATGTAGCTCGCATGCTGTGTGTATGTGCCGATGGGGAAGATTGCGAGGGGCCACAACTGAACACACCGAGTTACATTCTAGGACCATCCTGCTTATTGAACAAGCTCTGCTTGCTTCTTCCGCCACATAATGTCCAGAGCGGAATCGCCCTCACCCTGCGCGCAAGGTTAAGTTTAAACCATGGTGGGTGGGTTTTCCATATGCGGACACAAGAACGTGGATTCCAGCTACCCCGCAAGCTATGTGAATTTCTTTACGCTGGATGACCATTAAAGACATCGTCACGATGCAATTACCCCGTTGTTTCCAGTGCAAAAGCTATCGCAATTAGTAGCACATAATTCAGAAACCAGCTCTTACCATAGCGCGTACATTGCCAGCAACCGCAAAGGTACTGAACTGGTTGTTGTACACGCCGTTGGCGTCCAGGTGCCCGATGTTAATCTGCACGCTGGCATGGTCCTTGGCCGTGATGAGCTTGTTGGTCCACGCGCTGCGAAACAATAAATATTAGGTATCACAAAAAATAAAACACCGGCTGTCCGTAGCCGCGATATCAGCGCGCCGTCACTGGCCGACCCACCACTTGCGCGGGATGTAGAGGTCGACGACCTGGCCCTCGTCGTTGATCATTTTGACGACCTGCCCACAGACCTCAGGTAAGTGCGTTCAGGGAGAGAAAGAAAAAAGGAATGGAAGGTACTCAAACTTACTGCGACCCCAACGCCCGAAACCACCCTGGAGCTTAGGATTGCAATTTACATTTGGCAGACACGCGCTATGTCTTAAGTATAACACAGCATCCATGATTGTTACATGTAAGATATCGTTATGTAGGTATTGTTTTCCTAAACCTAGCCCGTTTAGGGTATCCACTGAGCGGTATCCAAATCAAGTTTTAACTGCTTGATCGTCCTGTTTTGGATTGACTTGGGTGGTTTATTCTCATATCAACGATAGCGTCGGCGTGCCGGGGAGTTGTTCAGTGCCGCCAGGGCACGCTCGACTTCCTGGAAATCCATTGAATCGCCTGTGCATGTGTGGCAATGCATATGTTTTTCTGAAGCTGGCCGACGATTACAATGATACTACCTGAAAAGTACTCAAAGCTGAAGAGTACATCATTCACGCTAGATAGTACCTGAGGCCATGCTTCTCTGTTCTTGCTCTGCATGCGAGTGAACGGATGATTGGTTCCGTGGTGTAAATACTTGCCTTAGTAATGGTGGTGCAGGGTGGGTTATTGTTGAGTAGCATATTGTTCACCACCTTCGCAGGCAGGTGCGCCTGCGTGTGCGGTACAAGGGGCAGTGGGAGGAAGAAGGTGTTACAACAGCGGATACGCGTCGATGCGGCTGAATAACTTCAGGGGAATATAGGGAAAGAAAAAGGGGGATATCCTGTAAGTCGCAGGTAAGCACACGGAGATCGTGGGCGGTGCAGAACGCTGCAAAAGGTGCAGAAATTACTCGGATGTGACATTGAACCTTACCTCACACTTCGCGCCACATCTTCGCATTCAGGGTGATATCCTTCAGGCATGGCGCCCAGCATGCACACCGCAGAGTACCGCTTTGCATGAAACGCCTAGACAAATGCAAGACTTCAAATGCAATCGTAATTTTCCAACTAGCGTGGACAATTAGCCTTTAAGTCCCCAGGAAGAGTCCTGAAGCGTGCAACCTAACCCAGGCGGACACATTATGAATACCTAGCTCACAACACCAGCTCAATTGCTGTAACTCATCCCTCCACTTTCGTGCGTAGAGGGAGCGGATGGACATCGTTACATCCATGTATTTGACGTTAAGCATATAAAACTCCGTGCAGATGGGTAAAAGTCAAGGTTCCCAGTCTGACGGAGAGGGCATCGCATTGCACATTAACGGACGAGACGGTAGACATGTTGACACCTGGACTGCAGTACCGAATAGCACTGCATTACTGTGACGAGATTTTGGTTCGCCCACGCCACCGATGAATTACACAAAAGCGACGCGCAGACAGACAGATGCTGAGCCCCACGTGCGTGTCCCCAGCATGCCTGATTACTGGCATACACCATTGCGCCGTTCAGACCTAGAACGTACTCAGCACGACCGCTGCTGACTGGTCCAATAAGCGCATAACCGATATCGCCAACAGAATGCGGCCATGATGGGGAGAGAGGACCATTGCGCGGACAGCCGTGGTGGGGACGAGGACACCAGTGCTGTACTGCCTTTTCCGGCTCTTCACAACAAATCCTCGTGAGGACAGTCCTGGCATTCCTTCACTAACATGTCTTGCTGCTTCCACACCCCTTAGCTGCCTGAATGCACGCTGCTTCCGCCCTAACAAGCTGCGGCCATAAGTCAGCAATCGAAACAACCTTAGGCAAAGGAACATTCAGTATCGGCGGTCAGGCACATTAACCCACCGCTACTATGCCATCACTCTCGCGGCAATCGCCAGTAATATTATCCGCGCGCCGAATCCCCCACTCGCGCCCAAGCGTCACGCTGTCTGGTTTCTGTGCAGAGAGGCAATCGCAGCTTTCAAATCGTCCCTACGACAGGAATATCCGGACATACCAGGCTAGCGCAAAAGGCAATCAACCTCTACAGCATCGCAGAAGGAAGTACGGGTTAAAAAGGTAAGCCGGTCCACAGCACTCAGGTTCGGTCGCGCCACATCGTCCAGCCGCAATCGCCAGACCAAAGCTCCAGCCAGGGCAAGGCTCGTAGCCTTAACCACCTTAGGGCCCCTTTAATTCTCTGAAGTTCGCACCGACACGGTCCCGAACACAGGCCATGCACCTCTCCACAAAAACGTGTTACTCCAGACAGCCCCGACGCGCAAAACAGCTTTGACCAGAAGCATGCGGCTGCAAGGTCCCGAACGAAGGGGCTGCCTGGAGCATGCACAGAAAACCCTGCAGAAACGCATGCGGCCGAAAATGGATGACATCTGGAGACACAATACGAAGACCAGTCCGGCACAGCTTACCATGCCCTACTCAACCTGCTCAACCCTACCCTACTCCATGTCCCCTTTAGCAGCTTGCTTCACCTCTACACGCATACATAAACCGTATTGCGTTTTGCCGTTGCTCCTGAGGAAACAGCAAATGGTGCATTAGCATCAGTGAACAGCACAAAGAGGTACGCACACGCCCACCTCACGGGATTGCATGGGTGCACAAGGTGCGTGCTATTGAAGGTGGCGGTTAGGATGTATATTACAATTGCCACGCTGGCGGCTAACGACGCCAATTAAGCTTGGACATCAAACTACGGTAAGACTGTAGGGGTATTCGCGCAGCGCTTTCTGTGTTCCAATAACATACGCGCGCGCGCGTCGCCTCCTTGCTTGTTTCACGTATGCTGACGTGACTAACGCATGCTCGCCAAAGTCACGTAACATATTTACGCAGCAACAACGCATTCATTGTGCTCAACCCAGACCGAATGGCTGCCGTTGCTGCCAAAGACAACCTGCTGCACCGTCGTTGTGACCTTTGTAAATTCTGTCTCCTCAACCACGGAAGATACAACCCTCAGCGCTTGGGCTCATTTTCGCCGTATATAAAAGCTTGAGTCCATTGAGTCTCCATTTGGATGGCATTGACTCTACATGCGCACGACCTTGAACCCTGGCCGCCGTGCCGGTGCATCCTCATTCACCCAGCGGATGTCCTCATAGAAGGCAACTTCGCTCAGACTGATGGCCTTCAGTGATCCCACGTCCATTAAGCCGTCGACTGCGGCACCGTCGGCGTCCATGCCGCTGTCACCATCAACTCCCTCGCGATGGGTGCCGCCGGCCTTGGCAAGGCTTGTCAATCCCGGCATGCTACTGTATGCCAAGTTCGCCGCCAGGAAGGTGCTGCTACCAATGGATTCCGTCGCCATCAGCGGCTGTGAAGACAACGAGTCAGCTGCGCTGGTGCTGACCTCCAGCCTTTCAGAGCCACCACCATCAGCGTTCATGGCGGATTCCAGCTCCGTATCCGGCTGGCTAGCGCGCCATAGCTCATAAGCCTAGGTCCGTAGTACAGCGTAATCATGCGGAAAGCGTAGGGTAATGTGGGAGGGTAATAACAAACCATCAAAAGCTGGACATGGCCAAAAGAATGGGATGCTGACATCCTTTGATGTTAGCAAAGGAAAGGCCTCAGGTGAGGACAGCCGGTAGTGCCGGGGCTACAGGCTGCCGGGCCTGCGTGCAGATGGATCTGGTGAAGGCAGATGATTGCGGCCATTTCTTCTTCGCCATCCTTACTACGAATGCACAAATGCGTACCTCGCTCCGTTTCAGGCAGCCTTGCTAAGGGATCCCACCCAGCCCAATCCGGGCCAGCCCCAGCGCACCTCCGGGTACGTCCTCAATATATGATTAGCCAGCCGTCCCTCGTCACCCAAGGCAAGCGAAATGTGCAACGGCGTTAGCACCAACACACCGCCGTCGACAAGCCCACTTGGAGAGCCGCCGGCGAGGCCTCCACTGCCGCGGTTGCCATCCCTGACCACCGTCTCTGATGGCCCCGTGACGGCATCACTCCTCGATGTGACACGGCTGGCGGCGGCCATGGAAGAGGCCGCGGGCTGGCTGCAGGCACGAAAGTCAATAACCTTGAAAGGGCTCTCTTCTAACAGATCCGTCTCCGCCGTATCGAAATCTAGGCCTATGTACGAGCCAGCTGTCTCCGAACAAGCTGAGCCGCCGGTGTCCATGGCGGCCGTGAGGTTTGCTGTGGTTGTAGCTTCGGCAGTGCCCTTGTTGCCAGCCACGTATTGGCGACGGGGCCCTGCGTCAGCGGAAGCGGAAGCATCGGCGAGACCGCCGCTAGGGCGCACCTCAAAAGCCCGGAAGGTGGAGCTGGTGCGTCGGGAGCGTGAAGGCCTGCGGAGGTAGTCACAAATAGCGGACGCCAGATACGGCCCGAACCCGGCAGACGGGCGCCGCACGAAATGCAGCGATAAGTAAACATATCACTCGTTGACGCATGCGTCCATGGCATTGAGAGCGGTGCAGAGCAGGACCTTGGGCTGCAAGGTTGCACGCAGCATTGATGATAGGTTGTGGCCCGAGCGAAGGGCGCGATATGCTCCCGCGTCTTCAGGTGACCTGTAGTAACAATGTTTAATGCACAGCGCAACCCATCTGCGCCATTAATTCCATTAACGCACCACATACAGCGTATTCCTTTACACCACCACCCCCATCCTGCGTCTGTGGTCCTCCTAATACCGGAGTCGCCCATCTCACACCCACCGCGCGATTGCTGCGAAGCTGCTCCCGTCAGTTCCGGTGCTGCGTTGAATGGCAGCCTCCAGTGATGCGGTGTCTCCCACAGCGCTGCTGGCACGCGATTCCAGAGAAATGGCCAGGATAACGGCTTCGTGTGCCCAAATATCCTTCATGCCGCAGCTGGTGGACCATTCGGCAACCAAGTCGACCTTGAAGAATGCGGAGTTGGGAGCGGGTGACGGGACGCGGATGTGAAGATACGTGCAGGGTAATATTTCATGATACAGCAAAGCCAGCCTGGCAAAATCCTGTGCCGGCACTCAACAACCTGAAATGAGGAGTCCGCAGCGCAGACATAAAAGGAAGCATAAGAGGAACGGCGGTGCAGTGCGCGGGGTCACCCACCATTCGCGCGTCCCCGGACTTCACAGCCGCATGCAGCAGTGGCAGCTGCGTCACTGGCGTGCGCGTGCTTTCCAGCAGTCCCCGCAACGTGGCGCCAATGTCCCCAACCAGCAACCCCATCAGGTGCTCCGACAGCGCAATGCAGCCAGCCTCCACCGCTACGGCAAGCAGCATAGAACCTTGGCACAGCAACAGCTGGCGCAGCGTGTCCTGCAGCGGGTCAGGTACCACCGCGGCTGCAGCAGCTTCATCGGTGTTGCCGCCGCCTCCAGAGACGCGACGCGGCTTGACGTACATAAATTCGCTGCCGTAACCATGGAAATACAACACGTTGGCGACGCGATGTGCGCTTGCGTTTTGGTTGGTCATCAGCCCTCGCTCAAGTGCCGCTGCCTGCGCAAGCCAGGTGCCCAGCTCCTCCACAAACTGGTCCGCCGCAGCGGTGTGGCCCTGGTCCCGCAGGCTTCCCAGATAACCACGAACATCATCCAGCCAAATACACGCGGAGTCGCGTCCAACGGCGCCTGCAGCACCGGGGACGCCCCCACACACAGCACAGGCGCTGTCCACTGACATGTCGGCACTGAGAATGGGGCCCCCGATGGACTGTTGCGGCACTTCTAGAGCTGCCACCAGCAGCACTGGATGCGAGCAGACACGGCGACGGCTACGCCAGAGTTCCACATGCACTAAGCCGGGCATGTCCGCAGGTGAGGCGACAAGGGTGAGCTCGGCGGCGAAAGGCGCAGGCACGTGTGGTGGCGCCGCGGCGGCGCCAGCAGGAACCACCAATGCACGCGTGATGTCGCGGACAGTATGTGCAGAGTGCACACCGGAGGACATAGCGACCGGGTTGACATGGCGAAGAACCACCTGCAGCACGGGCGCGGGTTTGGGGGATTGGGACTAGGTGTGTGATTGTGGAACCTACAAACGTACAAAGAGATAAGAGAAGCGGGTTCATCTCCCCAAGCTTCCATAAACATTAAGAGTATTTGCATCCGTTCACACCTGCAGTTCTTCTACAATGGCGGGCGGGCACGTGAAGTGCAGCTGCAGGCGGGCGGCACGGCGGGGCGCCATCGCCACCAGTGGCGCATTGACCGACACGTCGTACGGATCACCGAGGGCAGCCGCATGAACAAATGACGCCACCGCGGCAGCCCGGGCAGCTGTCTTGCCATCCTGCGAAGGGCCAGGGCAGTGACCAGCAATGGAAGGAACTGGCGTCCTATGGGATAACGGCTGGAACGACCGCCATGTGGACCCAGCCCAGCCGGGTGGCCGGATTGCACCCGTGATACGGCTTTGGCTGCGGTGGGTGAACAACTACGGCTAAAAGTGAGCCCAGAAGGCGCAAGCCAGACGACCGCCCTACGAGGCAGCTTACCACACGGCATGGCCCGCAGGCAGTGGTTCCACTTTGACATACCTCTGCAGCTCGGATGTTGGACGTAAGTGTTGCGGTGGTGCTTTCCTCCAAAGCAGTCGCCGTAGAAAGGGCTTTCCCTGCATGGGAGTCCTTGGCCATCCAGCGCGAAGGAATCTCCTGTAAGGGATCTCGCTCGTCTTCCGCTGCGCAGTTCGCTGCACACTTCGCCGCCATGGCGGCTGCCGCCACAGGGTCCTGCTGGCAACAGTCGCTGGGGTGGCGGCGGCGGCGGAAGGCCTCCAAGTGGCGGAGCTGCAGCAGCGGCCATGTCACGAAGAGGTCGACGTCTAGCATAAGCCCATTTGTGATTAGCACAACGCCCGCAAAGAGACATCGGGCGCTCCAAACAAGTGTCTGAGCACGTGGCAAGCGGGCGAGGCACCAGAGGCAAGTGCGGGGCACGGCCCCTACCCTACCACATGCACCAGAACACCTGTATTCATATGCATCATTCAAGATCTGGTCCAGAATGGAACAGCCAGCTTCAATTACAACCTTTCCCATTCTGTCAGATACCTTCACAAACTAGGTCGATTTCCCCCCGGGCGGTTACCCATGAGTGCACCTGGAAGATGGCAGAGATATAGAATAACAGGCCTTCCCAGCCGAGGTGTAGCGCAGCTGCGTTTCGCAATGCTGTACCCGTCTGGCAGACGACGACATGGATGTAGATGGACAGCAGGACGGAGGGCATGCGGACCAGGAAGAATGATCGAACGGGCGACTGTCGGGGTAACGGGCGGCAGAATGGGAAAGGGCGGCGGAGAGCTGATAGACATCACTGGCTCAACAGGGTAACGTAAGTTAAGGCCGCTATCACAAACGTTGTTAAACACGAATTTTCCTGTGACTGGTCATACATAGCGGCACTTAAACACATAGTTAACTTGATTCCTTAGTTACAATCAAGACTATACTACCGCATCATATACATTATATTGTAATATACCATGTTTATATTGTCGTACCGCCTACACATTTTATAGCTGGCACACGATAGAAAAAGTCAAGTAACTTGGCGTACACGACGACCGAAATAGCCCGTACTTGATTTATGACACCCCAACCTAAAGAGGAACAGCATGGTCACGCCGGATAAGCGGCGCGTGAAGGAACCCATACCTTCTCTGGAATGCGCGTCTGCAGTGCAAGATACCAGTCAAAAGCCACAGAACCAGCGTTCCTGTTGGCCCCCTATCATGCGATACATCCTCGCTGTCCACGTTGATGCAGTCGCTATCGTGATACACTCTTATGACGGCGAATTCCCAACGTGCCCTGTCGCTGAGCCGCATATGACCCTACCTGCATGCAAAGCGCCTGCAGAGTAGTGATGAGCATCACCTTTTGGATCCAGCGACCTGAAATGCAGTCTCTGTCCTGCAGTGCGGTAAGTAGGTAGGTAGGGGGACTGGACTCCAATGGAGTAGAGGGTCAGGGGAACAGAAACAGAGAAATCATGGGGCATTGCTGATCGGGATATGGCACGTTCTGCACATGGTGGGAACAACCAGTCCACGCGAGCCAGTTTTGGAAAAGAACAGTTATCCTAACAACGGCAAAACAATATGCAATTGACCTTGATGACCTTAGTAGTAACCCTGAAAACCCACTAACCTACGGTATCTCCAGGCCCCGCTCACGCCACCCGCAGGAAGCACACATGCGACTCCTATGCACACATACGACAATTGCATTTCACGCGCAGCACACGCACACCCCACGTACCCTCAGAACATGAGGCAGGAAGCCGCAGGTGCACGCGGCCATCTGCAGCGTGCGCATCGCCACGCCGGCATAAACCAGGCCGCAACGCACGCTCCCCCAAGGGCCCCCGCCCAGCACCGCAAGGGAGGCCAACGTGAGCAGCTCCGTCGAAATAAAGAGCACCAGCGTGAAGGGGTTTACAGTGCTAACCTCACGTACTAAGGGGAGAGCTACGACGGTCAGGCAGATAAAGGCGGCATAGCTCAGATGCAGCGCGCCCACGCGTTCAGACAAGAAGCGTTTGTATTCCGAGCTGCGCAGCTCTGCCGGCGGCCTCATGGCGGTCTGCAAGGGCAGCAGCACCAGCCGATTCCACACCTCATGCCTGGCAGTGTTCGCGGCAGCCGGATTCTGCGGTACCACATCGGATTTGACCTCCGGTGCTGCCTCCGGCGATGCATTGTAGCTGCCAAAGGCCACTACCTCAGGCTCCATTTTGAAGGCAGTTTCAGTGGTAGTATTGGTGATGGTGGTCATTGGGGCGGCGGACGTGGAAGGGGCAATGGCGGTATCAGGTGCGGTCGGTAGGTTCCAAAGCTTGTCGTTAATTTGTATAGAAATGGGCTGGAAGGGAGCAGCGGGCAGTTCCGGGTCCAGTCCCAACATCTCCAGGAGGCTCTCCGCGCCCATGCCGTCGATGTAGTCTGGCGTGGACAGCAGCGAACAGGAAAGGGCATTCGGGGATCTGACATGATGTGAGCCTTTATTAGAAACAAGCAGCGAGTAATCCAGCGGGCATGAGATGAGGCATCTAGCACCAGGTGACCGCATCGGCACCGGCATTCGGACACCAAAACATCCGTGAAGTAGAAACACGGAAAGAGGTATTACGCGGTGGGGAAAGGAATAGAAGGGAGCAGGGAGAAAATGGAAGTATAGGGTTTGGGGTGGCAGGTGTGGGAAGTAAAATCCAAGTCCGCGTCCTGAGAAAGATGAGTGAGGCGTCCTGGGTGTCTTCACTTGCATATGCAAACAAGCGGAAGCCTTAAACGAGGTGGAGGCCTGTAGGATAGGCGCGTAAGCACACGCGCACAAATGTACGCACGAAAGACGCGCAGTCCCCTTTTTCATACACAGGCATATGTGCACATGCGGCGCAGACAGATGCATGAATTGCACGCGCACCGTCAAGGATTGCCTTGGGGTTGCAAGCACCGGCGGTATCAAAGGGCTGCGCAGAATACGACGCCCCTGGAAAGCCAGCGGTGCCGTTGTTTGCGGCGCCTCCAGCCAGAGCAGTTGGGCAAATTATGGTGGGACTCGCCGCCGCCACTTCGGCAGCCTCACTAGCGCGGGGAGCGTACACGAGGTCCAGGTGCACGATGAGGCTACCCTTGCGCACGCACGCATTAGCCACCTGCCAGCCAGGAGCTCTGCATGAAGAGGGAAACCAACAAATGGGAATGGAATTGAACAGGAAGGAAACCACAAGACGGGCAATTTCAGGCATACTGCACTTGGCAGGGCGAATTAGCGCTCCATCGTCCGAAGATATTGGCGTATTCCCCATATCCGTACTAACCTCATGCACCAACCAATAGCGTGAAAGTGAACAGTTCGGCTGCCGGGATGACCAATACTACCTGTATCGTCATTGAGCCTGGGGAATCCCTGTATCATTTGCGAAATTACGGCGGAACACGCCATGACGATGGAACCCCTGAAGGCCACGCCGTGCGGTCCCCTTCCCACGCACCCTTCTGCAATCGCCATCGCAAGTCTTTCGCGCCAGTTACCAGACAGCATGTCTGGATTAGCAGCGGGGATGTAGAACTGTGCAGAGGAACAATGTGGGCCACCAACCTGCAGTAGCGAACAGCCGGTATCAAACAGGTGAGGCGCGGCTCACGTACTGCAATACGTATAGGATACGTATTGCAGTACTAAAGGTTGACTGCGTGTTGAGGCGACCAGCAGAGACGTGCACGCTATGGAGCTGCGCAAACTCTTAGACCGGTCATTGCCATGTCTATTCCTTGTTCTAAAAGCTTACATGAGGATGGCGCGTAACGAGTCAACACACACGTTGCATTCATTCATACCTGGCGGCGCTGGTGGGACAGAAGAACGTAAGAAGAGGGTCCGCGTGCAACGCTGCGAAGGGCCCTCATGAAACGCTTTTGGGCGGAGGGGACAACCGTTGAGCTGCATGGGTCGGGGCCGCGATCAGGTAGGAACAGGTTTGGTTTCTGATGTTGGTGAAGGATTAAACTTAACACGGCGGCATCCATGCGGCACTGAAGGATTAACATCTGGTGAAGCGCTAACTAGGAGAGGGTACAACGTGGGCTCTGCGAAGCCGCCCGGGTGCCAGCGATCAGGCATGCGCGCACCGGCCCAGGCAGCCCTGACACGCCTGGAACCCGGCACGGATATCAGCAGCACGGGAAATCACATCATAATCCATAAGGAAGCATCGTGTTCCAGGCCTGAAAACAGCACGGCGAGTTACATGGCGCGAAGAAGGAAGGGGTTCTTGCCCGCATACTGTCGCAACATCAACCCTGACGCGTCTGCTGTGGACCCCACGACCTTAGGCTTGCAGCACAGGACCGAAACTCAAGCCTTCTTGCACAGTGCCTGGACCGCATCCCTGACACCCAGGGGGGCTTTCTGCGTTCGAGATATATGGCATGATACCCTAACCATGCAAACGCAAAAACGAACCTCAGCCGCAACATTTCGGCGTGTGACTGCGTGCAAGCGGTGCTGCCCTCATTGCCAGCACCCGCGACTGCAGCCGTTCCAGTCGCAGCCGCCATCGCGGACGCACCAATACTGCTCTGGCTATTCCTCACAACATGCGACGAGGTCTGAAGGCCCCGGGCCGACCTTGGAGCCGCCGATGCCGCCGACGCGGCCACCAGAGGGGTCGCAACTGTCGATGTCGAGACACTGGCCGGACGCGCCTCTATTTGCTCAACCTCGCAGCTGGCGGGACGGGAGGTAACTGAGATGCTCGTCGGGGCCAGGTTGGCAGACTCGGAGGCGCAGCGCTGGCGGCGGAAGGCGCTGACGTGTCGCGCCTGCAGCATGGAGGAGAAGGTGACCAGCCAGATCTGCCAGGCGATGCTGATGATGACGACACCCCAGGTGGGAGTATTGGCTAGCACGTTGTAGCGCTGCCACACAATAACCCGAATGAAGGCCTCCACAAACTGCACCACATACTGCTTGTGGACAGGCGTCTGGAGTCCGGCGAGGAAGGGCAGCAGTTGGGGCGGAGAGGGAACAGGGCCAGGTCTGAAATCCAGTGAATGGGGTCGAGAGAGGGTTGCCAGGGGTCTAAGCAGGAACCGCATCTACTCACGCAGCAAAAGGGAGCAGGTGCCGAAGACGACCTTGAAGTTGTACTGCCCATTGGATCCATTTAGGACATCGCCTAAGCGCCCTAAAGATCCAGCCCCACCGGCGAGCCCTCTTGCCCCACCTGGCTGAAGGCCGCATCTGCCATGGTGAGGAAGCAGTGCTTAAACATGTAATGATTCTCGTTGGGCAGCCGGTCAAGCAGGTTGAAAATTTTGAGTACCGTAACAATGCCATAGGTAATATTGGTCCATACGCAGATGCTTTCGCGCCACCTCAACCATGTGTTGCGTCGCACGATGTACATCAGCACGGAGCCAACGCTCATGCTCCAAAATACTTGCACAACCAGCGTGTTGAAGGCAAGACCGTATGACTGCGTATGAGGGTGTGCAGGTGACGGAAGCTAAGGAAAACAGCACGGTAGAATAAGGAGAGCGAGCTGGTATGGAACGGCGGGCCTGGTGCAGATGAAAAGGTGGGAATGAATCACGACACGCAGGGACCAGCTTATAGTGAGAAAGTCTAAGGGCCACGCGTGGCCCAGCGGCATGTTAACGAAGCACCAAAACAAGCTGCATGAAACAGAAATAACGGTGTTACGGATAGGGGATTGGACAGTCACAGGAAACGTGTACGCATTATGGCATAGGTAAAGGCGCCCCGACTCCACGGTTACGAAGAAGTGCTGAGAATGCATAACATAACGGATCCAGCAACAAGGTCAGCGTCTTCACAAAGAGTGAAAAACTCGGCTTTCACTAGCTGGCAATAGACAATGTGCATATCCACAAGCGGATGGCGAATCGGCGACCGGCGGGTGCACAATCGATGCTGCATGGAAGGCTGTTCACTCCTATGCGGGCATAGTATCCGCACGTCTCAGGCGACGATGATCTGTTTTGTTTTAAGTCAGCCCCTGCACTTTAAGGCATGCTCATGAGTGTGATGGCACGGATTTGAAGGCTGTGCTCGGGGGAAAGCGTCAGGAACACTGCGGCATAAGGGTCTACCGGGAATGGATGGTGGCGGAGGGTGACAAGGCTGTCAACGCGCACAGCATCGATTCATGGGGGAGGAGTAGATCACACAATAACTCACTTAACCAAGAGCATTCTCCTTTTTGACGATGTGTGCATATCTGATACTTCTATCGCAACTTGTGGTAAGGGCCAGGCGGCTAGTGCGGGTTGCCAGGATCAACCGCCGTCCTTGTACCTAAGTGCGCACCAAACCCACCGCCAGGAAAGCGCCCTCCGTTAAAGTACGGAAGACGTGCCATCCAATGGTCAAACCGTAAACCTGGGAGGTCAAGTACCTGCCGGAACGAAACGAAGGGCAAAAAACAGTGACACAAAAGCCAAGGGCATCGACTAGCTTGCCGCGGCGCCTCGCCACTGCTGTATTAATTCCAGTCTAACCTTTATCAATTCCATTTTAACAGTCATCACAACTAAAGCGAGGCAAATGCAACTTGTGGAGATGGAAGAGGGCAGGGAAAACGCCACAGCCTACGGAAAGCGTCCGGGCACCCAAAGACCATTCCAAATCGTCTTACTCGCTGTAAGCCTGGCTGCGCACATCTGATGCGGGGATGACAGCGGCCAGTACCGCTGCGGATAGAGTTGACGCCAGAACCCTGAACAGGCCATAAGATGCGTCCATTGTTTAATAAACTACGAAATCGACAATCACAGATCACCCAGGGGCTGTCGAGCTGTGGACCAACAGAACACTAGCTATGAAACCAGCGCTGCCGAATGTGCAGCCAAGACATGCTTTCTCACCTAAGACTGACATGCTTCGCTTTCTTGCCATTGGCAAAGTGTTTCTGTGGAGGCTCTTGGTCATTGTCGACCACGGTCCCCTTGGGGGTTGGACGTTTACGCAGCATCCTAAGTCATCCAACAAGAGATATTCATTTATATCATCTTACATGAAGTCTTAATATGTGCGTGAAATTTTGTGATCTTCTGAGTGCTGAGTTATTCTAATTTTGTAACCCAATATTTTCGTACAAAACCAGGGGTGCGGGCAAGGCGTTTCCTAATCCAAGGAATTAAATTCTACTAGTTTTTGATTAGCAAAAATAATCTTGGATTGTTTTCGCCATCTGATCCGCTTTCTCAGCCGCCTCATGTGAGTTGCGATTTGCGATATTTGAAGTTTTTGTTCATTTAATTTTATTGTTATATTTTCACGTCTTTTGAAACAAAATTGTTCGCCATGGAGCCTCCAAGCGCATCCGCCCCTCCAGAGGGCTTCGGCTGTCAGAGTGACAGACAATGTACACTAGGCAGAGGGTGATACCCAGAGGGTGATACCCAGAGGGTGATACCCAGTGAATTGACTCAATTGTCCGCAGAAGTACTGGCCGAGTAATCCACTACCTCCAATTGTAGCTTAGATGCGGCATGATTGAAGCGAGTATAGCCTCTAAGCTAGGTTCTGCTAGGTTATGTACGGTAGCCGTACGGCTTGCTGTTAATTTTCTGTTTACACTTGTCAGCTCCTTCGGCCTTGCGCGTACTATTCATGGCATCAGACTATCTAACTAACGCGCCATATGGCACCAGAAGGGGGGTAACCCCCCCGTAAATGTTACACAGGCCGGTAAGGGAGAGGGTAGCAGTTACTGACCCCCCCTCGTTACAAGGGGGGGTCAGTAACCGTACCCCGGGGTAGGGGTAACCTTAACTGGGGTGGGTAACTGGAGGGGTAACCCTGAGGTTAAAGGGGGGGTCAATAACCTTACCCTGGGGTAGGGGTAATGTTATACAGGGGGGTAACTGGAGGGGTAACCCTGACATTAGAGGGGGGGTTCAATAACCTTACCCTGGGGTAGGGGTAATGTTATACAGGGGGGTAACTGGAGGGGTAACCCTGACATTAGAGGGGGGGGTCAATAACCTTACCCCGGGGTAGGGGTAATGTTATATGGGGGGGGGTAAAGGGATGGGGAACCCAGGTATTCACATAGACCCATATGTAAGGCTTACACATTGATATTGGGGCCCATATATCGGGGCTTTTGCATGTCCAGTATAGTTCTAAGCTCCATGTCATCACACCACCTAGTGAGCCTGACAAGCCTACAATGTCTACCACTGCTGAAATGTCTCTAAATCTCCATGCATGCCTGTTTCACCAATCTCACCTAAATGCATAACAAGTGATGCGTAGAGCCACACAAGCAAACGAATCTTGCCTGTATTTGTTCACCTCACAAAGCTGCACAGGCTAGCATGTCTCCGCATCTATCCAGCCAGAAAATCTTATATATGTGCATGCGTGCGTGTCTACGCATCTGCCTTCATTCACTACATCTGGTCTATTGACATGCATACCACATGCACCCTAAACCTAACCCAATCCACAGCAGCCATGCATGCATGCGGGTCAAATATGAAAACCTATTTATTATGATGAACCCCACGCCCAATAATCCATAGCTCCCTCCGTTGTATGTTGTTCCAGCTGCATTGATCCCACATCTTGCTCACCCTAAGCCAATTTGCCTGCGGTGAAGGAATAGTGAAGGAATAGAGAGGCAGCAGGTTAAAAATGTTGAGAGCTTGTGAGCTATGTACATATTTCGGAATGCACCTACTCTGTATTATTGAAGGCGATATGACTTTTTGCGCTGGCGTTTTGCTGGTGGCTCCTCGGCGATTGCCTCCACTGTCAACTCCTCTGGATTGGTCGTGGGGTTCACGAAACCACTGCCACCCGCCTGCTCCAGGTCATCACCGCCACCAGTAGCATCACCATTAACGGTGTTCTTTACCTGCTCCTGTGGCCTCTGCTGCTGTGGGATGGCACGCTCCATGGTCACCGCAGCCACGCCATCCTTCTGCTGCTTGCCTATAACAACCAATAAGCATTAGTGAGCACAAAGCTATTTATAGTGGTAGCTAGATAACTGTCAGGCAGGGAAACCCATGCAGATAGCAATGTACAATGCACGTGTCACTACTATGTAAACCCTAAGCACAACCATTACATACTCATGATCAACATCTCAACTTACTTTGCTCCTTAATCCCGATGCGGTCCATAATGTGCTCCCATATCTCTGCCACTTTCTTCTTAGCCTCCAGGTCGGCCATCTTCTTTTCATCCTCGGTCAGGTCAGCCAAACCCTGCTCAACACGCTGCTTCATCTCAGCCCGCGCTGTGTTGTATATCCCCAGGCTGTCTCTTGCTTTGTGCCCTGTGAACTAACGCCGCACTAGGTTCAGGTGTAGGGCCATTGTCGTGCTGTCCTATGCCGAGCTGCCTTGCTCCCTTGTGTCCCCCCGTCCCCACCGGCCACACCAGTCGTGGCACTAGCCTCCAGACGTTTTAGGTTTCGTTAGCTCGTTTCGTTTACTTGTCTAAAGCTGGCTGGCGCCTGATGTGTGACGTCTTCAGGCTTTGGTGCCGTGTCGTGTGTATGTGTGATGGAGCTAACTTGGTTCGACGGCCGCGCTATCGTTATCAAGCCCTCCTAAGTGGATCCGAACGGACAACCTGTGATCAACCGCTGATGGCGACCCGACGATGAGGTATCAGGATGCGCCATCAAGAGATGCTGGGGCAGCGCGGGTGTCTGGGTGGGTGTTTGAGTGGAGCCAGAGACGTGGTCGGTCTTCGTGGGCATGGGGCACATCTTTAAGGAGCCGCAAGCTTTTGGACCAACTCCAGGCAACCAGGCAAGCATGTCCAGCATGGCCATCCCGACTGCCTTACGGGCCGCGCATTCGTGATCACGGGCGTGCTGGACAGCCTGACGTGCCCCGTCCGACACGGAGGACCTTATCAAGCAGCACGGCGGCACGTTGGCCCAGCAGACCGTGTCCGTCAAGGCATCATGCATTCGAGCTGGCAGGCCACAACGTGGCGAATATCGCATGGTGAGGATGGTCATTTACGTACGTGGCGTTAAAAGGAATGGGTCGATACGGGAACCAGGAGTGCAGCATCTCTATGCGTCGCGGTGCGCAATGAAAGGGGGGAGTACACGTGTTACTGTTGCCGGTTTGCCGGTGCTCGTCACCGGAAAGTGGTATTCCTATGTATTCGTACCAGCAGTAAGCGTCACGCGGTGCTGCATATGTGCTGTCGCATGTGAAGCCAAGGCCTGAGTCAGGATATAAGATTCTGCGAGTGCTGCCGTTTCTCACCTCGGACTTCTTTGGCTCCACAGTGGCGGCCGCAGGGCCAGGTTGCACGGTGCGCAGGCCGGACGGCCCCAATGCCGGATTACGTAGCCAAGCTGCCCATTATTACCGGCGCCAGCAGTGGAGGCGGATTGCTGAACCAGCTTTGGGTGGACAAGTGTAAGCCAGCGAATAGCTTTGAGCTGGTCGGCAACAACACGCTGGTGTCCAACGTGAAGCAGTGGAACCTGGAGTGATGGGAACAGGTGTGACGGTGGATGGATGGGTGGGCGGCTTACTTGGTGATGGCAACTGGCGCGGGCGGCCTGGTGATAGCGTGGATGCGACTGTGCCCGACGGCGTGAAGTCATTCACAGTGCGGCACATCTTTAACCTGTTCATGCTGTCAAGGGCAATCCTGCCTTAGGTAGGTAGGTGCGGTGAGTTGGGGGCAGCTGTTGTCCGCAGATGCAGGTATATATGATGCTGTAAGGATTGCCACAGTCGGAAGTAATTGCTCTTTGGGGCTGCTGTGGGCTATCCAGGAAGCCATGGTGCAACGCAGTGTGGGCCTTGCCATAGCTGAGATTTCCATCCGCTCTTTGGCCAGGTACGAGGTGGTGGACATGACCGCCAGTGACGTGCGTAATAAGAGCAGCGAGTGGCTGCGGATGTGGGCCTTATACCCGTGCTCGACTACATGGACCCGTGCTGACAACATGCTTCCGCCGGGACGTAAGCTTCCATGCGCGCACACGTGAGGGTGCGCGAGTGTTTGACCATGGCATGCCGATGACGTGAAACAAGGGGGCGTACAATGCAGGATGTGATGTGATGAGATGAGAGGCGGGGCCCATTTGATGGAGGGGGTTTGGAGTACACGGAGCTTATGTTACGCTCCCTGAGTCGGCAGCGTTCAGCACTTATGCCTGTGTAGGCCATCCAATATTGAAATGGCGTGAACAGTTCGAAAGAACAACGAAGAAGTGGTTGGAAATCCGTCATACGGGCTGCTGCTGAGCGCGTGTTCTGTATACATGCAAGACGTGCGTAGTATGTCGGTAACTTCCGTGCTGGACGATGGCGCTGGACGGGTTTTGCCCCCTTACTTGCGCCATTACACGCACATGTATGTGCTGTCGTACAACATTACATATATACGTACAGACAGACATCTTAAGGGGTTATGTAACAATTATGCCTCGCAGAATAAGTATATTATATTAGTCGATTATGCAAACTGATGAATTCCCCAGCCATTCAAACATACACAAACGCGGGTCGTTTGTTATCCAAGCCATCCTAAAGCGAGGTCATAAATGATGATGGTACTTGATCTGCAACCCTCTATAACTCCTGCTGTACGGCGACGCAGGCTCTTAAAAATAGGGAAAACATCCGACAGCGATCTATCGCTGTATGTGCGTAGACCCATATAGCTTGCCATGCATGCATTGCTCAACGAGACAGCTGGCGGCAGTTCAGTTATCATGAAAAACCGGGCAACGTACGGCAGCTTCGTAGCATCCTTGGAGTGCGTCATCGTAACCGTAATAATAATCGTACCGTGCTGTTGCACCCCAACTCCGTTCGGAAGATCCATCCACGTATCAGTCGCTGCAGGCGGACTGTGTGGACCGTCCTTCATTCCTGGGCGGGGGGCATCGTTCCCTGCCTGCAGCCTCCCTCTGCTAACCGATACACCAATGAGGTGCTACGGTATCTATGTTGGGTAATAATCTATTGGGCCAACGTATTGCGGTACGGAATATCCATTGTGTCGTACCGTGCAAGGATCGCCATGATTACAGTCCATTATTGCAGCAGCCTTTCCTGTGCCGGTCCATCGCACGAAGATCGGCGGTTAGATGTCTTTAGTTGCTGGTCTACAGTAATGCCACTCGCACCCACCGCCACTATCACCCCCACACCCGACCACCCCCACCGCCATCGCTTCCTCACCATCCACCACATTGCAGCAGATGGGCACAACCGGTAGCGATCCGGGGCCACCCCGTCATCCGCCAGCACCTCGCCCGCTAGAGAGGACATGTATAGCCACCTGCGGGCGGAGAGGAACGTGTGTGTGTTGGAAAAAGGGGGGGGGTAGCAAGGAAAGGTGCTGTTATTGGTGATGGTGGCGGGTGGCGGTATGTGTATGTGTATGTGCAGGTGGCGGCAACATTTGACGACGCGCGGTGCTAAGTTTTCGGAACTCAACTTCCTACACAGGTGACATGGAGTGCCCCAGCCCACAGCAGCAGCGCCACCAGCCCCATTAGGCCCGCGCAAGAGCCCAGCAGCAACACCCGTACATCCCGTTTGTCCTCAATTCCGGCAGCATTGCTGTTGCTGTTGCTGTTGCCGCCGCGACGTGCCGAAGCCACGGCTGCGTGCCTGTACGGCTTCCCATACTGGCCTCATACGTGGTGTGTTGTGGAGGACGCGCAGGTAGCGTTTGGGCATTCGCAGCTCGTTCTGAACACACACACACAAAAAAAGCTCTTTCTGAATCATGTCCAAAGGGAATGTGAAAACGACAAGATGCATGTACGTATGTTCAAAGACTACGAATGGATCCTTTCGTTGCGGTGGTTTTGGAGGTTGACAGGATACTGGAGAAAGCACAGCTTGCCGTCAGAACTCTAGAATTCGACGCCAACGCAACTCCATCCAGGCGTTATGTACGGAAGCATTCCACGGGCGCCGTACGCCAATACAACCCGCCACATTGTAATTCAACATGAGTAAGGGTGGGTTTCTCGTTGGCCCTCACTCAGTTCGGTTCGGTCCAGATCGGGTCGACGGGGCCACCTTCCCTGGACCTCCACAATTGCATTGCATCGATTGCTCTGTTCCGTACATCCCCACACGGTTCTCAAATTCACACACAAAATCCCACATTCCAACTTCGCAACTCCCAACCCGGCAGCGGGCCAGCAGTGCGCAACGGCAGTAACCAGCTTCGTACGAACTGCTGTACACTCTGGTTCATGCTTTAGAATTGCTGCGCTACTGCCGTTAACCCCACCACGGCTGCGTGCACACTGTGCGAAGCAGTCGCGGCAAAAATCAGGATACAATACTGCGCACGACGACAGATGGGACAGCAGGCATTTAACATTTCCGCTGCCGCGCCCGCCAATTATAGCTTTGCTTTGCACGTGTACACGCGCCCCGATGCCAAACCCACGTGGTAATGACCAGCTCGCCAAGTAAAGTCAAATTTGTACCTGCAGTAGAATCCTGCATTCTGATCGTCAGCTGCGTATTTCCTTACCCCCAGTCAATAATGATCCGATAGGGCCGGAGAGCGTATTTTGCCACCTTACCTACTACCGGTTCCACAGGATAGCTCCATCCTTAACTTTTACTATGCACAAGCTCCGCAACGTGGTTATGCTCATCGATAGTACGCAGCAGGACACCCAAACCCCGTACCGCAGCATCCGGAGAAAGCCAAATAGGAGCAACGATAGACATAAGCACAATATTTCCAAGTAGCAAGTAATGTTGGGGAGAGCACCGTAGCTGGCGAAAGAGACTTTAACCGTCTTAAAAACGAGGGGTGAGGGAGTGATGGCAAAAGGGTCTCAACTTGCCTCAGCTGGAGGTAAGCCCGAGCACAGCATCGCCGAGGCAGTAGCGTACATCAAAGTTGTTTGTGGGTGCATAGAGCGCCGATTGGTGTTTGCCACTCCCTTCTATGGCAGAAAAGTGTCAGGCGAGGGTAGGCGCATCGTCGTAAGCTTGGTAAACCTACTTCCTGGCCCATGCTCCGCTCCTGGGTACTCAGCCTTGAAAATTCTTTATCAGTTAAACACAGATTCCGTACCCTTACCGCTATGTGTTTGCGCTCCATGAAGATGGCCACTGCGATACCGCCGAGGCCGCAAACTAGTGAATATGGCAAAGTTTGGTAGTTACCGATGTCACATGCTACATACATAATGCTTCTCCCGAAAAAACCTTTAGGCCCTCTGGCACGGTTTGTGTGAATGGGCTTGCCGGGCCCATCACGGTTGGTGTCATACAGTGACCGGTCAATAACGCAACCGAAATTCTTAAGGAAATTGTCCACACCTTTCTTACCTTTCTGCAATAATCATGCATTGCTAAAATGAGATTTCCACAAGGATAAGGTTGCTTATAGTCGAGCGAAATTGAAACATGAACATGGACAGACAACAGCTTCCCATTTTTGACAGACAGCTGCAGCAGCTAGATGATCAAAGATTTTATTTGGACCATAAAGTGAAACCTCCTTTAGGCTTAGACGCGTTGGATAAAGGGGCTAACCATCAATTACACCGCGTCCTGGGAGGCAAAGAAAACAACTTTTCTGACGATGGAGGTGTTGCTGGAAAGTCGGAGTACATCAAAGACCGGCAGCCCGGGCGCAGCATTCTGCGGAAGGCGGAAGGTCCTGGCCTGCAGACGCTCCAGAGCAAGTTTTCAATCCTGCAGGATGACGTTATCAGCTTCAATGCGAATAAGTCTTCAAGACGAGATTCATTATCAGGTCGCGGCGGAATACCCGTGCCCTCGCAACCCCCATCGCAGCAGGCAACTGTACCGGCTCCGGCCGGTGCAGCATCTGCGGGGCTACGATCTGCAGAGTCAAATGCGACCCAGGCGCGACCTACGGAAACAGCTGAAGCTCCTTGGCGACCCCTGCAGATAGGAGCTGAGCCAGCCCTCCCCCAGCAGCATAAGAGCGTTGCACCCGCCCAGGATCCTTCAGGTTCACGAGACGATGACCGGAGCTTGGGGCCACCTGCCAGCAAGGAGGGCCTTATCAGGATGCCTGCCGGTAACCTAGCCAACACCAAGGCTGCGAAAGCCGCGCAGGAGGCCTTTGAAGAGCCAGCATTTCTACAGTCATGCACAGAGGGTCTCACGTGGCAGCTCCAGCGGACCAAGGATGGTGCCACAGACAAGTCGAGAATCCAGGAGCTTGCAGGTGGCGTGGCTGTGTGCGTGTGTCCTTTGAAATGCGTAATAAGGGGAGGGATTAAGGACACACCTGGCCTGGAAGCCCAGCCTTGAATGGAATGAATGTTTTAAACGATTCCAATAGGGTAGCGGCATCGATCAGGACGTTCAAAGGATCCCGCAACATCCGCATCCGTAGCCATCCGCGCATTCGTTAGTTACCACTGATAGCCACATCCTGAACTAATCGCAGAGCTGGTTAAGCTTCTGCGGAAATGCCTGAAGGAGATGGGCTCCCGTGCTACTGCGTACGTTGACAAGTGTGCTTCCTTTGAACGCGAGTGCGCACAGCAGGTCAGGCTTTTCGTTAAGAATTCATTCGAAGGTCGCTTGTGAGTTGGGTTTGGGTCATCTAAGAGTGCGGCGTTGCTCCCATCTCCTTTTCAGTTTTCGGCTTATGTCTGAAATGAACCAATTAATCGGGCTCTGGCCTTACATAGTCAATAAGAATGTCCACGTTTGGGGCCGATCGTCGCGCATCCACAGGTCGAGAACATCAGCCTGGCCTCCCAGACATCGCTGAAGCAGGTGGAAGCGGAGCTGGCTACGGCGCGGACGAACCTGGCAGCCGCTGAGCGGGATTACAAGTAGGATGGTGCAGGAATAGGCACATGTGCAAGGGCTTTACATCGGGCATTGCAAAGCTAATTCGGGGGTAATGCTTCTTTTTGGGGGTAATGCTTCTGGGGTTTTGGGGGTAATTGGGGGGAATGCTTCTACCCTGCCCTTAACATCGATTTGCTTTCCTGCTACTGCTGCAGAAATGCTAAGGCCCAGTTGGGCTTGCACTTGGATGCGCAGAAAGCTGAGGTACGCAATCTCCACAGGTTCAGCAAATGTGACACTGTAGTAGAAGTGACGCACTCAGCTCTGCAACTGCCTTTACAGACAACCTCATGCCGTGACCGACTGCCGGTGCCAACATCCAGGTCTCCCGACTTTTGCGTGATGTTGAACGGTTGACCGAGGAGCGGGACCAGGCACGGGAGGACGCCACGCGCACGGAACAGCAACGGCAGCAGCTTGAGCTGGAACTGAGGGTACGTCTTTGGGGGCTCCCGGGGATGGAATCAAGTACTTGCAAAGCTGTCGGAATACAAAGTAGTCGCACCACGCAAAGGCGTTTACTGATGCAGCACCATTAACCGAGGAGTGCATGCATCTCGGCAACGGCACGTGAGGCGTTTGCGGATCTTTAAGGGCGTTTACTGTTGCCGTTGCTTGTGTCAACGACCGTTGCTGCGTTGCTTCAGGGGTTGTATCTTAAGGTACACGGCGGGAATCGCTGTGACGTGCAAAGGACTTTGTTCTTGCCACCACCATTTTGACTTAACTATTCTTGACAGGAACTGAGGAAAGCCGCCAGCCAGCAACAGCGGGACCTCTCTGTCAGCCAGAGCGAGGCGTTGCGGGTATTCACGGAGGAAAAGATCATGCTTGAGAACAGATTAAACAGCCTCCGGGTAAGTGGTATGCAATATGTATATCTCTAATCTGAATACCCAATGGCAAAATGCGTCATGCACTCCTGCGTTTTTACAATTTTAATATGTGCGTGGTATTTGTGTTGCCATACAACGGCCAGGATGACCACAGCAAGCAATCTACTACGCTAAAGGGCTTGCAGGAGTGCGTTGATGCGTACGAGCAGGAGAACCGAATGCTGCGACTCCGTAACGACCAACTGACAGGCTCTTTAGCGAGCAGGGACTCGCTCGCAGCGATGCATCAAGAACAAGCTGCAAAGGTGGGCTTGACTTATTAGATGCCTTTCATGCAACCACCCTCATCGTACGCTTTTGGGGTCCGTCTCATTAACATTCGCTCGAGGTGCACATATTACGTAGTACTATGCCGCATGTCCGGCGCCTAGGGCCCCTGGTTAATGAAGGGAACCGACGCAGAGCGTTTGTTCTATGGCCTATTTGTCTTCGTTATTTGCAGGTTAGGGACGCCTTATCGCAAGCCCAGCAGCAGCTTGCCAACCTCACGGTGGACGTGGAGCGACTCCGGACGGAGCGCTCTACACTGGAAGCCTTTGTGGAGGAGCAGGCTACGGAGCTTGATAACCAGCGGAGCCGAGCCACGACGTTAGAGAACACCTTAGCGCAAGAACGGAACAGTTGGCAAGAGATGCAACGGATATTGGAGGTAATGTCGGGACCACAAAACACTTTCCATAGTTCAGATTTGGGACGGGTGTGTTTGGGCACCCAAGCCATTCGCAGAATTTATGTTCAGCTAAAATTTAGATGCGGGCTTGGTTCTCGGTCAGGAGGAGGCGCCTAAAATGTACCCACGACCCGTTCGTGGTGTCAACGGTGGCTAACTTTCGCAGGCTTCATTATCCGACACGGGCAACCAGAAGTCCTTGCTAGCGAGGGAGGTCGCTGAAGTCACGGCGGCGCTAAGTGCTGTGACTGCCCAAAAGGATGCTGCGGAGAATAGTGCCGCCCATTTGGCGCGGGACAAGGCCGCCCTATTGCGCGAGCACACCAATCTACAGCACCAGGTTCGTTGGTTTGTTTGTAAAATGCATGCGTGTAGCAGGGTTTGAGTGCCAATTTCAAAGTGCTTATGTTGGGAGTCCGTCGCGTCTGGAGGTGGAATTCTTCTTCGGGCTATCACACTTGAAGAGCGGACTTTGGCCCACTGGGTATATTATTACGTATTCGCTTGCAGCATTCAGACTTCTATTGCCGTGCCCGGTACTCGGCACATGCACCTGCGGGCCAATCCTTAATACGCCTTTACAATTTCTGCAGCTGGAGTTTGCCGAAGGCCGGGCCAACCAAATGGAGCAAGAGGTCGCTGCGTTGCGGGGGCAGGCCGACGCCATCAAGGCCGAATTGGAGGCGAGCCGGCAGCTTGTGGGCGAGAAGGAATCCAGGCTTGAGCAGCTAGAGGGTAAGAAATCTAAGCCGTAGGGCTGCATAGGCACGAGTAAGTTTGAGAACGATCCCCACGGGGAACAGGGCACCTAATATCGGGGTGGGATGCTGGTGACGGGACGCACATTTCCTTTTAGCTGGGATACGTAGCATGCAGATCAAGCGAGTGCAATGAAGAATGAGACCCCTGAAGGGTAACGTTGGATGTGCTTTTACAGGTGAGTTCGCAGCATTAAAGGAGGTACTTGGCGATACGACCGCTTCAGAAGGCGAGAGTGGCAAGCAGATCGTTATGAAGCTGCTATCGAAGATTGCCTCCTTGCAGGTACGTACGGCAAGCCATCGCCTATGCTTGTCAACTGGTTAGGAATCAGCAACTACGGTAATCAACCAGTAAAATTAAACGAATTTTATAAAGACTTATCATTTGTTGTGGAAAAAGAATCGGATAACTTGCTGGCCTTATACTCTCTGGCTATTTATTATGAAAAAAGGGCCCGAAAGCTAAAAGCTACCTGAATTCGGATGGACTTTGACTGAGGAAACTTGTTTTGCATCCACTTTATTCAAAATATCAGAGAATGCTAGCTTTTCTTTGCTAGAGCCAAAACCATCATCCTGAAGAGCGTTAAAGGTAACGATCAATAATGTAAAAATAAAGATTCACATAAAAATATTTCTCTTTAATATCAGAAAACAGGGGTTCAGCAAAAGTTACGATGAAGGTTATGACGAAACAAATGCCAGGGTAGTTAATATGACAACCTTTCCGAGAAGCTATACTAGCTGGTTATTGTTCATGGGTTTAAAAAGGAATTAATTATAATTTATCGGACATTTTCCTCTCTTATTCCCGGAGTTTGGTGACGATTTTGGAACTTTTTATCCTTTGAGTATTCCTACGCTCAGGGGCACATGCATCAGCTTGTCCTTGAACCGATCCCGTTCAACCTCCTTGGCTGTATTGTATTGACCTGCAGCATGCAGCCGTCGCCGCCGAAGCTGTCCGGCGACAGCTGCATAACGCGCTGGTAGACCTACGCGGAAACGTAAGTGCAGCAGCGCGAATGGCCGAATTCTGGTGACCAGATTTCCTGAAGCCGCATAACAATGCCATAGGAAATTCGCGAACACAAGTGTTTCACGCTGCCCTTGCTTTCCACTAGGTTTTGTAATCCCTCTCCGCCACGAAAAAGAGGCAGTAAATGAATTGCACCGCACAGTTTTCTTACCTTTCCATGCCTATTGAATCCCGATAGATTCGCGTATACTGCCGCGTGAAGCCCCACCCAACACCGGCCACGCGCCTGGGTTCCGACGGGACCTCCATAGCGGTGGCGGTGGAAGGGCGCGAGCACAGCTTCAACTACGACCGCGTGTTCGGGCCTGACAGCACCCAGGAACAAGTGTTCGGGGCGGTGTCGGAGCTCGTCCAGAGCGCGCTGGACGGCTTCCACGTGTGCGTTTTCAGTTACGGCCAGACTGGCGCGGGCAAAACCCACACAATGCAAGGGGGCGATACGCCAACATCGCGCGGCATCATCCCTCGGGCCCTGGAGCAGGTACTGACCTCTATGATATGAGTGCGTAGTGCACTGATGACTTGGTAACCGAGTAATTCCCCAGCTCACTCTATGAGCTGTTATCCTGACCTGGCAAGATCACGACACTTTGCCTTGTGTGCGGTTACTCGCACCTCCGACCAGATCCTCGCAAACGCACGGAAATTGGAAGAGGAAGCAGAATGGGCCTACACCATGCACGCGTCGTGTATTGAGGTGTATAACCAAACGTTGCGAGACCTGCTGTCACAAGGCACTACGATCCAGGACAACAACGCCATTAAGCACGATTTTACTGGCGGACATACGACCGTTTCAGGTGCTTGAATGATTGGGTTGCGCGTCGGCAAATGCACCCATTGTCGCCTCTTTTGCTCAGCTGACACGATGCGGGAGGGGGTTTGGCTTTTGAATGCGTCTTGTCACCGGAAGGCTATCCATGCAGCTCAATTGGCCAAATGCCAATCTGTATGCGTGCAAGACAGCGTGCTTGGTCGTGGATTGACAGTAAGCCAGAATGAATGCACGTGCAGAAGCGGCTTCGTTACCTTCCGATCCCGTTGGCCTCACGTTGGGCTTCAGGGGCCCGAATGGTCAAGGTTACCGACATGGAGGGTGCGACGGAGCTTGTGCGCCAGGCGGCTGAGGCGCGTGCTGTAGTGGCGACGGCAATGAACGCAGCCTCCAGTCGCTCGCACTGGGTGTTTATGCTTAACATTACGGGCTGGCACTCAGGCACCGGTACGCGCTTGCAGGTGAGTTCTGTCTCCGCACACTCGCGTTTCGAGCAAAGGTAAGGATGGGCTCTGCTGAAAAAAGGATGACTAAATTTATACGAAGGATCCTCTGGCAGTCCCGGGGTTACAACGATGGCCTATTGCCGAGCGTTACCTAGATGGCGATGGCAAATGATATCCAAATGTACAACGTCGTGTATATCAATGCCCAGGTGGCATAGGTAACCGTGTGCGCTGAAGAGAAGTCCACAGCGGCAGGATAGGGCACAAATTGCTGTCCCAAGTTTGGATACTGGTTGTGATGCCACCCAGTGTGCCGGCGCACGCCGTCAGAAGGACAAAGCCATCCGCGATTAGCGACATGCACTTAACATCGGTTCTTTTACATCCCCCGCAGGGTTCATTGTGCCTGGTGGACCTAGCTGGCAGGTACGGAACTAGGGTGGTATGTCGTGCATACCTTGGTTTGCATGAAGCTCCGTGCCGTGGGGTGCCAAGACTTGCGCGGAGTACATTGTCGTAGCCATGTATTACTTAAGCTATGAGCCGCGTATGGCCTTGTAAGCAACATTAAAAGCTCTAGTCTTGTAGCCATCTGCTGATCCCTCCGCACCCTGATCATATCTGGCATCCCCTGCCAACGGCTCCTCCATCCTGCAGTGAGCGGCTGGACCGTTCGCAGGCCGAGGGTGCCGCCAAGAAGGAGGCATGCGCCATTAACTCTTCGTTGAGTGCTCTGGGCGATGTGTTTGCGGCTCTATCCTCAAAGAGCTCGCACGTCCCGTATCGCAACAGCAAGCTAACGTACTTACTGCAGGTAACGGAAGCTAGAGATTTCAAGTGCGATGCTTTATGCAAACTTCTTATTAAGCGATGATACACATGTCGAGAGATGCTGTTTGTTACCACAACGTTGATGTACACGTGCCGTCAGGAACCAGTCTGTAGGCGGCAAGACGCGGCTTGTGGTCTTCCTTATGACTTAAATTGGAGTGCATAACGTGTGCATGATCCTGAATCTGCGATTGCCCCGAACAGCCCTGTCTGGGAGGCAATGGCAAGACGCTGATGTTTGTCAACATCAACCCAGAGCCGGCGTCCGCGAGCGAAAGCCTGTGCTCGCTTCGTTTCGCAGCCAAAGTTAATGGATGTGAGACGGGCGCCAAAGGGGGGGCTCGGCGCAACATCCAGACATACGGCAGCGGTGGCAGCAGTGAGCTGGAACCCAGCAACCCGGCAGGTGAGCCGCGGCGGCGGGGAACTGCAGTACCCACATTTGGAGTAACTGGCCCATCTGGCAGCGGCATAGCCAGGCAGCCGGCAGCCCAGGCAAGCCCATCCGCCCGGGTGACGCCAAGGTCGTTGCGGGTGGCCAAGCAACCTCAGGCTCGCAGCACTCTGGCTGTTACCCGCTCTAAGGGACCTCCCCCAGCCCCTTCAGCATATAAAGGTTTTATAGGCGTTGCGCAAGCTGAGGCAGCTGCTCCGAGGGCCAAGCTGCCAGGTGGGCTGCTTCCGTACGGCTCGTTCCGCATCCTCACAAGGATCGCTCACAAGGAGTTTCCACTGGACTTAGGTCCTGTGAGTGTGGTTGCGCGGGAAATCAGAAGTGCTATTAAAGCAGGATACATGGCGACATCAGCTATTGTAGTACTGACGCATCCGATGGTATGCAAGAACATCTAACCCTTGGAACCCCAACTATCCATAAACCCTTCTGGCAGGCGCCCGGTTTAGCTTGGGGTCCCTTCCGAGGCCATCCGGCGGCATGGAGACATCATCCGCGCCCGTTTCACGACGCACGAGCATGGTTCCTCTGCGCCCGGGGGTTGAGGGTGCACGGGCGAAGCCCACACCAGGAGGCTTGACGACAACGGGCCTGTTTGGAAACAGCGTTGGCGTGAAACGACCTGGGGGATTGCTTGATAAAGCATCAAAGCGGACGAAGTCGTAGTAATTGCAACTTAAGATACACGGCGGAACGCGATAGTGTTAAAGGAGATCGTCACGCCGTACAGTGTAATAGTTTGTCAAATGCTTTTCCTCAATAGGCCTGTTTCTAAGCGCTTAGCTGACTCGTGGTTCCAGATGGTTTCGGCTCCGTACAATCATTTGCTTAGCCACTTGCAAGCTTGCCTGTTTCTGAGTGCACGGCAGAACCACGGTGAAACCACGAATGTAACGGTATATAATGCACTCAGCATTAATCGCGAGAATTCCTTAAAATTTTTAATGTGCGAGAGGCTTACTTTCACCTGATTGTCGGTCGATCATGGACCCTGCCTTATTTCCTTCCTTTTAATGAGGCAAAGGCATCTTTTCGATGTTCATAATTCTCACCTCATCTTTGTTGTTTACAGTCGTCATTCCAGCTGTCACCAACATCCTTCAGGATGGCGACGCGACTGGGGAACGGGACGAACTATATGGGCCTCCCCATAGGCGTCGCTCTTATCCTGAAAATCGAATTAATCGAAGGCGCACCGAGCCGACATATAACTCCATAGTGCACTGGGATGACACACGGTTCACGCAGATATGAACTACATATCAGGCAGGAAAATTGGAAGGACGCAGGCGAAGCAGGCTCTTAATAGGATAGGAAGAACATCCGACAGCGATCTATCGCGGTATGTGCGTAGACCCATATAGCTTGCCATGCATGCATTGCTCAACGAGACAGCTGGCGGCAGCTTCAGTTATCATGAAAAACCGGGCAACGTACGGCAGCTTCGTAGCATCCTTGGAGTGCGTCATCGTAACCGTAATAATAATCGTACCGTGCTGTTGCACCCCAACTCCGTTCGAAAGATCCATCCACGTATCAGTCGCTGCAGGCGGACTGCGTGCACCGTCCTTCATTCCTGGGCGGGGAGCATCGTTCCCTGCCTGCAGCCTCCCTCTGCTAACCGATACACCAATGAGGTGCTACGGTATCTATGTTGGGTAAAAATCCATTGGGCCAACGTATTGCGGTACGGAATATCCATTGTGTCGTACCGTGCAAGGATCGCCATGATTACAGTCCATTATTGCAGCCTTACCTGTGCCGGTCCATCGCACGAAGATCGGCGGTTAGATGTCTTTAGTTGCTGGTCTACAGTAATGCCATTCGCATCCACCGCCACTATCACCCCCACACCCGACCACCCCCACCGCCATCACTTCCTCACCATGCACCACATTGCAGCAGAGGGGCACAACCGGTAGCGATCCGGGGCCACCCCGTCATCCGCCAGCACCTCGCCCGCTAGAGAGGACATGTATAGCCACCTGCGGGCGGAGAGGAACGTGTGTGTGTTGGAAAAAAGGGGGGGGGGTAGCAAGGAAAGGTGCTGTTATTGGTGATGGTGGCGGGTGGCGAGTGGCGAGTGGCGGTATGTGTATGTGTATGTGCAGGTGGCGGCAACATTTGACGATGCGCGGTGCTAAGTTTTCGGAACTCAACTTCCGACAGGTGACATGGAGTGCCCCAGCCCACAGCAGCAGCGCCACCAGCCCCATTAGGCCCGCGCAAGAGCCCAGCAGCAACACCCGTACATCCCGCCGCCGCCACCGCCACTGCAGGTCTCCGTCTGGAGGAGTTACGCCTTTGCCAAAGACATATTTGCGGCTGTCGGTTCCATCTCTGCCGCACGTACAGGCAGCGATGGCCATGCATCGTGTGCAGGCAAGAATCAAACGCAGCAGGCTCGAAATTCGTATATAAACCCGCCACGGCCAAGTTGCTCCTCATCCCCGACTTCCACCGCCTTATTAGTTCATCGTGCACCATCCCTGACCTGGCGGCGATAACACGCGCTGCACCAAAGCTTGTTGCACTGACGATCCTTGGGTCAGGCAGGGCCGCCCTTTGCTTATACTTTTCGACTTAGATCTTGCCTGGCCGCCCCAATCCAGGGCCCACGTCGTCCTTCTCCTCGACGACCACCTTTATGTGCTCCCCTGCCTCGTGACAGTGCTCGTGTTTGTGGCCGCTGCCATCGACGCTGCTGCCCGCTCCGCCCTTGCGTCCAAGCGAGACGCCGCACAGCACAGCCAGATGTCTCACAACGCGTCGCTTATTAGGCTCCTCTGTCAGCCGCCCCTCCGACTCAGAGACACGCCGCGGCCAAAGTTTCCCAGGACCGGATGGTCGCCAGGCCCTACGTTGCCAGCGCTCGAGCACCCAGTCCGTCATATACGCAGACAGGAGGACCGCAACCGTTGGTACTGGAGACGTGGTGCTGAAGATCCCCAGAGAGGCCACCACGGTCTCTAGACTGGCCAGCTGGGGTCCAGAACGGTAGGAGCTAGACGGCACATTTACCCCGTGCGAAGGAGGAGGTGGAAGTGGTGTTGCCGCGGCCGCTGTGACGGCGACGGCGCTTCGGCCATTTTTGCCTTAAGGGCCTGGATCCCGCCCCCGCCCCCGCCCCCGCCCCCGCCCCCGCCCCCGCCCCCGCCCCCGCCCCCGCCCCCGCCCCCCAGACCACGCGTACCCAGGCATACCATCCTTGACTATATACTTGTTGGAGCGAGGACGTCACGCGTGTCGGTGCAGCTTGGCGGGACGCACGTAGGCGGATTTTTGCAAATAAAAACCTTCATCTATTACCCTCCGTCAGCAGCAAAACGTAAGGCGGAATGACGGAGGGAAGGAGGTTTAATCCCTGTTAAGAACGACGACTTGAAAGAAACGCCAAAGAGACATATATACATACATCGACATGTATAAAATTAGGACTCATCAACGGGATATCATAGCCTAAGAATTGGAGGTGTTATTATCGGCTCGTTCGTATATATGTATGGACGACGTGGTACTGCTTCCCCCGATCTGGAGTTGTGCCCAAGTCATATAAGACGCAAAGGCCATTGATCAGATTCATCACCTTGAAAACTATCAGCAATTGCTAGCTTTTGGTGACTACAAACTGTTATATGCTTTACCAGTACACTTGTGCAGTTCATTCACATACATACAGCACAGCTCCACTTAGATAGTCAGGCGCGCGCACTGCTGCCGCCTTTTACGTGCCGCACAAGCTTCGTTGCATCTACTTGCGTGCTTAAACCACAGGAACCCCCCATATAGTCACGCTCAAAATGGTCCGCGTCTCAGTCATAATAATCATGATCGCAGCTTACTGCCTTCCATCTTCCTCGCCAGCTGCGGCACTGCAGACAGCAGATCATCAGCAGGAGGTGAGCACTGTGCATGAATTTTATAGCACGCAGCAGGCGGCCGCCGGTGTATGTTGTTTTGAACGCGCGCTGAACACGGATGAGCTACTTTTAACTTTTCTAGTCTTATTTAATGAATCATGCAATGTTAACATGCATACATGCCTATTCTTTGCGGTGCTTGCTTCAGGAACAACTCCTGCTGGAACATTGTTCACAGCAGCAGTGCCAAGCTGCTGGAGTCGCCGCCGCAGCCAACAGCAATAATAATACTTTCGGCCAGCTGCTACGCATCTTCAAGATGAAGATGCTACCGAACCGCCAAAATCTTATTAGTACTAATGACCAGCAAGCTACAAGTGTAATGCTCTCGTGGGTTATGCTGTCACCATTCGTATCTCTAGAGCTTCTTGATAGACAACAGGGCGTCGCTCTTGGTACTACTGTCCCCAAGCTTAATCAGCTTCTGACCGCTCTTGCCGGCGGCTTTGTGATAATTGGGGCGACGATTGCATTAGGTCTCCACCTGAAGGCAGTTTTCCTGGTATGGACGACCTCACTATGGGCGAAGTCTTGCGTCGCCATCCTTGCCATCGCGGCAGTAGGAGTACTCATGGAAGTGGTGGCTGGTCTCAACCGCAGACTGCGTGTGGCTGCTGCTCCTCTGTCCCGCCGAATCCATCTGAATCCATCTGTCCCGCCGTACCTGCCGCAACCCCAGTACGCCCAGTACTTGCCGGGCCACAATTTGTGGCAAGCCAACATCCGATTCATACCGTGCCTTCATCGCGACGCTGGCCCCCTGGGCGTTCTCGCCGCAAACGTTCCGATTGGTGCAGGGCATCGAACTGAGCTATATATGTGGAGGTGCGTGCGTGTACTCTAGGGACGTACGATTGTACGGAAGTGCTCCCTTGAGGTCAGGACAGGCATACTCACCTTGTATGTGCGTGCAGTATAGCCCTAATGCGTTTATTTATCCACAGCTTCCAGTTATCCACATACTACATGCATGATCGTGCAGTAGGACGCTGGTTAGGTGTACGACGATGTCTTGCAGTCATCCTTTGATTTCATTAGTGAGTGCATGCAGCGCTCGTGCGATCAAGGACTTTGTTGAGCATCGACCAATCAACTACCATACGGAGTCGTGCGGTTTATCATAGACATGCCTTACTTATCGTGGACTTTAACTCGTCAGGCCGTGTCCTGGCTTCTGTGTGTCCTGTTTTCGTTGCTTTTCGTTGGTGTGGAAAGAAGCGTAACCCGGTGAATGCCACTACTGCCCTCGTTCGATAGGCCTGATGCTGAGCGGGCATTCCTCCGTCCCCGAACTGCCGGCTGCCGCAGATGCGGAATCGTGTTCACGCCACACGCGAAGAGCGAGGTTGCTGACGGTGGCGGCGGTGGTTGGGGTGGTCGCCATGCACCGCCCCACAGGGTTTGGATCGCGATGGTACAGTTAGCCAGCCACCAGGACGCCCTCCGTCTGCGTTTGGTTGCGGATTGCGGTCTTCCGTCATCCCTCATAGCTGGCGGACCTCATCATGCATCCTTGTGTACGAATGAACCCGGAAGTTGAGAGAATCGCCCTTAAAGTTGACGTTGTCGGTCGAAGGCAACAATGCCTGCTGTTCACAAACATGCTACCAAGTGATGCGGGGCCCTACATGTGGGTATTTGCCTACATACGGTGCGTGTATCGTAGCAAGAGGGTTCACATTGGAGCTGCCCAAGGTGGCGTGGTTCCACAGCAGGCAGCCCTGTTGCCGGTTATGGGTCGGTGCGTGGTGATGGTACAGGGGCCCGGAACGCGGGGGGACTGGTGGGGGCCGAGGAGCTGGTGATCAAAAGCAGGACAAGGGGGGTTTTGACGCGTGTGAACCGGGGCCCGAGATAGTCTACCCGTACTGGTAGAGGTTTGTGAAAATGCTAGTAACGGCAGCATGGGGGTTCACAGCGAGGTTTCGGAGCAGTGATGGAGAGCGGCGGTGACATGGACAAGATTGGGAGGGGAGGACTACAGCTGACCGTGCTCGCTCTTCTATCTGTCTGGTGGGAGGGGTGGAGATGGAGTGGAGTCTGGATGTGGATGATGGAGTGGAGTTTTGTGAACGTCTGTGTAACAGGGCAGCCACGAGCCCAATGAGCTGCTGGACAGCGTTGTTAGATATTAAGAGGGTTGGGCTCTCGGAGGGACGGTGGAGCAGACTGTTTTGCTTGCGGATAGATTGCACATGTCCTGCTCACGTATGTACGCAGGTGTACGTACCGATCCGTCAATTGGACCAGTGCCGTTTATTTGAAGGTCGCTGCGCACCAGGTCCCTTGCTCAAATCTGTATTTCGGTGAAGTTCACAGGCAGGGGACCAGTTGGCAAGCTGTCACTAAGTTGACCAAAGTCGCATCGATTTGAAAGTGTTTAGGAACCAAAGCAAGAAGGTGGCTAACTGAGTATTATTTTTCCATCTGTAAAATATTTTATGCTTGTGTCTCCCCGTCTCATACCCTCCCTGAAATAGCGGAGGAGGACAAATCGTGTCGCCCTCGACGACGCTCGATCGATGACATCAATACGACCCGATAACCGGGATGCAACAATGAAGTAAGACAGTTCACGTCTCATGGTTGATCATTGGATCATTATGGCATATTTAAGTTTATATAAACTTCTTGGCTCAACTCTGATGTTTGACATTCGCGCAGTCTTAATACAGTTTGCTGTTGCAGATATCGTTGGCCAACCGAAACAACAGATTGTACGCCCGGCGCTGCGATTACGCTATTGCCGCTGACACTGAAAAGCTTATTAGCATAACGCGTTTCCTACTATAATTATAATTGCGCCGTGTTTGGTGTGCACGGCGGCCCGGCTGACCTATTGTCTTGTGGTAACCTGGAATAAAATCTTGAGCATCAAGATAAATTCTGTTGCTTCATGAAGTTTTTTAAATTAGCCACAGGGTGGTAGATCTCTGACGTTAGCGGCTGACCATGCAGGCGGCCGGCACTTACCGGCCGCCATGTTCAGCATCCAGCGCAACGTCAACCTCCTACACAGTGCACACAAGGCGCATGCCTTGCCGAGATGAACGTGTGTGTGTGTCGATTGCGGTCTAAGCCCGGGGGTACTTCCGTACAGGAAGGGGGACGCAATGCGCGCCTTGGGGGATATCCCACGATTTCTTTAGAACTCCTTCGGGGAGGGGTGAATTATATCATTTGCGCCCTTTCCCTCCCTTTCCGGCGTCGTGTACGGCCGCACTGCTCGTCGTACGATGCTCAGGTTTCGGAGTGGCTATGGAACCAGGTGGGGTCGGGCCCGGCACCGCAGATGACCGTGCCGATGCAGCTGGCGCAGACTCTTCGGTACGGCGAGAACCCGCATCAGGTACGTGTGTATGTATGATGTGGGGCTGTCCGGGGCTGTATGTTGTTTTCTCCCTGGCGACATAGTCCGTCCAGGTCAGCTTGTCCATAACCTCACACGCACAGCCCCCGAATGCGGCTCTTCATGTGGGTCGCGGTCTCCCTTGCCGCCTTAAGGCCGGCAGGTATGTGTGAGGGGGGCATTTCCTTCGGCGGGAGGAGGGGCCGTCCGAATCGATATCGGGGTTGTACGACTGTGTCATTTGTTTTTTAAGTTTCCTTCACGGCCCTGGATGTGATATTGGATAGATGGTACGACGACGGCGACTTTTCATTAGAGTGAACCTTCAGTTAAGTTATTGACCCCACTGGTAGGATGCTGAGCGGCCCTGGGGCTACTCCGCCTCCCGTGTTCGCCTGCAGGGCGGTGAAGCACGTCAAGTCCAATGCCATCACCGTCGCCAAGGATGGTCGGCTGCTGGGTATGGGGTCGGGCCAGCCGAACCGAGTCAACTCCGTGCGCATAGCCACCGACAAGTATGGCGTCGTCCTGCTGACCACCGGCGCCCGTCACTTCCGCCACTGAGCGCTGTTGTTCTCATTAGAAGTAGAATAAGAAATATGCCCCAGTGCGCACCAGCAACCTGAGCACAGTAAGGACCTGGAGTTTCGACCGGTGTCGTGGAGTATGAGTGCACCCACGAACGAACTGGATGGGGGGGTAGGGCCACCGGGCTCCAGGGGGGTTTGCAAAGGGAGGGTGAAAATCGGGAACACGGCTGGTGCGTGGAACATGCTGGTCTGTGGGGAGGGTATTGTGTAGAGCCAAAGCCACTGCGTCAGCACCCGCGGAGGGACCCGCAAAACTGCGACCTTCAACTTCCAGGGGGATATGTGGGTGGGGTGGGTGGGCGCTGCAGATGTCTCTTCTTGGTTTGCCTGTTTATTGTTTGGACTCCAGGGGAGGTAATGTCCGTCTGCACGGCGCGCATGGGCAGTGTGATGTGCGTGTCGACACGAGGCGGTGGAAGGATGGGGTGGCGGTGGGGTGGGGGCAGCTGTTGTCCGCAGATGCAGGTATATATGATGCTGTAAGGATTGCCACAGTCGGAAGTAAGCTGAGATTTCCATCCGCTCTTTGGCCAGGTACGAGGTGGTGGACATGACCGCCAGTGACGTGCGTAATAAGAGCAGCGAGTGGCTGCGGATGTGGGCCTTATACCCGTGCTCGACTACATGGACCCGTGCTGACAACATGCTTCCGCCGGGACGTAAGCTTCCATGCGCGCACACGTGAGGGTGCGCGAGTGTTTGACCATGGCATGCCGATGACGTGAAACAAGGGGGCGTACAATGCAGGATGTGATGTGATGAGATGAGAGGCGGGGCCCATTTGATGGAGGGGGTTTGGAGTAAGCGGAGCTTATGTTACGCTCCCTGAGTCGGCAGCGTTCAGCACTTATGCCTGTGTAGGCCATCCAATATTGAAATGGCGTGAACAGTTCGAAAGGACAACGAAGAAGTGGCTGGAAATCCGTCATACGGGCTGCTGCTGAGCGCGTGTTCTGTATATCGTACATGCATGTAAGACGTAGTATGTCGGTAACTTCCGTGCTGGACGATGGCGCTGGACGGGTTTTGCCCCCTTACTTGCGCCATTACACGCACATGTATGTAAAGACATATTTGCGGCTGTCGGTTCCATCTCTGCCGCACGTACAGGCAGCGATGGCCATGCATCGTGTGCAGGCAAGAATCAAACGCAGCAGGCTCGAAATTCGTATATAAACCCGCCACGGCCAAGTTGCTCCTCATCCCCGACTTCCACCGCCTTATTAGTTCATCGTGCACCATCCCTGACCTGGCGGCGATAACACGCGCTGCACCAAAGCTTGTTGCACTGACGATCCTTGGGTCAGGCAGGGCCGCCCTTTGCTTATACTTTTCGACTTAGATCTTGCCTGGCCGCCCCAATCCAGGGCCCACGTCGTCCTTCTCCTCGACGACCACCTTTATGTGCTCCCCTGCCTCGTGACAGTGCTCGTGTTTGTGGCCGCTGCCATCGACGCTGCTGCCCGCTCCGCCCTTGCGTCCAAGCGAGACGCCGCACAGCACAGCCAGATGTCTCACAACGCGTCGCTTATTAGGCTCCTCTGTCAGCCGCCCCTCCGACTCAGAGACACGCCGCGGCCAAAGTTTCCCAGGACCGGATGGTCGCCAGGCCCTACGTTGCCAGCGCTCGAGCACCCAGTCCGTCATATACGCAGACAGGAGGACCGCAACCGTTGGTACTGGAGACGTGGTGCTGAAGATCCCCAGAGAGGCCACCACGGTCTCTAGACTGGCCAGCTGGGGTCCAGAACGGTAGGAGCTAGACGGCACATTTACCCCGTGCGAAGGAGGAGGTGGAAGTGGTGTTGCCGCGGCCGCTGTGACGGCGACGGCGCTTCGGCCATTTTTGCCTTAAGGGCCTGGATCCCGCCCCCGCCCCCGCCCCCGCCCCCCAGACCACGCGTACCCAGGCATACCATCCTTGACTATATACTTGTTGGAGCGAGGACGTCACGCGTGTCGGTGCAGCTTGGCGGGACGCACGTAGGCGGATTTTTGCAAATAAAAACCTTCATCTATTACCCTCCGTCAGCAGCAAAACGTAAGGCGGAATGACGGAGGGAAGGAGGTTTAATCCCTGTTAAGAACGACGACTTGAAAGAAACGCCAAAGAGACATATATACATACATCGACATGTATAAAATTAGGACTCATCAACGGGATATCATAGCCTAAGAATTGGAGGTGTTATTATCGGCTCGTTCGTATATATGTATGGACGACGTGGTACTGCTTCCCCCGATCTGGAGTTGTGCCCAAGTCATATAAGACGCAAAGGCCATTGATCAGATTCATCACCTTGAAAACTATCAGCAATTGCTAGCTTTTGGTGACTACAAACTGTTATATGCTTTACCAGTACACTTGTGCAGTTCATTCACATACATACAGCACAGCTCCACTTAGATAGTCAGGCGCGCGCACTGCTGCCGCCTTTTACGTGCCGCACAAGCTTCGTTGCATCTACTTGCGTGCTTAAACCACAGGAACCCCCCATATAGTCACGCTCAAAATGGTCCGCGTCTCAGTCATAATAATCATGATCGCAGCTTACTGCCTTCCATCTTCCTCGCCAGCTGCGGCACTGCAGACAGCAGATCATCAGCAGGAGGTGAGCACTGTGCATGAATTTTATAGCACGCAGCAGGCGGCCGCCGGTGTATGTTGTTTTGAACGCGCGCTGAACACGGATGAGCTACTTTTAACTTTTCTAGTCTTATTTAATGAATCATGCAATGTTAACATGCATACATGCCTATTCTTTGCGGTGCTTGCTTCAGGAACAACTCCTGCTGGAACATTGTTCACAGCAGCAGTGCCAAGCTGCTGGAGTCGCCGCCGCAGCCAACAGCAATAATAATACTTTCGGCCAGCTGCTACGCATCTTCAAGATGAAGATGCTACCGAACCGCCAAAATCTTATTAGTACTAATGACCAGCAAGCTACAAGTGTAATGCTCTCGTGGGTTATGCTGTCACCATTCGTATCTCTAGAGCTTCTTGATAGACAACAGGGCGTCGCTCTTGGTACTACTGTCCCCAAGCTTAATCAGCTTCTGACCGCTCTTGCCGGCGGCTTTGTGATAATTGGGGCGACGATTGCATTAGGTCTCCACCTGAAGGCAGTTTTCCTGGTATGGACGACCTCACTATGGGCGAAGTCTTGCGTCGCCATCCTTGCCATCGCGGCAGTAGGAGTACTCATGGAAGTGGTGGCTGGTCTCAACCGCAGACTGCGTGTGGCTGCTGCTCCTCGCAACCCGCCGCCTGCTGTTGAACGGCGCAATAATCACCCTCATCCCATCAAAGCCACGGTTCGCCCGACTGTCAAGCTGGACGACAGCCGAGGATTCGTCCAGCACAGTACTTTTGATTGTTTGGACGTCAGAGCCGACGTTTATCACTACAGCTCTGACCGGCGGATCATGTGGGGTGAGGAGCGCGAGCGCAGCCCTTATTGCTCCCATTCGTTAGCCTTGCAGATGTCCGGTTTTGGGGGCTACCGTGTTGTGCACGTCGAGCCACAGTCGTACATCCCCATCCTCCCGTGATGAGGCCATACATCGCTCGGGAGCTAGAGAGCGACCTAATCCTAAATAATACGTTGTTAGTTGTTCGTTATTGTCGTTCCTGCTGCTGCTTATGCTATGCTATCGATGCTGCTTCGTTCTGCTTTTCGTGAGCAAGCAAAGGGGGTCTGTGGGCGCTTGTCACGACGGATTTGGTGACCGCACAGGGCAGGTGGCACCAGGGATCACAGCATGCGTATTATGTATTTAGCTGTGTACGTATTTGCCCAGAGACTCTATCTATCTATCTGAGTGGCGCCTAGCTACTTATATAAGTATGATGACCGTACGTATGTACCTGCTGCCTGATTCTATGTTATTATTATGTACGGCGATCTAGTTAGTTATTATAATAAGACATACACTGCTGAACGATTAATATATATATAGATAGACGAACGAGAGCGCGAACAAATATATGGGCGGAGCGAGGCTGATACCGCTGTTTCTATTGGTGTATAATTGGATATGCGACGCACGTACGCATGCTGTGTAGTAAGCTGTTCGTGTCGTTCGTAGCTAGCATAGGGGGAACTTATTAAAACCCTTGCTTGGTCCGCGGATCGTCCTCGCTCTCGCTGCTGTCTCCAATAATCAGCTTGCTTGTATGTAATCCCCCAAAACTCATATATACATATAACGCACACACAAAGGCTCGCTCGCCCCTATCTATTTAATATGTACAGCAGTAGCACCGATGCACATATATACGTACATGCAACTCTCTACGATTGCGTCTTATTATCTAGGTGTAGGTATAAACGTAATATATATCTTATTATGTGCATGTACTAATAAGATATATAATCAATGACGGGCGGAATGACACGCACGCATGGTCGATCGAATGAACTAGCTAGCTAGCATAGCCTGGAAAGCAGGCACATGTATATATGTGGTACGGTGGTTTAGGTACGTCGGGTGGGTTCTTAATAATAATTTAATTACCGATTACTCAGCAGGCCCGTTCAGCGACGGAGGCCCTAGAATAATAATACATACTGCTCCATCCGTCGATCGTCCGCCCGGGTCGTAGTCTGGACCCGCACAGCTCACTAGCATACTGTGGCAGCATTAGTCGTACTCATATATTAGATAGCTAGGGCTTGTTACTTCGTTATTAGTTGCCCTGCTGCGTGAATGACCTGCTGCTGCGCGCTGTATATGTACGACACGGATAAATACACTTGGATTATATATGTAGTAGTGCATCCTTTTCAGATTACTATTTTTGAGGCATTCTTCTGATGTCCAAAACATGCGTGCCCGCCATGATCACTTCGATCGCCTCCACCTACCGTACCGCGTCAGGGCCACATACGTGCAGACATACAGACATCACCGCAACTAACGAGGAGAGGGAAGTAGCTGATAAGTAATAATAAGATAATGGCCGTTCCTTTGGCTGGGTGACAGCCTCCTCTCTAAAGTGGTGAACTGGGCCATCGATACACCGCCGCTGTACAACACCATCAAGTTAAATAAACAATAATATGTCAATAAAAAAATATTTCTTAAAACAAATTGCCTTACTAATATAATTAATAATAATATTACCAATATAACGGACGCAATGTGCGCGGACACACACACACACACACATGGCGTGATTGAAACGCTCGCTCGCCCACTGTTGCTACGATTCGGCTTTAGTAAGTCTTCCTCCGGGGCCACCAACCAACCGTCCAACCAACCGACCAACCTGTTTAATAATTAGAGTTCACAATATACCCGGCTGCATCCGAGGGTGGGACATGATGCTTGGGTTTTAGTTGGCGTTTCTGCCGTGGAAGGCACTGGGGTTACTAGGAGGTGGAGGCGGCACAGGCGAATATATAGGTATTGAGTATTGCGCTTATTACATACGTATGTATGACCTTATTTCATCATTCTTCCCACCTGCCACCTGCCACCTGCCACCTGCCACCTGCCACCTGCCACCGGTGACCTGGCGCGAGCGCTGCCGCTGTATGAGAGTCGTCAAGTGCCGGATGCCGCGGCATTGATGGGGCTCGTAACCTTTGGAGCGCCGTACCAGGTTCGTATTTTACACATGATTATTGTCTATGTTGCCAAGTAAGGCAACTCGGCAAGGGTAAAGAGTGGCCCCTTTTTCCTTGGGTGGATGACATCATCTTACATCAGCAGAGGCCCGCCAAACCCGATATAGAGGTGGCTGATGAATCCATCTGTCCCGCCGTACCTGCCGCAACCCCAGTACGCCCAGGACATGCCGGGCCACAATTTGTGGCAAGCCAACATCCGATTCATACCGTGCCTTCATCGCGACGCTGGCCCCCTGGGCGTTCTCGCCGCAAACGTTCCGATTGGTGCAGGGCATCGAACTGAGCTATATATGTGGAGGTGCGTGCGTGTACTCTAGGGACGTACGATTGTACGGAAGTGCTCCCTTGAGGTCAGGACAGGCATACTCACCTTGTATGTGCGTGCAGTATAGCCCTAATGCGTTTATTTATCCACAGCTTCCAGTTATCCACATACTACATGCATGATCGTGCAGTAGGACGCTGGTTAGGTGTACGACGATGTCTTGCAGTCATCCTTTGATTTCATTAGTGAGTGCATGCAGCGCTCGTGCGATCAAGGACTTTGTTGAGCATCGACCAATCAACTACCATACGGAGTCGTGCGGTTTATCATAGACATGCCTTACTTATCGTGGACTTTAACTCGTCAGGCCGTGTCCTGGCTTCTGTGTGTCCTGTTTTCGTTGCTTTTCGTTGGTGTGGAAAGAAGCGTAACCCGGTGAATGCCACTACTGCCCTCGTTCGACAGGCCTGATGCTGAGCGGGCATTCCTCCGTCCCCGAACTGCCGGCTGCCGCAGATGCGGAATCGTGTTCACGCCACACGCGAAGAGCGAGGTTGCTGACGGTGGCGGCGGTGGTTGGGGTGGTCGCCATGCACCGCCCCACAGGGTTTGGATCGCGATGGTACAGTTAGCCAGCCACCAGGACGCCCTCCGTCTGCGTTTGGTTGCGGATTGCGGTCTTCCGTCATCCCTCATAGCTGGCGGACCTCATCATGCATCCTTGTGTACGAATGAACCCGGAAGTTGAGAGAATCGCCCTTAAAGTTGACGTTGTCGGTCGAAGGCAACAATGCCTGCTGTTCACAAACATGCTACCAAGTGATGCGGGGCCCTACATGTGGGTATTTGCCTACATACGGTGCGTGTATCGTAGCAAGAGGGTTCACATTGGAGCTGCCCAAGGTGGCGTGGTTCCACAGCAGGCAGCCCTGTTGCCGGTTATGGGTCGGTGCGTGGTGATGGTACAGGGGCCCGGAACGCGGGGGGACTGGTGGGGGCCGAGGAGCTGGTGATCAAAAGCAGGACAAGGGGGGTTTTGACGCGTGTGAACCGGGGCCCGAGATAGTCTACCCGTACTGGTAGAGGTTTGTGAAAATGCTAGTAACGGCAGCATGGGGGTTCACAGCGAGGTTTCGGAGCAGTGATGGAGAGCGGCGGTGACATGGACAAGATTGGGAGGGGAGGACTACAGCTGACCGTGCTCGCTCTTCTATCTGTCTGGTGGGAGGGGTGGAGATGGAGTGGAGTCTGGATGTGGATGATGGAGTGGAGTTTTGTGAACGTCTGTGTAACAGGGCAGCCACGAGCCCAATGAGCTGCTGGACAGCGTTGTTAGATATTAAGAGGGTTGGGCTCTCGGAGGGACGGTGGAGCAGACTGTTTTGCTTGCGGATAGATTGCACATGTCCTGCTCACGTATGTACGCAGGTGTACGTACCGATCCGTCAATTGGACCAGTGCCGTTTATTTGAAGGTCGCTGCGCACCAGGTCCCTTGCTCAAATCTGTATTTCGGTGAAGTTCACAGGCAGGGGACCAGTTGGCAAGCTGTCACGAAGTTGACCAAAGTCGCATCGATTTGAAAGTGTTTAGGAACCAAAGCAAGAAGGTGGCTAACTGAGTATTATTTTTCCATCTGTAAAATATTTTATGCTTGTGTCTCCCCGTCTCATACCCTCCCTGAAATAGCGGAGGAGGACAAATCGTGTCGCCCTCGACGACGCTCGATCGATGACATCAATACGACCCGATAACCGGGATGCAACAATGAAGTAAGACAGTTCACGTCTCATGGTTGATCATTGGATCATTATGGCATATTTAAGTTTATATAAACTTCTTGGCTCAACTCTGATGTTTGACATTCGCGCAGTCTTAATACAGTTTGCTGTTGCAGATATCGTTGGCCAACCGAAACAACAGATTGTACGCCCGGCGCTGCGATTACGCTATTGCCGCTGACACTGAAAAGCTTATTAGCATAACGCGTTTCCTACTATAATTATAATTGCGCCGTGTTTGGTGTGAACGGCGGCCCGGCTGACCTATTGTCTTGTGGTAACCTGGAATAAAATCTTGAGCATCAAGATAAATTCTGTTGCTTCATGAAGTTTTTTAAATTAGCCACAGGGTGGTAGATCTCTGACGTTAGCGGCTGACCATGCAGGCGGCCGGCACTTACCGGCCGCCATGTTCAGCATCCAGCGCAACGTCAACCTCCTACACAGTGCACACAAGGCGCATGCCTTGCCGAGATGAACGTGTGTGTGTGTCGATTGCGGTCTAAGCCCGGGGGTACTTCCGTACAGGAAGGGGGACGCAATGCGCGCCTTGGGGGATATCCCACGATTTCTTTAGAACTCCTTCGGGGAGGGGTGAATTATATCATTTGCGCCCTTTCCCTCCCTTTCCGGCGTCGTGTACGGCCGCACTGCTCGTCGTACGATGCTCAGGTTTCGGAGTGGCTATGGAACCAGGTGGGGTCGGGCCCGGCACCGCAGATGACCGTGCCGATGCAGCTGGCGCAGACTCTTCGGTACGGCGAGAACCCGCATCAGGTACGTGTGTATGTATGATGTGGGGCTGTCCGGGGCTGTATGTTGTTTTCTCCCTGGCGACATAGTCCGTCCAGGTCAGCTTGTCCATAACCTCACACGCACAGCCCCCGAATGCGGCTCTTCATGTGGGTCGCGGTCTCCCTTGCCGCCTTAAGGCCGGCAGGTATGTGTGAGGGGGGCATTTCCTTCGGCGGGAGGAGGGGCCGTCCGAATCGATATCGGGGTTGTACGACTGTGTCATTTGTTTTTTAAGTTTCCTTCACGGCCCTGGATGTGATATTGGATAGATGGTACGACGACGGCGACTTTTCATTAGAGTGAACCTTCAGTTAAGTTATTGACCCCACTGGTAGGATGCTGAGCGGCCCTGGGGCTACTCCGCCTCCCGTGTTCGCCTGCAGGGCGGTGAAGCACGTCAAGTCCAATGCCATCACCGTCGCCAAGGATGGTCGGCTGCTGGGTATGGGGTCGGGCCAGCCGAACCGAGTCAACTCCGTGCGCATAGCCACCGACAAGTATGGCGTCGTCCTGCTGACCACCGGCGCCCGTCACTTCCGCCACTGAGCGCTGTTGTTCTCATTAGAAGTAGAATAAGAAATATGCCCCAGTGCGCACCAGCAACCTGAGCACAGTAAGGACCTGGAGTTTCGACCGGTGTCGTGGAGTATGAGTGCACCCACGAACGAACTGGATGGGGGGGTAGGGCCACCGGGCTCCAGGGGGGTTTGCAAAGGGAGGGTGAAAATCGGGAACACGGCTGGTGCGTGGAACATGCTGGTCTGTGGGGAGGGTATTGTGTAGAGCCAAAGCCACTGCGTCAGCACCCGCGGAGGGACCCGCAAAACTGCGACCTTCAACTTCCAGGGGGATATGTGGGTGGGGTGGGTGGGCGCTGCAGATGTCTCTTCTTGGTTTGCCTGTTTATTGTTTGGACTCCAGGGGAGGTAATGTCCGTCTGCACGGCGCGCATGGGCAGTGTGATGTGCGTGTCGACACGAGGCGGTGGAAGGATGGGGTGGCGGTGGGGTGGGGGCAGCTGTTGTCCGCAGATGCAGGTATATATGATGCTGTAAGGATTGCCACAGTCGGAAGTAAGCTGAGATTTCCATCCGCTCTTTGGCCAGGTACGAGGTGGTGGACATGACCGCCAGTGACGTGCGTAATAAGAGCAGCGAGTGGCTGCGGATGTGGGCCTTATACCCGTGCTCGACTACATGGACCCGTGCTGACAACATGCTTCCGCCGGGACGTAAGCTTCCATGCGCGCACACGTGAGGGTGCGCGAGTGTTTGACCATGGCATGCCGATGACGTGAAACAAGGGGGCGTACAATGCAGGATGTGATGTGATGAGATGAGAGGCGGGGCCCATTTGATGGAGGGGGTTTGGAGTAAGCGGAGCTTATGTTACGCTCCCTGAGTCGGCAGCGTTCAGCACTTATGCCTGTGTAGGCCATCCAATATTGAAATGGCGTGAACAGTTCGAAAGGACAACGAAGAAGTGGCTGGAAATCCGTCATACGGGCTGCTGCTGAGCGCGTGTTCTGTATATCGTACATGCATGTAAGACGTAGTATGTCGGTAACTTCCGTGCTGGACGATGGCGCTGGACGGGTTTTGCCCCCTTACTTGCGCCATTACACGCACATGTATGTAAAGACATATTTGCGGCTGTCGGTTCCATCTCTGCCGCACGTACAGGCAGCGATGGCCATGCATCGTGTGCAGGCAAGAATCAAACGCAGCAGGCTCGAAATTCGTATATAAACCCGCCACGGCCAAGTTGCTCCTCATCCCCGACTTCCACCGCCTTATTAGTTCATCGTGCACCATCCCTGACCTGGCGGCGATAACACGCGCTGCACCAAAGCTTGTTGCACTGACGATCCTTGGGTCAGGCAGGGCCGCCCTTTGCTTATACTTTTCGACTTAGATCTTGCCTGGCCGCCCCAATCCAGGGCCCACGTCGTCCTTCTCCTCGACGACCACCTTTATGTGCTCCCCTGCCTCGTGACAGTGCTCGTGTTTGTGGCCGCTGCCATCGACGCTGCTGCCCGCTCCGCCCTTGCGTCCAAGCGAGACGCCGCACAGCACAGCCAGATGTCTCACAACGCGTCGCTTATTAGGCTCCTCTGTCAGCCGCCCCTCCGACTCAGAGACACGCCGCGGCCAAAGTTTCCCAGGACCGGATGGTCGCCAGGCCCTACGTTGCCAGCGCTCGAGCACCCAGTCCGTCATATACGCAGACAGGAGGACCGCAACCGTTGGTACTGGAGACGTGGTGCTGAAGATCCCCAGAGAGGCCACCACGGTCTCTAGACTGGCCAGCTGGGGTCCAGAACGGTAGGAGCTAGACGGCACATTTACCCCGTGCGAAGGAGGAGGTGGAAGTGGTGTTGCCGCGGCCGCTGTGACGGCGACGGCGCTTCGGCCATTTTTGCCTTAAGGGCCTGGATCCCGCCCCCGCCCCCGCCCCCGCCCCCCAGACCACGCGTACCCAGGCATACCATCCTTGACTATATACTTGTTGGAGCGAGGACGTCACGCGTGTCGGTGCAGCTTGGCGGGACGCACGTAGGCGGATTTTTGCAAATAAAAACCTTCATCTATTACCCTCCGTCAGCAGCAAAACGTAAGGCGGAATGACGGAGGGAAGGAGGTTTAATCCCTGTTAAGAACGACGACTTGAAAGAAACGCCAAAGAGACATATATACATACATCGACATGTATAAAATTAGGACTCATCAACGGGATATCATAGCCTAAGAATTGGAGGTGTTATTATCGGCTCGTTCGTATATATGTATGGACGACGTGGTACTGCTTCCCCCGATCTGGAGTTGTGCCCAAGTCATATAAGACGCAAAGGCCATTGATCAGATTCATCACCTTGAAAACTATCAGCAATTGCTAGCTTTTGGTGACTACAAACTGTTATATGCTTTACCAGTACACTTGTGCAGTTCATTCACATACATACAGCACAGCTCCACTTAGATAGTCAGGCGCGCGCACTGCTGCCGCCTTTTACGTGCCGCACAAGCTTCGTTGCATCTACTTGCGTGCTTAAACCACAGGAACCCCCCATATAGTCACGCTCAAAATGGTCCGCGTCTCAGTCATAATAATCATGATCGCAGCTTACTGCCTTCCATCTTCCTCGCCAGCTGCGGCACTGCAGACAGCAGATCATCAGCAGGAGGTGAGCACTGTGCATGAATTTTATAGCACGCAGCAGGCGGCCGCCGGTGTATGTTGTTTTGAACGCGCGCTGAACACGGATGAGCTACTTTTAACTTTTCTAGTCTTATTTAATGAATCATGCAATGTTAACATGCATACATGCCTATTCTTTGCGGTGCTTGCTTCAGGAACAACTCCTGCTGGAACATTGTTCACAGCAGCAGTGCCAAGCTGCTGGAGTCGCCGCCGCAGCCAACAGCAATAATAATACTTTCGGCCAGCTGCTACGCATCTTCAAGATGAAGATGCTACCGAACCGCCAAAATCTTATTAGTACTAATGACCAGCAAGCTACAAGTGTAATGCTCTCGTGGGTTATGCTGTCACCATTCGTATCTCTAGAGCTTCTTGATAGACAACAGGGCGTCGCTCTTGGTACTACTGTCCCCAAGCTTAATCAGCTTCTGACCGCTCTTGCCGGCGGCTTTGTGATAATTGGGGCGACGATTGCATTAGGTCTCCACCTGAAGGCAGTTTTCCTGGTATGGACGACCTCACTATGGGCGAAGTCTTGCGTCGCCATCCTTGCCATCGCGGCAGTAGGAGTACTCATGGAAGTGGTGGCTGGTCTCAACCGCAGACTGCGTGTGGCTGCTGCTCCTCGCAACCCGCCGCCTGCTGTTGAACGGCGCAATAATCACCCTCATCCCATCAAAGCCACGGTTCGCCCGACTGTCAAGCTGGACGACAGCCGAGGATTCGTCCAGCACAGTACTTTTGATTGTTTGGACGTCAGAGCCGACGTTTATCACTACAGCTCTGACCGGCGGATCATGTGGGGTGAGGAGCGCGAGCGCAGCCCTTATTGCTCCCATTCGTTAGCCTTGCAGATGTCCGGTTTTGGGGGCTACCGTGTTGTGCACGTCGAGCCACAGTCGTACATCCCCATCCTCCCGTGATGAGGCCATACATCGCTCGGGAGCTAGAGAGCGACCTAATCCTAAATAATACGTTGTTAGTTGTTCGTTATTGTCGTTCCTGCTGCTGCTTATGCTATGCTATCGATGCTGCTTCGTTCTGCTTTTCGTGAGCAAGCAAAGGGGGTCTGTGGGCGCTTGTCACGACGGATTTGGTGACCGCACAGGGCAGGTGGCACCAGGGATCACAGCATGCGTATTATGTATTTAGCTGTGTACGTATTTGCCCAGAGACTCTATCTATCTATCTGAGTGGCGCCTAGCTACTTATATAAGTATGATGACCGTACGTATGTACCTGCTGCCTGATTCTATGTTATTATTATGTACGGCGATCTAGTTAGTTATTATAATAAGACATACACTGCTGAACGATTAATATATATATAGATAGACGAACGAGAGCGCGAACAAATATATGGGCGGAGCGAGGCTGATACCGCTGTTTCTATCGGTGTATAATTGGATATGCGACGCACGTACGCATGCTGTGTAGTAAGCTGTTCGTGTCGTTCGTAGCTAGCATAGGGGGAACTTATTAAAACCCTTGCTTGGTCCGCGGATCGTCCTCGCTCTCGCTGCTGTCTCCAATAATCAGCTTGCTTGTATGTAATCCCCCAAAACTCATATATACATATAACGCACACACAAAGGCTCGCTCGCCCCTATCTATTTAATATGTACAGCAGTAGCACCGATGCACATATATACGTACATGCAACTCTCTACGATTGCGTCTTATTATCTAGGTGTAGGTATAAACGTAATATATATCTTATTATGTGCATGTACTAATAAGATATATAATCAATGACGGGCGGAATGACACGCACGCATGGTCGATCGAATGAACTAGCTAGCTAGCATAGCCTGGAAAGCAGGCACATGTATATATGTGGTACGGTGGTTTAGGTACGTCGGGTGGGTTCTTAATAATAATTTAATTACCGATTACTCAGCAGGCCCGTTCAGCGACGGAGGCCCTAGAATAATAATACATACTGCTCCATCCGTCGATCGTCCGCCCGGGTCGTAGTCTGGACCCGCACAGCTCACTAGCATACTGTGGCAGCATTAGTCGTACTCATATATTAGATAGCTAGGGCTTGTTACTTCGTTATTAGTTGCCCTGCTGCGTGAATGACCTGCTGCTGCGCGCTGTATATGTACGACACGGATAAATACACTTGGATTATATATGTAGTAGTGCATCCTTTTCAGATTACTATTTTTGAGGCATTCTTCTGATGTCCAAAACATGCGTGCCCGCCATGATCACTTCGATCGCCTCCACCTACCGTACCGCGTCAGGGCCACATACGTGCAGACATACAGACATCACCGCAACTAACGAGGAGAGGGAAGTAGCTGATAAGTAATAATAAGATAATGGCCGTTCCTTTGGCTGGGTGACAGCCTCCTCTCTAAAGTGGTGAACTGGGCCATCGATACACCGCCGCTGTACAACACCATCAAGTTAAATAAACAATAATATGTCAATAAAAAAATATTTCTTAAAACAAATTGCCTTACTAATATAATTAATAATAATATTACCAATATAACGGACGCAATGTGCGCGGACACACACACACACACATGGCGTGATTGAAACGCTCGCTCGCCCACTGTTGCTACGATTCGGCTTTAGTAAGTCTTCCTCCGGGGCCACCAACCAACCGTCCAACCAACCGACCAACCTGTTTAATAATTAGAGTTCACAATATACCCGGCTGCATCCGAGGGTGGGACATGATGCTTGGGTTTTAGTTGGCGTTTCTGCCGTGGAAGGCACTGGGGTTACTAGGAGGTGGAGGCGGCACAGGCGAATATATAGGTATTGAGTATTGCGCTTATTACATACGTATGTATGACCTTATTTCATCATTCTTCCCACCTGCCACCTGCCACCTGCCACCTGCCACCTGCCACCTGCCACCGGTGACCTGGCACGAGCGCTGCCGCTGTATGAGAGTCGTCAAGTGCCGGATGCCGCGGCATTGATGGGGCTCGTAACCTTTGGAGCGCCGTACCAGGTTCGTATTTTACACATGATTATTGTCTATGTTGCCAAGTAAGGCAACTCGGCAAGGGTAAAGAGTGGCCCCTTTTTCCTTGGGTGGATGACATCATCTTACATCAGCAGAGGCCCGCCAAACCCGATATAGAGGTGGCTGATGAATCCATCTGTCCCGCCGTACCTGCCGCAACCCCAGTACGCCCAGGACATGCCGGGCCACAATTTGTGGCAAGCCAACATCCGATTCATACCGTGCCTTCATCGCGACGCTGGCCCCCTGGGCGTTCTCGCCGCAAACGTTCCGATTGGTGCAGGGCATCGAACTGAGCTATATATGTGGAGGTGCGTGCGTGTACTCTAGGGACGTACGATTGTACGGAAGTGCTCCCTTGAGGTCAGGACAGGCATACTCACCTTGTATGTGCGTGCAGTATAGCCCTAATGCGTTTATTTATCCACAGCTTCCAGTTATCCACATACTACATGCATGATCGTGCAGTAGGACGCTGGTTAGGTGTACGACGATGTCTTGCAGTCATCCTTTGATTTCATTAGTGAGTGCATGCAGCGCTCGTGCGATCAAGGACTTTGTTGAGCATCGACCAATCAACTACCATACGGAGTCGTGCGGTTTATCATAGACATGCCTTACTTATCGTGGACTTTAACTCGTCAGGCCGTGTCCTGGCTTCTGTGTGTCCTGTTTTCGTTGCTTTTCGTTGGTGTGGAAAGAAGCGTAACCCGGTGAATGCCACTACTGCCCTCGTTCGATAGGCCTGATGCTGAGCGGGCATTCCTCCGTCCCCGAACTGCCGGCTGCCGCAGATGCGGAATCGTGTTCACGCCACACGCGAAGAGCGAGGTTGCTGACGGTGGCGGCGGTGGTTGGGGTGGTCGCCATGCACCGCCCCACAGGGTTTGGATCGCGATGGTACAGTTAGCCAGCCACCAGGACGCCCTCCGTCTGCGTTTGGTTGCGGATTGCGGTCTTCCGTCATCCCTCATAGCTGGCGGACCTCATCATGCATCCTTGTGTACGAATGAACCCGGAAGTTGAGAGAATCGCCCTTAAAGTTGACGTTGTCGGTCGAAGGCAACAATGCCTGCTGTTCACAAACATGCTACCAAGTGATGCGGGGCCCTACATGTGGGTATTTGCCTACATACGGTGCGTGTATCGTAGCAAGAGGGTTCACATTGGAGCTGCCCAAGGTGGCGTGGTTCCACAGCAGGCAGCCCTGTTGCCGGTTATGGGTCGGTGCGTGGTGATGGTACAGGGGCCCGGAACGCGGGGGGACTGGTGGGGGCCGAGGAGCTGGTGATCAAAAGCAGGACAAGGGGGGTTTTGACGCGTGTGAACCGGGGCCCGAGATAGTCTACCCGTACTGGTAGAGGTTTGTGAAAATGCTAGTAACGGCAGCATGGGGGTTCACAGCGAGGTTTCGGAGCAGTGATGGAGAGCGGCGGTGACATGGACAAGATTGGGAGGGGAGGACTACAGCTGACCGTGCTCGCTCTTCTATCTGTCTGGTGGGAGGGGTGGAGATGGAGTGGAGTCTGGATGTGGATGATGGAGTGGAGTTTTGTGAACGTCTGTGTAACAGGGCAGCCACGAGCCCAATGAACTGCTGGACAGCGTTGTTAGATATTAAGAGGGTTGGGCTCTCGGAGGGACGGTGGAGCAGACTGTTTTGCTTGCGGATAGATTGCACATGTCCTGCTCACGTATGTACGCAGGTGTACGTACCGATCCGTCAATTGGACCAGTGCCGTTTATTTGAAGGTCGCTGCGCACCAGGTCCCTTGCTCAAATCTGTATTTCGGTGAAGTTCACAGGCAGGGGACCAGTTGGCAAGCTGTCACTAAGTTGACCAAAGTCGCATCGATTTGAAAGTGTTTAGGAACCAAAGCAAGAAGGTGGCTAACTGAGTATTATTTTTCCATCTGTAAAATATTTTATGCTTGTGTCTCCCCGTCTCATACCCTCCCTGAAATAGCGGAGGAGGACAAATCGTGTCGCCCTCGACGACGCTCGATCGATGACATCAATACGACCCGATAACCGGGATGCAACAATGAAGTAAGACAGTTCACGTCTCATGGTTGATCATTGGATCATTATGGCATATTTAAGTTTATATAAACTTCTTGGCTCAACTCTGATGTTTGACATTCGCGCAGTCTTAATACAGTTTGCTGTTGCAGATATCGTTGGCCAACCGAAACAACAGATTGTACGCCCGGCGCTGCGATTACGCTATTGCCGCTGACACTGAAAAGCTTATTAGCATAACGCGTTTCCTACTATAATTATAATTGCGCCGTGTTTGGTGTGAACGGCGGCCCGGCTGACCTATTGTCTTGTGGTAACCTGGAATAAAATCTTGAGCATCAAGATAAATTCTGTTGCTTCATGAAGTTTTTTAAATTAGCCACAGGGTGGTAGATCTCTGACGTTAGCGGCTGACCATGCAGGCGGCCGGCACTTACCGGCCGCCATGTTCAGCATCCAGCGCAACGTCAACCTCCTACACAGTGCACACAAGGCGCATGCCTTGCCGAGATGAACGTGTGTGTGTGTCGATTGCGGTCTAAGCCCGGGGGTACTTCCGTACAGGAAGGGGGACGCAATGCGCGCCTTGGGGGATATCCCACGATTTCTTTAGAACTCCTTCGGGGAGGGGTGAATTATATCATTTGCGCCCTTTCCCTCCCTTTCCGGCGTCGTGTACGGCCGCACTGCTCGTCGTACGATGCTCAGGTTTCGGAGTGGCTATGGAACCAGGTGGGGTCGGGCCCGGCACCGCAGATGACCGTGCCGATGCAGCTGGCGCAGACTCTTCGGTACGGCGAGAACCCGCATCAGGTACGTGTGTATGTATGATGTGGGGCTGTCCGGGGCTGTATGTTGTTTTCTCCCTGGCGACATAGTCCGTCCAGGTCAGCTTGTCCATAACCTCACACGCACAGCCCCCGAATGCGGCTCTTCATGTGGGTCGCGGTCTCCCTTGCCGCCTTAAGGCCGGCAGGTATGTGTGAGGGGGGCATTTCCTTCGGCGGGAGGAGGGGCCGTCCGAATCGATATCGGGGTTGTACGACTGTGTCATTTGTTTTTTAAGTTTCCTTCACGGCCCTGGATGTGATATTGGATAGATGGTACGACGACGGCGACTTTTCATTAGAGTGAACCTTCAGTTAAGTTATTGACCCCACTGGTAGGATGCTGAGCGGCCCTGGGGCTACTCCGCCTCCCGTGTTCGCCTGCAGGGCGGTGAAGCACGTCAAGTCCAATGCCATCACCGTCGCCAAGGATGGTCGGCTGCTGGGTATGGGGTCGGGCCAGCCGAACCGAGTCAACTCCGTGCGCATAGCCACCGACAAGTATGGCGTCGTCCTGCTGACCACCGGCGCCCGTCACTTCCGCCACTGAGCGCTGTTGTTCTCATTAGAAGTAGAATAAGAAATATGCCCCAGTGCGCACCAGCAACCTGAGCACAGTAAGGACCTGGAGTTTCGACCGGTGTCGTGGAGTATGAGTGCACCCACGAACGAACTGGATGGGGGGGTAGGGCCACCGGGCTCCAGGGGGGTTTGCAAAGGGAGGGTGAAAATCGGGAACACGGCTGGTGCGTGGAACATGCTGGTCTGTGGGGAGGGTATTGTGTAGAGCCAAAGCCACTGCGTCAGCACCCGCGGAGGGACCCGCAAAACTGCGACCTTCAACTTCCAGGGGGATATGTGGGTGGGGTGGGTGGGCGCTGCAGATGTCTCTTCTTGGTTTGCCTGTTTATTGTTTGGACTCCAGGGGAGGTAATGTCCGTCTGCACGGCGCGCATGGGCAGTGTGATGTGCGTGTCGACACGAGGCGGTGGAAGGATGGGGTGGCGGTGGGGTGGGGGCAGCTGTTGTCCGCAGATGCAGGTATATATGATGCTGTAAGGATTGCCACAGTCGGAAGTAAGCTGAGATTTCCATCCGCTCTTTGGCCAGGTACGAGGTGGTGGACATGACCGCCAGTGACGTGCGTAATAAGAGCAGCGAGTGGCTGCGGATGTGGGCCTTATACCCGTGCTCGACTACATGGACCCGTGCTGACAACATGCTTCCGCCGGGACGTAAGCTTCCATGCGCGCACACGTGAGGGTGCGCGAGTGTTTGACCATGGCATGCCGATGACGTGAAACAAGGGGGCGTACAATGCAGGATGTGATGTGATGAGATGAGAGGCGGGGCCCATTTGATGGAGGGGGTTTGGAGTAAGCGGAGCTTATGTTACGCTCCCTGAGTCGGCAGCGTTCAGCACTTATGCCTGTGTAGGCCATCCAATATTGAAATGGCGTGAACAGTTCGAAAGGACAACGAAGAAGTGGCTGGAAATCCGTCATACGGGCTGCTGCTGAGCGCGTGTTCTGTATATCGTACATGCATGTAAGACGTAGTATGTCGGTAACTTCCGTGCTGGACGATGGCGCTGGACGGGTTTTGCCCCCTTACTTGCGCCATTACACGCACATGTATGTAAAGACATATTTGCGGCTGTCGGTTCCATCTCTGCCGCACGTACAGGCAGCGATGGCCATGCATCGTGTGCAGGCAAGAATCAAACGCAGCAGGCTCGAAATTCGTATATAAACCCGCCACGGCCAAGTTGCTCCTCATCCCCGACTTCCACCGCCTTATTAGTTCATCGTGCACCATCCCTGACCTGGCGGCGATAACACGCGCTGCACCAAAGCTTGTTGCACTGACGATCCTTGGGTCAGGCAGGGCCGCCCTTTGCTTATACTTTTCGACTTAGATCTTGCCTGGCCGCCCCAATCCAGGGCCCACGTCGTCCTTCTCCTCGACGACCACCTTTATGTGCTCCCCTGCCTCGTGACAGTGCTCGTGTTTGTGGCCGCTGCCATCGACGCTGCTGCCCGCTCCGCCCTTGCGTCCAAGCGAGACGCCGCACAGCACAGCCAGATGTCTCACAACGCGTCGCTTATTAGGCTCCTCTGTCAGCCGCCCCTCCGACTCAGAGACACGCCGCGGCCAAAGTTTCCCAGGACCGGATGGTCGCCAGGCCCTACGTTGCCAGCGCTCGAGCACCCAGTCCGTCATATACGCAGACAGGAGGACCGCAACCGTTGGTACTGGAGACGTGGTGCTGAAGATCCCCAGAGAGGCCACCACGGTCTCTAGACTGGCCAGCTGGGGTCCAGAACGGTAGGAGCTAGACGGCACATTTACCCCGTGCGAAGGAGGAGGTGGAAGTGGTGTTGCCGCGGCCGCTGTGACGGCGACGGCGCTTCGGCCATTTTTGCCTTAAGGGCCTGGATCCCGCCCCCGCCCCCGCCCCCGCCCCCGCCCCCGCCCCCGCCCCCGCCCCCGCCCCCGCCCCCGCCCCCCAGACCACGCGTACCCAGGCATACCATCCTTGACTATATACTTGTTGGAGCGAGGACGTCACGCGTGTCGGTGCAGCTTGGCGGGACGCACGTAGGCGGATTTTTGCAAATAAAAACCTTCATCTATTACCCTCCGTCAGCAGCAAAACGTAAGGCGGAATGACGGAGGGAAGGAGGTTTAATCCCTGTTAAGAACGACGACTTGAAAGAAACGCCAAAGAGACATATATACATACATCGACATGTATAAAATTAGGACTCATCAACGGGATATCATAGCCTAAGAATTGGAGGTGTTATTATCGGCTCGTTCGTATATATGTATGGACGACGTGGTACTGCTTCCCCCGATCTGGAGTTGTGCCCAAGTCATATAAGACGCAAAGGCCATTGATCAGATTCATCACCTTGAAAACTATCAGCAATTGCTAGCTTTTGGTGACTACAAACTGTTATATGCTTTACGAGTACACTTGTGCAGTTCATTCACATACATACAGCACAGCTCCACTTAGATAGTCAGGCGCGCGCACTGCTGCCGCCTTTTACGTGCCGCACAAGCTTCGTTGCATCTACTTGCGTGCTTAAACCACAGGAACCCCCCATATAGTCACGCTCAAAATGGTCCGCGTCTCAGTCATAATAATCATGATCGCAGCTTACTGCCTTCCATCTTCCTCGCCAGCTGCGGCACTGCAGACAGCAGATCATCAGCAGGAGGTGAGCACTGTGCATGAATTTTATAGCACGCAGCAGGCGGCCGCCGGTGTATGTTGTTTTGAACGCGCGCTGAACACGGATGAGCTACTTTTAACTTTTCTAGTCTTATTTAATGAATCATGCAATGTTAACATGCATACATGCCTATTCTTTGCGGTGCTTGCTTCAGGAACAACTCCTGCTGGAACATTGTTCACAGCAGCAGTGCCAAGCTGCTGGAGTCGCCGCCGCAGCCAACAGCAATAATAATACTTTCGGCCAGCTGCTACGCATCTTCAAGATGAAGATGCTACCGAACCGCCAAAATCTTATTAGTACTAATGACCCGCAAGCTACAAGTGTAATGCTCTCGTGGGTTATGCTGTCACCATTCGTATCTCTAGAGCTTCTTGATAGACAACAGGGCGTCGCTCTTGGTACTACTGTCCCCAAGCTTAATCAGCTTCTGACCGCTCTTGCCGGCGGCTTTGTGATAATTGGGGCGACGATTGCATTAGGTCTCCACCTGAAGGCAGTTTTCCTGGTATGGACGACCTCACTATGGGCGAAGTCTTGCGTCGCCATCCTTGCCATCGCGGCAGTAGGAGTACTCATGGAAGTGGTGGCTGGTCTCAACCGCAGACTGCGTGTGGCTGCTGCTCCTCGCAACCCGCCGCCTGCTGTTGAACGGCGCAATAATCACCCTCATCCCATCAAAGCCACGGTTCGCCCGACTGTCAAGCTGGACGACAGCCGAGGATTCGTCCAGCACAGTACTTTTGATTGTTTGGACGTCAGAGCCGACGTTTATCACTACAGCTCTGACCGGCGGATCATGTGGGGTGAGGAGCGCGAGCGCAGCCCTTATTGCTCCCATTCGTTAGCCTTGCAGATGTCCGGTTTTGGGGGCTACCGTGTTGTGCACGTCGAGCCACAGTCGTACATCCCCATCCTCCCGTGATGAGGCCATACATCGCTCGGGAGCTAGAGAGCGACCTAATCCTAAATAATACGTTGTTAGTTGTTCGTTATTGTCGTTCCTGCTGCTGCTTATGCTATGCTATCGATGCTGCTTCGTTCTGCTTTTCGTGAGCAAGCAAAGGGGGTCTGTGGGCGCTTGTCACGACGGATTTGGTGACCGCACAGGGCAGGTGGCACCAGGGATCACAGCATGCGTATTATGTATTTAGCTGTGTACGTATTTGCCCAGAGACTCTATCTATCTATCTGAGTGGCGCCTAGCTACTTATATAAGTATGATGACCGTACGTATGTACCTGCTGCCTGATTCTATGTTATTATTATGTACGGCGATCTAGTTAGTTATTATAATAAGACATACACTGCTGAACGATTAATATATATATAGATAGACGAACGAGAGCGCGAACAAATATATGGGCGGAGCGAGGCTGATACCGCTGTTTCTATCGGTGTATAATTGGATATGCGACGCACGTACGCATGCTGTGTAGTAAGCTGTTCGTGTCGTTCGTAGCTAGCATAGGGGGAACTTATTAAAACCCTTGCTTGGTCCGCGGATCGTCCTCGCTCTCGCTGCTGTCTCCAATAATCAGCTTGCTTGTATGTAATCCCCCAAAACTCATATATACATATAACGCACACACAAAGGCTCGCTCGCCCCTATCTATTTAATATGTACAGCAGTAGCACCGATGCACATATATACGTACATGCAACTCTCTACGATTGCGTCTTATTATCTAGGTGTAGGTATAAACGTAATATATATCTTATTATGTGCATGTACTAATAAGATATATAATCAATGACGGGCGGAATGACACGCACGCATGGTCGATCGAATGAACTAGCTAGCTAGCATAGCCTGGAAAGCAGGCACATGTATATATGTGGTACGGTGGTTTAGGTACGTCGGGTGGGTTCTTAATAATAATTTAATTACCGATTACTCAGCAGGCCCGTTCAGCGACGGAGGCCCTAGAATAATAATACATACTGCTCCATCCGTCGATCGTCCGCCCGGGTCGTAGTCTGGACCCGCACAGCTCACTAGCATACTGTGGCAGCATTAGTCGTACTCATATATTAGATAGCTAGGGCTTGTTACTTCGTTATTAGTTGCCCTGCTGCGTGAATGACCTGCTGCTGCGCGCTGTATATGTACGACACGGATAAATACACTTGGATTATATATGTAGTAGTGCATCCTTTTCAGATTACTATTTTTGAGGCATTCTTCTGATGTCCAAAACATGCGTGCCCGCCATGATCACTTCGATCGCCTCCACCTACCGTACCGCGTCAGGGCCACATACGTGCAGACATACAGACATCACCGCAACTAACGAGGAGAGGGAAGTAGCTGATAAGTAATAATAAGATAATGGCCGTTCCTTTGGCTGGGTGACAGCCTCCTCTCTAAAGTGGTGAACTGGGCCATCGATACACCGCCGCTGTACAACACCATCAAGTTAAATAAACAATAATATGTCAATAAAAAAATATTTCTTAAAACAAATTGCCTTACTAATATAATTAATAATAATATTACCAATATAACGGACGCAATGTGCGCGGACACACACACACACACACATGGCGTGATTGAAACGCTCGCTCGCCCACTGTTGCTACGATTCGGCTTTAGTAAGTCTTCCTCCGGGGCCACCAACCAACCGTCCAACCAACCGACCAACCTGTTTAATAATTAGAGTTCACAATATACCCGGCTGCATCCGAGGGTGGGACATGATGCTTGGGTTTTAGTTGGCGTTTCTGCCGTGGAAGGCACTGGGGTTACTAGGAGGTGGAGGCGGCACAGGCGAATATATAGGTATTGAGTATTGCGCTTATTACATACGTATGTATGACCTTATTTCATCATTCTTCCCACCTGCCACCTGCCACCTGCCACCTGCCACCTGCCACCTGCCACCGGTGACCTGGCGCGAGCGCTGCCGCTGTATGAGAGTCGTCAAGTGCCGGATGCCGCGGCATTGATGGGGCTCGTAACCTTTGGAGCGCCGTACCAGGTTCGTATTTTACACATGATTATTGTCTATGTTGCCAAGTAAGGCAACTCGGCAAGGGTAAAGAGTGGCCCCTTTTTCCTTGGGTGGATGACATCATCTTACATCAGCAGAGGCCCGCCAAACCCGATATAGAGGTGGCTGATGAATCCATCTGTCCCGCCGTACCTGCCGCAACCCCAGTACGCCCAGGACATGCCGGGCCACAATTTGTGGCAAGCCAACATCCGATTCATACCGTGCCTTCATCGCGACGCTGGCCCCCTGGGCGTTCTCGCCGCAAACGTTCCGATTGGTGCAGGGCATCGAACTGAGCTATATATGTGGAGGTGCGTGCGTGTACCCTAGGGACGTACGATTGTACGGAAGTGCTCCCTTGAGGTCAGGACAGGCATACTCACCTTGTATGTGCGTGCAGTATAGCCCTAATGCGTTTATTTATCCACAGCTTCCAGTTATCCACATACTACATGCATGATCGTGCAGTAGGACGCTGGTTAGGTGTACGACGATGTCTTGCAGTCATCCTTTGATTTCATTAGTGAGTGCATGCAGCGCTCGTGCGATCAAGGACTTTGTTGAGCATCGACCAATCAACTACCATACGGAGTCGTGCGGTTTATCATAGACATGCCTTACTTATCGTGGACTTTAACTCGTCAGGCCGTGTCCTGGCTTCTGTGTGTCCTGTTTTCGTTGCTTTTCGTTGGTGTGGAAAGAAGCGTAACCCGGTGAATGCCACTACTGCCCTCGTTCGATAGGCCTGATGCTGAGCGGGCATTCCTCCGTCCCCGAACTGCCGGCTGCCGCAGATGCGGAATCGTGTTCACGCCACACGCGAAGAGCGAGGTTGCTGACGGTGGCGGCGGTGGTTGGGGTGGTCGCCATGCACCGCCCCACAGGGTTTGGATCGCGATGGTACAGTTAGCCAGCCACCAGGACGCCCTCCGTCTGCGTTTGGTTGCGGATTGCGGTCTTCCGTCATCCCTCATAGCTGGCGGACCTCATCATGCATCCTTGTGTACGAATGAACCCGGAAGTTGAGAGAATCGCCCTTAAAGTTGACGTTGTCGGTCGAAGGCAACAATGCCTGCTGTTCACAAACATGCTACCAAGTGATGCGGGGCCCTACATGTGGGTATTTGCCTACATACGGTGCGTGTATCGTAGCAAGAGGGTTCACATTGGAGCTGCCCAAGGTGGCGTGGTTCCACAGCAGGCAGCCCTGTTGCCGGTTATGGGTCGGTGCGTGGTGATGGTACAGGGGCCCGGAACGCGGGGGGACTGGTGGGGGCCGAGGAGCTGGTGATCAAAAGCAGGACAAGGGGGGTTTTGACGCGTGTGAACCGGGGCCCGAGATAGTCTACCCGTACTGGTAGAGGTTTGTGAAAATGCTAGTAACGGCAGCATGGGGGTTCACAGCGAGGTTTCGGAGCAGTGATGGAGAGCGGCGGTGACATGGACAAGATTGGGAGGGGAGGACTACAGCTGACCGTGCTCGCTCTTCTATCTGTCTGGTGGGAGGGGTGGAGATGGAGTGGAGTCTGGATGTGGATGATGGAGTGGAGTTTTGTGAACGTCTGTGTAACAGGGCAGCCACGAGCCCAATGAGCTGCTGGACAGCGTTGTTAGATATTAAGAGGGTTGGGCTCTCGGAGGGACGGTGGAGCAGACTGTTTTGCTTGCGGATAGATTGCACATGTCCTGCTCACGTATGTACGCAGGTGTACGTACCGATCCGTCAATTGGACCAGTGCCGTTTATTTGAAGGTCGCTGCGCACCAGGTCCCTTGCTCAAATCTGTATTTCGGTGAAGTTCACAGGCAGGGGACCAGTTGGCAAGCTGTCACGAAGTTGACCAAAGTCGCATCGATTTGAAAGTGTTTAGGAACCAAAGCAAGAAGGTGGCTAACTGAGTATTATTTTTCCATCTGTAAAATATTTTATGCTTGTGTCTCCCCGTCTCATACCCTCCCTGAAATAGCGGAGGAGGACAAATCGTGTCGCCCTCGACGACGCTCGATCGATGACATCAATACGACCCGATAACCGGGATGCAACAATGAAGTAAGACAGTTCACGTCTCATGGTTGATCATTGGATCATTATGGCATATTTAAGTTTATATAAACTTCTTGGCTCAACTCTGATGTTTGACATTCGCGCAGTCTTAATACAGTTTGCTGTTGCAGATATCGTTGGCCAACCGAAACAACAGATTGTACGCCCGGCGCTGCGATTACGCTATTGCCGCTGACACTGAAAAGCTTATTAGCATAACGCGTTTCCTACTATAATTATAATTGCGCCGTGTTTGGTGTGAACGGCGGCCCGGCTGACCTATTGTCTTGTGGTAACCTGGAATAAAATCTTGAGCATCAAGATAAATTCTGTTGCTTCATGAAGTTTTTTAAATTAGCCACAGGGTGGTAGATCTCTGACGTTAGCGGCTGACCATGCAGGCGGCCGGCACTTACCGGCCGCCATGTTCAGCATCCAGCGCAACGTCAACCTCCTACACAGTGCACACAAGGCGCATGCCTTGCCGAGATGAACGTGTGTGTGTGTCGATTGCGGTCTAAGCCCGGGGGTACTTCCGTACAGGAAGGGGGACGCAATGCGCGCCTTGGGGGATATCCCACGATTTCTTTAGAACTCCTTCGGGGAGGGGTGAATTATATCATTTGCGCCCTTTCCCTCCCTTTCCGGCGTCGTGTACGGCCGCACTGCTCGTCGTACGATGCTCAGGTTTCGGAGTGGCTATGGAACCAGGTGGGGTCGGGCCCGGCACCGCAGATGACCGTGCCGATGCAGCTGGCGCAGACTCTTCGGTACGGCGAGAACCCGCATCAGGTACGTGTGTATGTATGATGTGGGGCTGTCCGGGGCTGTATGTTGTTTTCTCCCTGGCGACATAGTCCGTCCAGGTCAGCTTGTCCATAACCTCACACGCACAGCCCCCGAATGCGGCTCTTCATGTGGGTCGCGGTCTCCCTTGCCGCCTTAAGGCCGGCAGGTATGTGTGAGGGGGGCATTTCCTTCGGCGGGAGGAGGGGCCGTCCGAATCGATATCGGGGTTGTACGACTGTGTCATTTGTTTTTTAAGTTTCCTTCACGGCCCTGGATGTGATATTGGATAGATGGTACGACGACGGCGACTTTTCATTAGAGTGAACCTTCAGTTAAGTTATTGACCCCACTGGTAGGATGCTGAGCGGCCCTGGGGCTACTCCGCCTCCCGTGTTCGCCTGCAGGGCGGTGAAGCACGTCAAGTCCAATGCCATCACCGTCGCCAAGGATGGTCGGCTGCTGGGTATGGGGTCGGGCCAGCCGAACCGAGTCAACTCCGTGCGCATAGCCACCGACAAGTATGGCGTCGTCCTGCTGACCACCGGCGCCCGTCACTTCCGCCACTGAGCGCTGTTGTTCTCATTAGAAGTAGAATAAGAAATATGCCCCAGTGCGCACCAGCAACCTGAGCACAGTAAGGACCTGGAGTTTCGACCGGTGTCGTGGAGTATGAGTGCACCCACGAACGAACTGGATGGGGGGGTAGGGCCACCGGGCTCCAGGGGGGTTTGCAAAGGGAGGGTGAAAATCGGGAACACGGCTGGTGCGTGGAACATGCTGGTCTGTGGGGAGGGTATTGTGTAGAGCCAAAGCCACTGCGTCAGCACCCGCGGAGGGACCCGCAAAACTGCGACCTTCAACTTCCAGGGGGATATGTGGGTGGGGTGGGTGGGCGCTGCAGATGTCTCTTCTTGGTTTGCCTGTTTATTGTTTGGACTCCAGGGGAGGTAATGTCCGTCTGCACGGCGCGCATGGGCAGTGTGATGTGCGTGTCGACACGAGGCGGTGGAAGGATGGGGTGGCGGTGGGGTGGGGGCAGCTGTTGTCCGCAGATGCAGGTATATATGATGCTGTAAGGATTGCCACAGTCGGAAGTAAGCTGAGATTTCCATCCGCTCTTTGGCCAGGTACGAGGTGGTGGACATGACCGCCAGTGACGTGCGTAATAAGAGCAGCGAGTGGCTGCGGATGTGGGCCTTATACCCGTGCTCGACTACATGGACCCGTGCTGACAACATGCTTCCGCCGGGACGTAAGCTTCCATGCGCGCACACGTGAGGGTGCGCGAGTGTTTGACCATGGCATGCCGATGACGTGAAACAAGGGGGCGTACAATGCAGGATGTGATGTGATGAGATGAGAGGCGGGGCCCATTTGATGGAGGGGGTTTGGAGTAAGCGGAGCTTATGTTACGCTCCCTGAGTCGGCAGCGTTCAGCACTTATGCCTGTGTAGGCCATCCAATATTGAAATGGCGTGAACAGTTCGAAAGGACAACGAAGAAGTGGCTGGAAATCCGTCATACGGGCTGCTGCTGAGCGCGTGTTCTGTATATCGTACATGCATGTAAGACGTAGTATGTCGGTAACTTCCGTGCTGGACGATGGCGCTGGACGGGTTTTGCCCCCTTACTTGCGCCATTACACGCACATGTATGTAAAGACATATTTGCGGCTGTCGGTTCCATCTCTGCCGCACGTACAGGCAGCGATGGCCATGCATCGTGTGCAGGCAAGAATCAAACGCAGCAGGCTCGAAATTCGTATATAAACCCGCCACGGCCAAGTTGCTCCTCATCCCCGACTTCCACCGCCTTATTAGTTCATCGTGCACCATCCCTGACCTGGCGGCGATAACACGCGCTGCACCAAAGCTTGTTGCACTGACGATCCTTGGGTCAGGCAGGGCCGCCCTTTGCTTATACTTTTCGACTTAGATCTTGCCTGGCCGCCCCAATCCAGGGCCCACGTCGTCCTTCTCCTCGACGACCACCTTTATGTGCTCCCCTGCCTCGTGACAGTGCTCGTGTTTGTGGCCGCTGCCATCGACGCTGCTGCCCGCTCCGCCCTTGCGTCCAAGCGAGACGCCGCACAGCACAGCCAGATGTCTCACAACGCGTCGCTTATTAGGCTCCTCTGTCAGCCGCCCCTCCGACTCAGAGACACGCCGCGGCCAAAGTTTCCCAGGACCGGATGGTCGCCAGGCCCTACGTTGCCAGCGCTCGAGCACCCAGTCCGTCATATACGCAGACAGGAGGACCGCAACCGTTGGTACTGGAGACGTGGTGCTGAAGATCCCCAGAGAGGCCACCACGGTCTCTAGACTGGCCAGCTGGGGTCCAGAACGGTAGGAGCTAGACGGCACATTTACCCCGTGCGAAGGAGGAGGTGGAAGTGGTGTTGCCGCGGCCGCTGTGACGGCGACGGCGCTTCGGCCATTTTTGCCTTAAGGGCCTGGATCCCGCCCCCGCCCCCGCCCCCGCCCCCGCCCCCGCCCCCGCCCCCGCCCCCGCCCCCGCCCCCGCCCCGCCCCCAGACCACGCGTACCCAGGCATACCATCCTTGACTATATACTTGTTGGAGCGAGGACGTCACGCGTGTCGGTGCAGCTTGGCGGGACGCACGTAGGCGGATTTTTGCAAATAAAAACCTTCATCTATTACCCTCCGTCAGCAGCAAAACGTAAGGCGGAATGACGGAGGGAAGGAGGTTTAATCCCTGTTAAGAACGACGACTTGAAAGAAACGCCAAAGAGACATATATACATACATCGACATGTATAAAATTAGGACTCATCAACGGGATATCATAGCCTAAGAATTGGAGGTGTTATTATCGGCTCGTTCGTATATATGTATGGACGACGTGGTACTGCTTCCCCCGATCTGGAGTTGTGCCCAAGTCATATAAGACGCAAAGGCCATTGATCAGATTCATCACCTTGAAAACTATCAGCAATTGCTAGCTTTTGGTGACTACAAACTGTTATATGCTTTACGAGTACACTTGTGCAGTTCATTCACATACATACAGCACAGCTCCACTTAGATAGTCAGGCGCGCGCACTGCTGCCGCCTTTTACGTGCCGCACAAGCTTCGTTGCATCTACTTGCGTGCTTAAACCACAGGAACCCCCCATATAGTCACGCTCAAAATGGTCCGCGTCTCAGTCATAATAATCATGATCGCAGCTTACTGCCTTCCATCTTCCTCGCCAGCTGCGGCACTGCAGACAGCAGATCATCAGCAGGAGGTGAGCACTGTGCATGAATTTTATAGCACGCAGCAGGCGGCCGCCGGTGTATGTTGTTTTGAACGCGCGCTGAACACGGATGAGCTACTTTTAACTTTTCTAGTCTTATTTAATGAATCATGCAATGTTAACATGCATACATGCCTATTCTTTGCGGTGCTTGCTTCAGGAACAACTCCTGCTGGAACATTGTTCACAGCAGCAGTGCCAAGCTGCTGGAGTCGCCGCCGCAGCCAACAGCAATAATAATACTTTCGGCCAGCTGCTACGCATCTTCAAGATGAAGATGCTACCGAACCGCCAAAATCTTATTAGTACTAATGACCCGCAAGCTACAAGTGTAATGCTCTCGTGGGTTATGCTGTCACCATTCGTATCTCTAGAGCTTCTTGATAGACAACAGGGCGTCGCTCTTGGTACTACTGTCCCCAAGCTTAATCAGCTTCTGACCGCTCTTGCCGGCGGCTTTGTGATAATTGGGGCGACGATTGCATTAGGTCTCCACCTGAAGGCAGTTTTCCTGGTATGGACGACCTCACTATGGGCGAAGTCTTGCGTCGCCATCCTTGCCATCGCGGCAGTAGGAGTACTCATGGAAGTGGTGGCTGGTCTCAACCGCAGACTGCGTGTGGCTGCTGCTCCTCGCAACCCGCCGCCTGCTGTTGAACGGCGCAATAATCACCCTCATCCCATCAAAGCCACGGTTCGCCCGACTGTCAAGCTGGACGACAGCCGAGGATTCGTCCAGCACAGTACTTTTGATTGTTTGGACGTCAGAGCCGACGTTTATCACTACAGCTCTGACCGGCGGATCATGTGGGGTGAGGAGCGCGAGCGCAGCCCTTATTGCTCCCATTCGTTAGCCTTGCAGATGTCCGGTTTTGGGGGCTACCGTGTTGTGCACGTCGAGCCACAGTCGTACATCCCCATCCTCCCGTGATGAGGCCATACATCGCTCGGGAGCTAGAGAGCGACCTAATCCTAAATAATACGTTGTTAGTTGTTCGTTATTGTCGTTCCTGCTGCTGCTTATGCTATGCTATCGATGCTGCTTCGTTCTGCTTTTCGTGAGCAAGCAAAGGGGGTCTGTGGGCGCTTGTCACGACGGATTTGGTGACCGCACAGGGCAGGTGGCACCAGGGATCACAGCATGCGTATTATGTATTTAGCTGTGTACGTATTTGCCCAGAGACTCTATCTATCTATCTGAGTGGCGCCTAGCTACTTATATAAGTATGATGACCGTACGTATGTACCTGCTGCCTGATTCTATGTTATTATTATGTACGGCGATCTAGTTAGTTATTATAATAAGACATACACTGCTGAACGATTAATATATATATAGATAGACGAACGAGAGCGCGAACAAATATATGGGCGGAGCGAGGCTGATACCGCTGTTTCTATCGGTGTATAATTGGATATGCGACGCACGTACGCATGCTGTGTAGTAAGCTGTTCGTGTCGTTCGTAGCTAGCATAGGGGGAACTTATTAAAACCCTTGCTTGGTCCGCGGATCGTCCTCGCTCTCGCTGCTGTCTCCAATAATCAGCTTGCTTGTATGTAATCCCCCAAAACTCATATATACATATAACGCACACACAAAGGCTCGCTCGCCCCTATCTATTTAATATGTACAGCAGTAGCACCGATGCACATATATACGTACATGCAACTCTCTACGATTGCGTCTTATTATCTAGGTGTAGGTATAAACGTAATATATATCTTATTATGTGCATGTACTAATAAGATATATAATCAATGACGGGCGGAATGACACGCACGCATGGTCGATCGAATGAACTAGCTAGCTAGCATAGCCTGGAAAGCAGGCACATGTATATATGTGGTACGGTGGTTTAGGTACGTCGGGTGGGTTCTTAATAATAATTTAATTACCGATTACTCAGCAGGCCCGTTCAGCGACGGAGGCCCTAGAATAATAATACATACTGCTCCATCCGTCGATCGTCCGCCCGGGTCGTAGTCTGGACCCGCACAGCTCACTAGCATACTGTGGCAGCATTAGTCGTACTCATATATTAGATAGCTAGGGCTTGTTACTTCGTTATTAGTTGCCCTGCTGCGTGAATGACCTGCTGCTGCGCGCTGTATATGTACGACACGGATAAATACACTTGGATTATATATGTAGTAGTGCATCCTTTTCAGATTACTATTTTTGAGGCATTCTTCTGATGTCCAAAACATGCGTGCCCGCCATGATCACTTCGATCGCCTCCACCTACCGTACCGCGTCAGGGCCACATACGTGCAGACATACAGACATCACCGCAACTAACGAGGAGAGGGAAGTAGCTGATAAGTAATAATAAGATAATGGCCGTTCCTTTGGCTGGGTGACAGCCTCCTCTCTAAAGTGGTGAACTGGGCCATCGATACACCGCCGCTGTACAACACCATCAAGTTAAATAAACAATAATATGTCAATAAAAAAATATTTCTTAAAACAAATTGCCTTACTAATATAATTAATAATAATATTACCAATATAACGGACGCAATGTGCGCGGACACACACACACACACACATGGCGTGATTGAAACGCTCGCTCGCCCACTGTTGCTACGATTCGGCTTTAGTAAGTCTTCCTCCGGGGCCACCAACCAACCGTCCAACCAACCGACCAACCTGTTTAATAATTAGAGTTCACAATATACCCGGCTGCATCCGAGGGTGGGACATGATGCTTGGGTTTTAGTTGGCGTTTCTGCCGTGGAAGGCACTGGGGTTACTAGGAGGTGGAGGCGGCACAGGCGAATATATAGGTATTGAGTATTGCGCTTATTACATACGTATGTATGACCTTATTTCATCATTCTTCCCACCTGCCACCTGCCACCTGCCACCTGCCACCTGCCACCTGCCACCGGTGACCTGGCGCGAGCGCTGCCGCTGTATGAGAGTCGTCAAGTGCCGGATGCCGCGGCATTGATGGGGCTCGTAACCTTTGGAGCGCCGTACCAGGTTCGTATTTTACACATGATTATTGTCTATGTTGCCAAGTAAGGCAACTCGGCAAGGGTAAAGAGTGGCCCCTTTTTCCTTGGGTGGATGACATCATCTTACATCAGCAGAGGCCCGCCAAACCCGATATAGAGGTGGCTGATGAATCCATCTGTCCCGCCGTACCTGCCGCAACCCCAGTACGCCCAGGACATGCCGGGCCACAATTTGTGGCAAGCCAACATCCGATTCATACCGTGCCTTCATCGCGACGCTGGCCCCCTGGGCGTTCTCGCCGCAAACGTTCCGATTGGTGCAGGGCATCGAACTGAGCTATATATGTGGAGGTGCGTGCGTGTACCCTAGGGACGTACGATTGTACGGAAGTGCTCCCTTGAGGTCAGGACAGGCATACTCACCTTGTATGTGCGTGCAGTATAGCCCTAATGCGTTTATTTATCCACAGCTTCCAGTTATCCACATACTACATGCATGATCGTGCAGTAGGACGCTGGTTAGGTGTACGACGATGTCTTGCAGTCATCCTTTGATTTCATTAGTGAGTGCATGCAGCGCTCGTGCGATCAAGGACTTTGTTGAGCATCGACCAATCAACTACCATACGGAGTCGTGCGGTTTATCATAGACATGCCTTACTTATCGTGGACTTTAACTCGTCAGGCCGTGTCCTGGCTTCTGTGTGTCCTGTTTTCGTTGCTTTTCGTTGGTGTGGAAAGAAGCGTAACCCGGTGAATGCCACTACTGCCCTCGTTCGATAGGCCTGATGCTGAGCGGGCATTCCTCCGTCCCCGAACTGCCGGCTGCCGCAGATGCGGAATCGTGTTCACGCCACACGCGAAGAGCGAGGTTGCTGACGGTGGCGGCGGTGGTTGGGGTGGTCGCCATGCACCGCCCCACAGGGTTTGGATCGCGATGGTACAGTTAGCCAGCCACCAGGACGCCCTCCGTCTGCGTTTGGTTGCGGATTGCGGTCTTCCGTCATCCCTCATAGCTGGCGGACCTCATCATGCATCCTTGTGTACGAATGAACCCGGAAGTTGAGAGAATCGCCCTTAAAGTTGACGTTGTCGGTCGAAGGCAACAATGCCTGCTGTTCACAAACATGCTACCAAGTGATGCGGGGCCCTACATGTGGGTATTTGCCTACATACGGTGCGTGTATCGTAGCAAGAGGGTTCACATTGGAGCTGCCCAAGGTGGCGTGGTTCCACAGCAGGCAGCCCTGTTGCCGGTTATGGGTCGGTGCGTGGTGATGGTACAGGGGCCCGGAACGCGGGGGGACTGGTGGGGGCCGAGGAGCTGGTGATCAAAAGCAGGACAAGGGGGGTTTTGACGCGTGTGAACCGGGGCCCGAGATAGTCTACCCGTACTGGTAGAGGTTTGTGAAAATGCTAGTAACGGCAGCATGGGGGTTCACAGCGAGGTTTCGGAGCAGTGATGGAGAGCGGCGGTGACATGGACAAGATTGGGAGGGGAGGACTACAGCTGACCGTGCTCGCTCTTCTATCTGTCTGGTGGGAGGGGTGGAGATGGAGTGGAGTCTGGATGTGGATGATGGAGTGGAGTTTTGTGAACGTCTGTGTAACAGGGCAGCCACGAGCCCAATGAGCTGCTGGACAGCGTTGTTAGATATTAAGAGGGTTGGGCTCTCGGAGGGACGGTGGAGCAGACTGTTTTGCTTGCGGATAGATTGCACATGTCCTGCTCACGTATGTACGCAGGTGTACGTACCGATCCGTCAATTGGACCAGTGCCGTTTATTTGAAGGTCGCTGCGCACCAGGTCCCTTGCTCAAATCTGTATTTCGGTGAAGTTCACAGGCAGGGGACCAGTTGGCAAGCTGTCACGAAGTTGACCAAAGTCGCATCGATTTGAAAGTGTTTAGGAACCAAAGCAAGAAGGTGGCTAACTGAGTATTATTTTTCCATCTGTAAAATATTTTATGCTTGTGTCTCCCCGTCTCATACCCTCCCTGAAATAGCGGAGGAGGACAAATCGTGTCGCCCTCGACGACGCTCGATCGATGACATCAATACGACCCGATAACCGGGATGCAACAATGAAGTAAGACAGTTCACGTCTCATGGTTGATCATTGGATCATTATGGCATATTTAAGTTTATATAAACTTCTTGGCTCAACTCTGATGTTTGACATTCGCGCAGTCTTAATACAGTTTGCTGTTGCAGATATCGTTGGCCAACCGAAACAACAGATTGTACGCCCGGCGCTGCGATTACGCTATTGCCGCTGACACTGAAAAGCTTATTAGCATAACGCGTTTCCTACTATAATTATAATTGCGCCGTGTTTGGTGTGAACGGCGGCCCGGCTGACCTATTGTCTTGTGGTAACCTGGAATAAAATCTTGAGCATCAAGATAAATTCTGTTGCTTCATGAAGTTTTTTAAATTAGCCACAGGGTGGTAGATCTCTGACGTTAGCGGCTGACCATGCAGGCGGCCGGCACTTACCGGCCGCCATGTTCAGCATCCAGCGCAACGTCAACCTCCTACACAGTGCACACAAGGCGCATGCCTTGCCGAGATGAACGTGTGTGTGTGTCGATTGCGGTCTAAGCCCGGGGGTACTTCCGTACAGGAAGGGGGACGCAATGCGCGCCTTGGGGGATATCCCACGATTTCTTTAGAACTCCTTCGGGGAGGGGTGAATTATATCATTTGCGCCCTTTCCCTCCCTTTCCGGCGTCGTGTACGGCCGCACTGCTCGTCGTACGATGCTCAGGTTTCGGAGTGGCTATGGAACCAGGTGGGGTCGGGCCCGGCACCGCAGATGACCGTGCCGATGCAGCTGGCGCAGACTCTTCGGTACGGCGAGAACCCGCATCAGGTACGTGTGTATGTATGATGTGGGGCTGTCCGGGGCTGTATGTTGTTTTCTCCCTGGCGACATAGTCCGTCCAGGTCAGCTTGTCCATAACCTCACACGCACAGCCCCCGAATGCGGCTCTTCATGTGGGTCGCGGTCTCCCTTGCCGCCTTAAGGCCGGCAGGTATGTGTGAGGGGGGCATTTCCTTCGGCGGGAGGAGGGGCCGTCCGAATCGATATCGGGGTTGTACGACTGTGTCATTTGTTTTTTAAGTTTCCTTCACGGCCCTGGATGTGATATTGGATAGATGGTACGACGACGGCGACTTTTCATTAGAGTGAACCTTCAGTTAAGTTATTGACCCCACTGGTAGGATGCTGAGCGGCCCTGGGGCTACTCCGCCTCCCGTGTTCGCCTGCAGGGCGGTGAAGCACGTCAAGTCCAATGCCATCACCGTCGCCAAGGATGGTCGGCTGCTGGGTATGGGGTCGGGCCAGCCGAACCGAGTCAACTCCGTGCGCATAGCCACCGACAAGTATGGCGTCGTCCTGCTGACCACCGGCGCCCGTCACTTCCGCCACTGAGCGCTGTTGTTCTCATTAGAAGTAGAATAAGAAATATGCCCCAGTGCGCACCAGCAACCTGAGCACAGTAAGGACCTGGAGTTTCGACCGGTGTCGTGGAGTATGAGTGCACCCACGAACGAACTGGATGGGGGGGTAGGGCCACCGGGCTCCAGGGGGGTTTGCAAAGGGAGGGTGAAAATCGGGAACACGGCTGGTGCGTGGAACATGCTGGTCTGTGGGGAGGGTATTGTGTAGAGCCAAAGCCACTGCGTCAGCACCCGCGGAGGGACCCGCAAAACTGCGACCTTCAACTTCCAGGGGGATATGTGGGTGGGGTGGGTGGGCGCTGCAGATGTCTCTTCTTGGTTTGCCTGTTTATTGTTTGGACTCCAGGGGAGGTAATGTCCGTCTGCACGGCGCGCATGGGCAGTGTGATGTGCGTGTCGACACGAGGCGGTGGAAGGATGGGGTGGCGGTGGGGTGGGGGCAGCTGTTGTCCGCAGATGCAGGTATATATGATGCTGTAAGGATTGCCACAGTCGGAAGTAAGCTGAGATTTCCATCCGCTCTTTGGCCAGGTACGAGGTGGTGGACATGACCGCCAGTGACGTGCGTAATAAGAGCAGCGAGTGGCTGCGGATGTGGGCCTTATACCCGTGCTCGACTACATGGACCCGTGCTGACAACATGCTTCCGCCGGGACGTAAGCTTCCATGCGCGCACACGTGAGGGTGCGCGAGTGTTTGACCATGGCATGCCGATGACGTGAAACAAGGGGGCGTACAATGCAGGATGTGATGTGATGAGATGAGAGGCGGGGCCCATTTGATGGAGGGGGTTTGGAGTAAGCGGAGCTTATGTTACGCTCCCTGAGTCGGCAGCGTTCAGCACTTATGCCTGTGTAGGCCATCCAATATTGAAATGGCGTGAACAGTTCGAAAGGACAACGAAGAAGTGGCTGGAAATCCGTCATACGGGCTGCTGCTGAGCGCGTGTTCTGTATATCGTACATGCATGTAAGACGTAGTATGTCGGTAACTTCCGTGCTGGACGATGGCGCTGGACGGGTTTTGCCCCCTTACTTGCGCCATTACACGCACATGTATGTAAAGACATATTTGCGGCTGTCGGTTCCATCTCTGCCGCACGTACAGGCAGCGATGGCCATGCATCGTGTGCAGGCAAGAATCAAACGCAGCAGGCTCGAAATTCGTATATAAACCCGCCACGGCCAAGTTGCTCCTCATCCCCGACTTCCACCGCCTTATTAGTTCATCGTGCACCATCCCTGACCTGGCGGCGATAACACGCGCTGCACCAAAGCTTGTTGCACTGACGATCCTTGGGTCAGGCAGGGCCGCCCTTTGCTTATACTTTTCGACTTAGATCTTGCCTGGCCGCCCCAATCCAGGGCCCACGTCGTCCTTCTCCTCGACGACCACCTTTATGTGCTCCCCTGCCTCGTGACAGTGCTCGTGTTTGTGGCCGCTGCCATCGACGCTGCTGCCCGCTCCGCCCTTGCGTCCAAGCGAGACGCCGCACAGCACAGCCAGATGTCTCACAACGCGTCGCTTATTAGGCTCCTCTGTCAGCCGCCCCTCCGACTCAGAGACACGCCGCGGCCAAAGTTTCCCAGGACCGGATGGTCGCCAGGCCCTACGTTGCCAGCGCTCGAGCACCCAGTCCGTCATATACGCAGACAGGAGGACCGCAACCGTTGGTACTGGAGACGTGGTGCTGAAGATCCCCAGAGAGGCCACCACGGTCTCTAGACTGGCCAGCTGGGGTCCAGAACGGTAGGAGCTAGACGGCACATTTACCCCGTGCGAAGGAGGAGGTGGAAGTGGTGTTGCCGCGGCCGCTGTGACGGCGACGGCGCTTCGGCCATTTTTGCCTTAAGGGCCTGGATCCCGCCCCCGCCCCCGCCCCCGCCCCCGCCCCCGCCCCCGCCCCCGCCCCCGCCCCCGCCCCCGCCCCCGCCCCCGCCCCCGCCCCCGCCCCCGCCCCCGCCCCCCAGACCACGCGTACCCAGGCATACCATCCTTGACTATATACTTGTTGGAGCGAGGACGTCACGCGTGTCGGTGCAGCTTGGCGGGACGCACGTAGGCGGATTTTTGCAAATAAAAACCTTCATCTATTACCCTCCGTCAGCAGCAAAACGTAAGGCGGAATGACGGAGGGAAGGAGGTTTAATCCCTGTTAAGAACGACGACTTGAAAGAAACGCCAAAGAGACATATATACATACATCGACATGTATAAAATTAGGACTCATCAACGGGATATCATAGCCTAAGAATTGGAGGTGTTATTATCGGCTCGTTCGTATATATGTATGGACGACGTGGTACTGCTTCCCCCGATCTGGAGTTGTGCCCAAGTCATATAAGACGCAAAGGCCATTGATCAGATTCATCACCTTGAAAACTATCAGCAATTGCTAGCTTTTGGTGACTACAAACTGTTATATGCTTTACCAGTACACTTGTGCAGTTCATTCACATACATACAGCACAGCTCCACTTAGATAGTCAGGCGCGCGCACTGCTGCCGCCTTTTACGTGCCTCACAAGCTTCGTTGCATCTACTTGCGTGCTTAAACCACAGGAACCCCCCATATAGTCACGCTCAAAATGGTCCGCGTCTCAGTCATAATAATCATGATCGCAGCTTACTGCCTTCCATCTTCCTCGCCAGCTGCGGCACTGCAGACAGCAGATCATCAGCAGGAGGTGAGCACTGTGCATGAATTTTATAGCACGCAGCAGGCGGCCGCCGGTGTATGTTGTTTTGAACGCGCGCTGAACACGGATGAGCTACTTTTAACTTTTCTAGTCTTATTTAATGAATCATGCAATGTTAACATGCATACATGCCTATTCTTTGCGGTGCTTGCTTCAGGAACAACTCCTGCTGGAACATTGTTCACAGCAGCAGTGCCAAGCTGCTGGAGTCGCCGCCGCAGCCAACAGCAATAATAATACTTTCGGCCAGCTGCTACGCATCTTCAAGATGAAGATGCTACCGAACCGCCAAAATCTTATTAGTACTAATGACCCGCAAGCTACAAGTGTAATGCTCTCGTGGGTTATGCTGTCACCATTCGTATCTCTAGAGCTTCTTGATAGACAACAGGGCGTCGCTCTTGGTACTACTGTCCCCAAGCTTAATCAGCTTCTGACCGCTCTTGCCGGCGGCTTTGTGATAATTGGGGCGACGATTGCATTAGGTCTCCACCTGAAGGCAGTTTTCCTGGTATGGACGACCTCACTATGGGCGAAGTCTTGCGTCGCCATCCTTGCCATCGCGGCAGTAGGAGTACTCATGGAAGTGGTGGCTGGTCTCAACCGCAGACTGCGTGTGGCTGCTGCTCCTCGCAACCCGCCGCCTGCTGTTGAACGGCGCAATAATCACCCTCATCCCATCAAAGCCACGGTTCGCCCGACTGTCAAGCTGGACGACAGCCGAGGATTCGTCCAGCACAGTACTTTTGATTGTTTGGACGTCAGAGCCGACGTTTATCACTACAGCTCTGACCGGCGGATCATGTGGGGTGAGGAGCGCGAGCGCAGCCCTTATTGCTCCCATTCGTTAGCCTTGCAGATGTCCGGTTTTGGGGGCTACCGTGTTGTGCACGTCGAGCCACAGTCGTACATCCCCATCCTCCCGTGATGAGGCCATACATCGCTCGGGAGCTAGAGAGCGACCTAATCCTAAATAATACGTTGTTAGTTGTTCGTTATTGTCGTTCCTGCTGCTGCTTATGCTATGCTATCGATGCTGCTTCGTTCTGCTTTTCGTGAGCAAGCAAAGGGGGTCTGTGGGCGCTTGTCACGACGGATTTGGTGACCGCACAGGGCAGGTGGCACCAGGGATCACAGCATGCGTATTATGTATTTAGCTGTGTACGTATTTGCCCAGAGACTCTATCTATCTATCTGAGTGGCGCCTAGCTACTTATATAAGTATGATGACCGTACGTATGTACCTGCTGCCTGATTCTATGTTATTATTATGTACGGCGATCTAGTTAGTTATTATAATAAGACATACACTGCTGAACGATTAATATATATATAGATAGACGAACGAGAGCGCGAACAAATATATGGGCGGAGCGAGGCTGATACCGCTGTTTCTATCGGTGTATAATTGGATATGCGACGCACGTACGCATGCTGTGTAGTAAGCTGTTCGTGTCGTTCGTAGCTAGCATAGGGGGAACTTATTAAAACCCTTGCTTGGTCCGCGGATCGTCCTCGCTCTCGCTGCTGTCTCCAATAATCAGCTTGCTTGTATGTAATCCCCCAAAACTCATATATACATATAACGCACACACAAAGGCTCGCTCGCCCCTATCTATTTAATATGTACAGCAGTAGCACCGATGCACATATATACGTACATGCAACTCTCTACGATTGCGTCTTATTATCTAGGTGTAGGTATAAACGTAATATATATCTTATTATGTGCATGTACTAATAAGATATATAATCAATGACGGGCGGAATGACACGCACGCATGGTCGATCGAATGAACTAGCTAGCTAGCATAGCCTGGAAAGCAGGCACATGTATATATGTGGTACGGTGGTTTAGGTACGTCGGGTGGGTTCTTAATAATAATTTAATTACCGATTACTCAGCAGGCCCGTTCAGCGACGGAGGCCCTAGAATAATAATACATACTGCTCCATCCGTCGATCGTCCGCCCGGGTCGTAGTCTGGACCCGCACAGCTCACTAGCATACTGTGGCAGCATTAGTCGTACTCATATATTAGATAGCTAGGGCTTGTTACTTCGTTATTAGTTGCCCTGCTGCGTGAATGACCTGCTGCTGCGCGCTGTATATGTACGACACGGATAAATACACTTGGATTATATATGTAGTAGTGCATCCTTTTCAGATTACTATTTTTGAGGCATTCTTCTGATGTCCAAAACATGCGTGCCCGCCATGATCACTTCGATCGCCTCCACCTACCGTACCGCGTCAGGGCCACATACGTGCAGACATACAGACATCACCGCAACTAACGAGGAGAGGGAAGTAGCTGATAAGTAATAATAAGATAATGGCCGTTCCTTTGGCTGGGTGACAGCCTCCTCTCTAAAGTGGTGAACTGGGCCATCGATACACCGCCGCTGTACAACACCATCAAGTTAAATAAACAATAATATGTCAATAAAAAAATATTTCTTAAAACAAATTGCCTTACTAATATAATTAATAATAATATTACCAATATAACGGACGCAATGTGCGCGGACACACACACACACACACATGGCGTGATTGAAACGCTCGCTCGCCAACTGTTGCTACGATTCGGCTTTAGTAAGTCTTCCTCCGGGGCCACCAACCAACCGTCCAACCAACCGACCAACCTGTTTAATAATTAGAGTTCACAATATACCCGGCTGCATCCGAGGGTGGGACATGATGCTTGGGTTTTAGTTGGCGTTTCTGCCGTGGAAGGCACTGGGGTTACTAGGAGGTGGAGGCGGCACAGGCGAATATATAGGTATTGATTATTGCGCTTATTACATACGTATGTATGACCTTATTTCATCATTCTTCCCACCTGCCACCTGCCACCTGCCACCTGCCACCTGCCACCTGCCACCTGCCACCTGCCACCTGCCACCGGTGACCTGGCGCGAGCGCTGCCGCTGTATGAGAGTCGTCAAGTGCCGGATGCCGCGGCATTGATGGGGCTCGTAACCTTTGGAGCGCCGTACCAGGTTCGTATTTTACACATGATTATTGTCTATGTTGCCAAGTAAGGCAACTCGGCAAGGGTAAAGAGTGGCCCCTTTTTCCTTGGGTGGATGACATCATCTTACATCAGCAGAGGCCCGCCAAACCCGATATAGAGGTGGCTGATGAATCCATCTGTCCCGCCGTACCTGCCGCAACCCCAGTACGCCCAGTACTTGCCGGGCCACAATTTGTGGCAAGCCAACATCCGATTCATACCGTGCCTTCATCGCGACGCTGGCCCCCTGGGCGTTCTCGCCGCAAACGTTCCGATTGGTGCAGGGCATCGAACTGAGCTATATATGTGGAGGTGCGTGCGTGTACTCTAGGGACGTACGATTGTACGGAAGTGCTCCCTTGAGGTCAGGACAGGCATACTCACCTTGTATGTGCGTGCAGTATAGCCCTAATGCGTTTATTTATCCACAGCTTCCAGTTATCCACATACTACATGCATGATCGTGCAGTAGGACGCTGGTTAGGTGTACGACGATGTCTTGCAGTCATCCTTTGATTTCATTAGTGAGTGCATGCAGCGCTCGTGCGATCAAGGACTTTGTTGAGCATCGACCAATCAACTACCATACGGAGTCGTGCGGTTTATCATAGACATGCCTTACTTATCGTGGACTTTAACTCGTCAGGCCGTGTCCTGGCTTCTGTGTGTCCTGTTTTCGTTGCTTTTCGTTGGTGTGGAAAGAAGCGTAACCCGGTGAATGCCACTACTGCCCTCGTTCGATAGGCCTGATGCTGAGCGGGCATTCCTCCGTCCCCGAACTGCCGGCTGCCGCAGATGCGGAATCGTGTTCACGCCACACGCGAAGAGCGAGGTTGCTGACGGTGGCGGCGGTGGTTGGGGTGGTCGCCATGCACCGCCCCACAGGGTTTGGATCGCGATGGTACAGTTAGCCAGCCACCAGGACGCCCTCCGTCTGCGTTTGGTTGCGGATTGCGGTCTTCCGTCATCCCTCATAGCTGGCGGACCTCATCATGCATCCTTGTGTACGAATGAACCCGGAAGTTGAGAGAATCGCCCTTAAAGTTGACGTTGTCGGTCGAAGGCAACAATGCCTGCTGTTCACAAACATGCTACCAAGTGATGCGGGGCCCTACATGTGGGTATTTGCCTACATACGGTGCGTGTATCGTAGCAAGAGGGTTCACATTGGAGCTGCCCAAGGTGGCGTGGTTCCACAGCAGGCAGCCCTGTTGCCGGTTATGGGTCGGTGCGTGGTGATGGTACAGGGGCCCGGAACGCGGGGGGACTGGTGGGGGCCGAGGAGCTGGTGATCAAAAGCAGGACAAGGGGGGTTTTGACGCGTGTGAACCGGGGCCCGAGATAGTCTACCCGTACTGGTAGAGGTTTGTGAAAATGCTAGTAACGGCAGCATGGGGGTTCACAGCGAGGTTTCGGAGCAGTGATGGAGAGCGGCGGTGACATGGACAAGATTGGGAGGGGAGGACTACAGCTGACCGTGCTCGCTCTTCTATCTGTCTGGTGGGAGGGGTGGAGATGGAGTGGAGTCTGGATGTGGATGATGGAGTGGAGTTTTGTGAACGTCTGTGTAACAGGGCAGCCACGAGCCCAATGAGCTGCTGGACAGCGTTGTTAGATATTAAGAGGGTTGGGCTCTCGGAGGGACGGTGGAGCAGACTGTTTTGCTTGCGGATAGATTGCACATGTCCTGCTCACGTATGTACGCAGGTGTACGTACCGATCCGTCAATTGGACCAGTGCCGTTTATTTGAAGGTCGCTGCGCACCAGGTCCCTTGCTCAAATCTGTATTTCGGTGAAGTTCACAGGCAGGGGACCAGTTGGCAAGCTGTCACTAAGTTGACCAAAGTCGCATCGATTTGAAAGTGTTTAGGAACCAAAGCAAGAAGGTGGCTAACTGAGTATTATTTTTCCATCTGTAAAATATTTTATGCTTGTGTCTCCCCGTCTCATACCCTCCCTGAAATAGCGGAGGAGGACAAATCGTGTCGCCCTCGACGACGCTCGATCGATGACATCAATACGACCCGATAACCGGGATGCAACAATGAAGTAAGACAGTTCACGTCTCATGGTTGATCATTGGATCATTATGGCATATTTAAGTTTATATAAACTTCTTGGCTCAACTCTGATGTTTGACATTCGCGCAGTCTTAATACAGTTTGCTGTTGCAGATATCGTTGGCCAACCGAAACAACAGATTGTACGCCCGGCGCTGCGATTACGCTATTGCCGCTGACACTGAAAAGCTTATTAGCATAACGCGTTTCCTACTATAATTATAATTGCGCCGTGTTTGGTGTGCACGGCGGCCCGGCTGACCTATTGTCTTGTGGTAACCTGGAATAAAATCTTGAGCATCAAGATAAATTCTGTTGCTTCATGAAGTTTTTTAAATTAGCCACAGGGTGGTAGATCTCTGACGTTAGCGGCTGACCATGCAGGCGGCCGGCACTTACCGGCCGCCATGTTCAGCATCCAGCGCAACGTCAACCTCCTACACAGTGCACACAAGGCGCATGCCTTGCCGAGATGAACGTGTGTGTGTGTCGATTGCGGTCTAAGCCCGGGGGTACTTCCGTACAGGAAGGGGGACGCAATGCGCGCCTTGGGGGATATCCCACGATTTCTTTAGAACTCCTTCGGGGAGGGGTGAATTATATCATTTGCGCCCTTTCCCTCCCTTTCCGGCGTCGTGTACGGCCGCACTGCTCGTCGTACGATGCTCAGGTTTCGGAGTGGCTATGGAACCAGGTGGGGTCGGGCCCGGCACCGCAGATGACCGTGCCGATGCAGCTGGCGCAGACTCTTCGGTACGGCGAGAACCCGCATCAGGTACGTGTGTATGTATGATGTGGGGCTGTCCGGGGCTGTATGTTGTTTTCTCCCTGGCGACATAGTCCGTCCAGGTCAGCTTGTCCATAACCTCACACGCACAGCCCCCGAATGCGGCTCTTCATGTGGGTCGCGGTCTCCCTTGCCGCCTTAAGGCCGGCAGGTATGTGTGAGGGGGGCATTTCCTTCGGCGGGAGGAGGGGCCGTCCGAATCGATATCGGGGTTGTACGACTGTGTCATTTGTTTTTTAAGTTTCCTTCACGGCCCTGGATGTGATATTGGATAGATGGTACGACGACGGCGACTTTTCATTAGAGTGAACCTTCAGTTAAGTTATTGACCCCACTGGTAGGATGCTGAGCGGCCCTGGGGCTACTCCGCCTCCCGTGTTCGCCTGCAGGGCGGTGAAGCACGTCAAGTCCAATGCCATCACCGTCGCCAAGGATGGTCGGCTGCTGGGTATGGGGTCGGGCCAGCCGAACCGAGTCAACTCCGTGCGCATAGCCACCGACAAGTATGGCGTCGTCCTGCTGACCACCGGCGCCCGTCACTTCCGCCACTGAGCGCTGTTGTTCTCATTAGAAGTAGAATAAGAAATATGCCCCAGTGCGCACCAGCAACCTGAGCACAGTAAGGACCTGGAGTTTCGACCGGTGTCGTGGAGTATGAGTGCACCCACGAACGAACTGGATGGGGGGGTAGGGCCACCGGGCTCCAGGGGGGTTTGCAAAGGGAGGGTGAAAATCGGGAACACGGCTGGTGCGTGGAACATGCTGGTCTGTGGGGAGGGTATTGTGTAGAGCCAAAGCCACTGCGTCAGCACCCGCGGAGGGACCCGCAAAACTGCGACCTTCAACTTCCAGGGGGATATGTGGGTGGGGTGGGTGGGCGCTGCAGATGTCTCTTCTTGGTTTGCCTGTTTATTGTTTGGACTCCAGGGGAGGTAATGTCCGTCTGCACGGCGCGCATGGGCAGTGTGATGTGCGTGTCGACACGAGGCGGTGGAAGGATGGGGTGGCGGTGGGGTGGGGGCAGCTGTTGTCCGCAGATGCAGGTATATATGATGCTGTAAGGATTGCCACAGTCGGAAGTAATTGCTCTTCGGGGCTGCTGTGGGCTGTCCAGGAAGCCATGGTGCAACGCAGTGTGGGCCTTGCCATAGCTGAGATTTCCATCCGCTCTTTGGCCAGGTACGAGGTGGTGGACATGACCGCCAGCGACGTGCGTAATAAGAGCAGCGAGTGGCTGCGGATGTGGGCCTTATACCCGTGCTCGACTACATGGACCCGTGCTGACAACATGCTTCCGCCGGGACGTAAGCTTCCATGCGCGCACACGTGAGGGTGCGCGAGTGTTTGACCATGGCATGCCGATGACGTGAAACAAGGGGGCGTACAATGCAGGATGTGATGTGATGAGATGAGAGGCGGGGCCCATTTGATGGAGGGGGTTTGGAGTAAGCGGAGCTTATGTTACGCTCCCTGAGTCGGCAGCGTTCAGCACTTATGCCTGTGTAGGCCATCCAATATTGAAATGGCGTGAACAGTTCGAAAGGACAACAAAGAAGTGGCTGGAAATCCGTCATACGGGCTGCTGCTGAGCGCGTGTTCTGTATATCGTACATGCATGTAAGACGTAGTATGTCGGTAACTTCCGTGCTGGACGATGGCGCTGGACGGGTTTTGCCCCCTTACTTGCGCCATTACACGCACATGTATGTAAAGACATATTTGCGGCTGTCGGTTCCATCTCTGCCGCACGTACAGGCAGCGATGGCCATGCATCGTGTGCAGGCAAGAATCAAACGCAGCAGGCTCGAAATTCGTATATAAACCCGCCACGGCCAAGTTGCTCCTCATCCCCGACTTCCACCGCCTTATTAGTTCATCGTGCACCATCCCTGACCTGGCGGCGATAACACGCGCTGCACCAAAGCTTGTTGCACTGACGATCCTTGGGTCAGGCAGGGCCGCCCTTTGCTTATACTTTTCGACTTAGATCTTGCCTGGCCGCCCCAATCCAGGGCCCACGTCGTCCTTCTCCTCGACGACCACCTTTATGTGCTCCCCTGCCTCGTGACAGTGCTCGTGTTTGTGGCCGCTGCCATCGACGCTGCTGCCCGCTCCGCCCTTGCGTCCAAGCGAGACGCCGCACAGCACAGCCAGATGTCTCACAACGCGTCGCTTATTAGGCTCCTCTGTCAGCCGCCCCTCCGACTCAGAGACACGCCGCGGCCAAAGTTTCCCAGGACCGGATGGTCGCCAGGCCCTACGTTGCCAGCGCTCGAGCACCCAGTCCGTCATATACGCAGACAGGAGGACCGCAACCGTTGGTACTGGAGACGTGGTGCTGAAGATCCCCAGAGAGGCCACCACGGTCTCTAGACTGGCCAGCTGGGGTCCAGAACGGTAGGAGCTAGACGGCACATTTACCCCGTGCGAAGGAGGAGGTGGAAGTGGTGTTGCCGCGGCCGCTGTGACGGCGACGGCGCTTCGGCCATTTTTGCCTTAAGGGCCTGGATCCCGCCCCCGCCCCCGCCCCCGCCCCCGCCCCCGCCCCCCAGACCACGCGTACCCAGGCATACCATCCTTGACTATATACTTGTTGGAGCGAGGACGTCACGCGTGTCGGTGCAGCTTGGCGGGACGCACGTAGGCGGATTTTTGCAAATAAAAACCTTCATCTATTACCCTCCGTCAGCAGCAAAACGTAAGGCGGAATGACGGAGGGAAGGAGGTTTAATCCCTGTTAAGAACGACGACTTGAAAGAAACGCCAAAGAGACATATATACATACATCGACATGTATAAAATTAGGACTCATCAACGGGATATCATAGCCTAAGAATTGGAGGTGTTATTATCGGCTCGTTCGTATATATGTATGGACGACGTGGTACTGCTTCCCCCGATCTGGAGTTGTGCCCAAGTCATATAAGACGCAAAGGCCATTGATCAGATTCATCACCTTGAAAACTATCAGCAATTGCTAGCTTTTGGTGACTACAAACTGTTATATGCTTTACCAGTACACTTGTGCAGTTCATTCACATACATACAGCACAGCTCCACTTAGATAGTCAGGCGCGCGCACTGCTGCCGCCTTTTACGTGCCTCACAAGCTTCGTTGCATCTACTTGCGTGCTTAAACCACAGGAACCCCCCATATAGTCACGCTCAAAATGGTCCGCGTCTCAGTCATAATAATCATGATCGCAGCTTACTGCCTTCCATCTTCCTCGCCAGCTGCGGCACTGCAGACAGCAGATCATCAGCAGGAGGTGAGCACTGTGCATGAATTTTATAGCACGCAGCAGGCGGCCGCCGGTGTATGTTGTTTTGAACGCGCGCTGAACACGGATGAGCTACTTTTAACTTTTCTAGTCTTATTTAATGAATCATGCAATGTTAACATGCATACATGCCTATTCTTTGCGGTGCTTGCTTCAGGAACAACTCCTGCTGGAACATTGTTCACAGCAGCAGTGCCAAGCTGCTGGAGTCGCCGCCGCAGCCAACAGCAATAATAATACTTTCGGCCAGCTGCTACGCATCTTCAAGATGAAGATGCTACCGAACCGCCAAAATCTTATTAGTACTAATGACCAGCAAGCTACAAGTGTAATGCTCTCGTGGGTTATGCTGTCACCATTCGTATCTCTAGAGCTTCTTGATAGACAACAGGGCGTCGCTCTTGGTACTACTGTCCCCAAGCTTAATCAGCTTCTGACCGCTCTTGCCGGCGGCTTTGTGATAATTGGGGCGACGATTGCATTAGGTCTCCACCTGAAGGCAGTTTTCCTGGTATGGACGACCTCACTATGGGCGAAGTCTTGCGTCGCCATCCTTGCCATCGCGGCAGTAGGAGTACTCATGGAAGTGGTGGCTGGTCTCAACCGCAGACTGCGTGTGGCTGCTGCTCCTCGCAACCCGCCGCCTGCTGTTGAACGGCGCAATAATCACCCTCATCCCATCAAAGCCACGGTTCGCCCGACTGTCAAGCTGGACGACAGCCGAGGATTCGTCCAGCACAGTACTTTTGATTGTTTGGACGTCAGAGCCGACGTTTATCACTACAGCTCTGACCGGCGGATCATGTGGGGTGAGGAGCGCGAGCGCAGCCCTTATTGCTCCCATTCGTTAGCCTTGCAGATGTCCGGTTTTGGGGGCTACCGTGTTGTGCACGTCGAGCCACAGTCGTACATCCCCATCCTCCCGTGATGAGGCCATACATCGCTCGGGAGCTAGAGAGCGACCTAATCCTAAATAATACGTTGTTAGTTGTTCGTTATTGTCGTTCCTGCTGCTGCTTATGCTATGCTATCGATGCTGCTTCGTTCTGCTTTTCGTGAGCAAGCAAAGGGGGTCTGTGGGCGCTTGTCACGACGGATTTGGTGACCGCACAGGGCAGGTGGCACCAGGGATCACAGCATGCGTATTATGTATTTAGCTGTGTACGTATTTGCCCAGAGACTCTATCTATCTATCTGAGTGGCGCCTAGCTACTTATATAAGTATGATGACCGTACGTATGTACCTGCTGCCTGATTCTATGTTATTATTATGTACGGCGATCTAGTTAGTTATTATAATAAGACATACACTGCTGAACGATTAATATATATATAGATAGACGAACGAGAGCGCGAACAAATATATGGGCGGAGCGAGGCTGATACCGCTGTTTCTATCGGTGTATAATTGGATATGCGACGCACGTACGCATGCTGTGTAGTAAGCTGTTCGTGTCGTTCGTAGCTAGCATAGGGGGAACTTATTAAAACCCTTGCTTGGTCCGCGGATCGTCCTCGCTCTCGCTGCTGTCTCCAATAATCAGCTTGCTTGTATGTAATCCCCCAAAACTCATATATACATATAACGCACACACAAAGGCTCGCTCGCCCCTATCTATTTAATATGTACAGCAGTAGCACCGATGCACATATATACGTACATGCAACTCTCTACGATTGCGTCTTATTATCTAGGTGTAGGTATAAACGTAATATATATCTTATTATGTGCATGTACTAATAAGATATATAATCAATGACGGGCGGAATGACACGCACGCATGGTCGATCGAATGAACTAGCTAGCTAGCATAGCCTGGAAAGCAGGCACATGTATATATGTGGTACGGTGGTTTAGGTACGTCGGGTGGGTTCTTAATAATAATTTAATTACCGATTACTCAGCAGGCCCGTTCAGCGACGGAGGCCCTAGAATAATAATACATACTGCTCCATCCGTCGATCGTCCGCCCGGGTCGTAGTCTGGACCCGCACAGCTCACTAGCATACTGTGGCAGCATTAGTCGTACTCATATATTAGATAGCTAGGGCTTGTTACTTCGTTATTAGTTGCCCTGCTGCGTGAATGACCTGCTGCTGCGCGCTGTATATGTACGACACGGATAAATACACTTGGATTATATATGTAGTAGTGCATCCTTTTCAGATTACTATTTTTGAGGCATTCTTCTGATGTCCAAAACATGCGTGCCCGCCATGATCACTTCGATCGCCTCCACCTACCGTACCGCGTCAGGGCCACATACGTGCAGACATACAGACATCACCGCAACTAACGAGGAGAGGGAAGTAGCTGATAAGTAATAATAAGATAATGGCCGTTCCTTTGGCTGGGTGACAGCCTCCTCTCTAAAGTGGTGAACTGGGCCATCGATACACCGCCGCTGTACAACACCATCAAGTTAAATAAACAATAATATGTCAATAAAAAAATATTTCTTAAAACAAATTGCCTTACTAATATAATTAATAATAATATTACCAATATAACGGACGCAATGTGCGCGGACACACACACACACACACATGGCGTGATTGAAACGCTCGCTCGCCCACTGTTGCTACGATTCGGCTTTAGTAAGTCTTCCTCCGGGGCCACCAACCAACCGTCCAACCAACCGACCAACCTGTTTAATAATTAGAGTTCACAATATACCCGGCTGCATCCGAGGGTGGGACATGATGCTTGGGTTTTAGTTGGCGTTTCTGCCGTGGAAGGCACTGGGGTTACTAGGAGGTGGAGGCGGCACAGGCGAATATATAGGTATTGATTATTGCGCTTATTACATACGTATGTATGACCTTATTTCATCATTCTTCCCACCTGCCACCTGCCACCTGCCACCTGCCACCTGCCACCTGCCACCTGCCACCTGCCACCTGCCACCGGTGACCTGGCGCGAGCGCTGCCGCTGTATGAGAGTCGTCAAGTGCCGGATGCCGCGGCATTGATGGGGCTCGTAACCTTTGGAGCGCCGTACCAGGTTCGTATTTTACACATGATTATTGTCTATGTTGCCAAGTAAGGCAACTCGGCAAGGGTAAAGAGTGGCCCCTTTTTCCTTGGGTGGATGACATCATCTTACATCAGCAGAGGCCCGCCAAACCCGATATAGAGGTGGCTGATGAATCCATCTGTCCCGCCGTACCTGCCGCAACCCCAGTACGCCCAGTACTTGCCGGGCCACAATTTGTGGCAAGCCAACATCCGATTCATACCGTGCCTTCATCGCGACGCTGGCCCCCTGGGCGTTCTCGCCGCAAACGTTCCGATTGGTGCAGGGCATCGAACTGAGCTATATATGTGCAGGTGCGTGCGTGTACTCTAGGGACGTACGATTGTACGGAAGTGCTCCCTTGAGGTCAGGACAGGCATACTCACCTTGTATGTGCGTGCAGTATAGCCCTAATGCGTTTATTTATCCACAGCTTCCAGTTATCCACATACTACATGCATGATCGTGCAGTAGGACGCTGGTTAGGTGTACGACGATGTCTTGCAGTCATCCTTTGATTTCATTAGTGAGTGCATGCAGCGCTCGTGCGATCAAGGACTTTGTTGAGCATCGACCAATCAACTACCATACGGAGTCGTGCGGTTTATCATAGACATGCCTTACTTATCGTGGACTTTAACTCGTCAGGCCGTGTCCTGGCTTCTGTGTGTCCTGTTTTCGTTGCTTTTCGTTGGTGTGGAAAGAAGCGTAACCCGGTGAATGCCACTACTGCCCTCGTTCGATAGGCCTGATGCTGAGCGGGCATTCCTCCGTCCCCGAACTGCCGGCTGCCGCAGATGCGGAATCGTGTTCACGCCACACGCGAAGAGCGAGGTTGCTGACGGTGGCGGCGGTGGTTGGGGTGGTCGCCATGCACCGCCCCACAGGGTTTGGATCGCGATGGTACAGTTAGCCAGCCACCAGGACGCCCTCCGTCTGCGTTTGGTTGCGGATTGCGGTCTTCCGTCATCCCTCATAGCTGGCGGACCTCATCATGCATCCTTGTGTACGAATGAACCCGGAAGTTGAGAGAATCGCCCTTAAAGTTGACGTTGTCGGTCGAAGGCAACAATGCCTGCTGTTCACAAACATGCTACCAAGTGATGCGGGGCCCTACATGTGGGTATTTGCCTACATACGGTGCGTGTATCGTAGCAAGAGGGTTCACATTGGAGCTGCCCAAGGTGGCGTGGTTCCACAGCAGGCAGCCCTGTTGCCGGTTATGGGTCGGTGCGTGGTGATGGTACAGGGGCCCGGAACGCGGGGGGACTGGTGGGGGCCGAGGAGCTGGTGATCAAAAGCAGGACAAGGGGGGTTTTGACGCGTGTGAACCGGGGCCCGAGATAGTCTACCCGTACTGGTAGAGGTTTGTGAAAATGCTAGTAACGGCAGCATGGGGGTTCACAGCGAGGTTTCGGAGCAGTGATGGAGAGCGGCGGTGACATGGACAAGATTGGGAGGGGAGGACTACAGCTGACCGTGCTCGCTCTTCTATCTGTCTGGTGGGAGGGGTGGAGATGGAGTGGAGTCTGGATGTGGATGATGGAGTGGAGTTTTGTGAACGTCTGTGTAACAGGGCAGCCACGAGCCCAATGAGCTGCTGGACAGCGTTGTTAGATATTAAGAGGGTTGGGCTCTCGGAGGGACGGTGGAGCAGACTGTTTTGCTTGCGGATAGATTGCACATGTCCTGCTCACGTATGTACGCAGGTGTACGTACCGATCCGTCAATTGGACCAGTGCCGTTTATTTGAAGGTCGCTGCGCACCAGGTCCCTTGCTCAAATCTGTATTTCGGTGAAGTTCACAGGCAGGGGACCAGTTGGCAAGCTGTCACTAAGTTGACCAAAGTCGCATCGATTTGAAAGTGTTTAGGAACCAAAGCAAGAAGGTGGCTAACTGAGTATTATTTTTCCATCTGTAAAATATTTTATGCTTGTGTCTCCCCGTCTCATACCCTCCCTGAAATAGCGGAGGAGGACAAATCGTGTCGCCCTCGACGACGCTCGATCGATGACATCAATACGACCCGATAACCGGGATGCAACAATGAAGTAAGACAGTTCACGTCTCATGGTTGATCATTGGATCATTATGGCATATTTAAGTTTATATAAACTTCTTGGCTCAACTCTGATGTTTGACATTCGCGCAGTCTTAATACAGTTTGCTGTTGCAGATATCGTTGGCCAACCGAAACAACAGATTGTACGCCCGGCGCTGCGATTACGCTATTGCCGCTGACACTGAAAAGCTTATTAGCATAACGCGTTTCCTACTATAATTATAATTGCGCCGTGTTTGGTGTGCACGGCGGCCCGGCTGACCTATTGTCTTGTGGTAACCTGGAATAAAATCTTGAGCATCAAGATAAATTCTGTTGCTTCATGAAGTTTTTTAAATTAGCCACAGGGTGGTAGATCTCTGACGTTAGCGGCTGACCATGCAGGCGGCCGGCACTTACCGGCCGCCATGTTCAGCATCCAGCGCAACGTCAACCTCCTACACAGTGCACACAAGGCGCATGCCTTGCCGAGATGAACGTGTGTGTGTGTCGATTGCGGTCTAAGCCCGGGGGTACTTCCGTACAGGAAGGGGGACGCAATGCGCGCCTTGGGGGATATCCCACGATTTCTTTAGAACTCCTTCGGGGAGGGGTGAATTATATCATTTGCGCCCTTTCCCTCCCTTTCCGGCGTCGTGTACGGCCGCACTGCTCGTCGTACGATGCTCAGGTTTCGGAGTGGCTATGGAACCAGGTGGGGTCGGGCCCGGCACCGCAGATGACCGTGCCGATGCAGCTGGCGCAGACTCTTCGGTACGGCGAGAACCCGCATCAGGTACGTGTGTATGTATGATGTGGGGCTGTCCGGGGCTGTATGTTGTTTTCTCCCTGGCGACATAGTCCGTCCAGGTCAGCTTGTCCATAACCTCACACGCACAGCCCCCGAATGCGGCTCTTCATGTGGGTCGCGGTCTCCCTTGCCGCCTTAAGGCCGGCAGGTATGTGTGAGGGGGGCATTTCCTTCGGCGGGAGGAGGGGCCGTCCGAATCGATATCGGGGTTGTACGACTGTGTCATTTGTTTTTTAAGTTTCCTTCACGGCCCTGGATGTGATATTGGATAGATGGTACGACGACGGCGACTTTTCATTAGAGTGAACCTTCAGTTAAGTTATTGACCCCACTGGTAGGATGCTGAGCGGCCCTGGGGCTACTCCGCCTCCCGTGTTCGCCTGCAGGGCGGTGAAGCACGTCAAGTCCAATGCCATCACCGTCGCCAAGGATGGTCGGCTGCTGGGTATGGGGTCGGGCCAGCCGAACCGAGTCAACTCCGTGCGCATAGCCACCGACAAGTATGGCGTCGTCCTGCTGACCACCGGCGCCCGTCACTTCCGCCACTGAGCGCTGTTGTTCTCATTAGAAGTAGAATAAGAAATATGCCCCAGTGCGCACCAGCAACCTGAGCACAGTAAGGACCTGGAGTTTCGACCGGTGTCGTGGAGTATGAGTGCACCCACGAACGAACTGGATGGGGGGGTAGGGCCACCGGGCTCCAGGGGGGTTTGCAAAGGGAGGGTGAAAATCGGGAACACGGCTGGTGCGTGGAACATGCTGGTCTGTGGGGAGGGTATTGTGTAGAGCCAAAGCCACTGCGTCAGCACCCGCGGAGGGACCCGCAAAACTGCGACCTTCAACTTCCAGGGGGATATGTGGGTGGGGTGGGTGGGCGCTGCAGATGTCTCTTCTTGGTTTGCCTGTTTATTGTTTGGACTCCAGGGGAGGTAATGTCCGTCTGCACGGCGCGCATGGGCAGTGTGATGTGCGTGTCGACACGAGGCGGTGGAAGGATGGGGTGGCGGTGGGGTGGGGGCAGCTGTTGTCCGCAGATGCAGGTATATATGATGCTGTAAGGATTGCCACAGTCGGAAGTAATTGCTCTTCGGGGCTGCTGTGGGCTGTCCAGGAAGCCATGGTGCAACGCAGTGTGGGCCTTGCCATAGCTGAGATTTCCATCCGCTCTTTGGCCAGGTACGAGGTGGTGGACATGACCGCCAGCGACGTGCGTAATAAGAGCAGCGAGTGGCTGCGGATGTGGGCCTTATACCCGTGCTCGACTACATGGACCCGTGCTGACAACATGCTTCCGCCGGGACGTAAGCTTCCATGCGCGCACACGTGGGGGTTTTACATATATACGTACAGACAGACATCTTAAAGGGTTATGTAACAATTATGCCTCGCAGAATAAGTACATTATATTAGTCGATTATGCAAACTGATGAATTCCCCAGCCATTCAAGCATACACAAACGCGGGTCGTTTGTTATCCAAGCCATCCGAAAGCGAGGTCATAAATGATGATGGTACTTGATCTGCAACCCTCTATAACTCCTGCAAACTCAGCTAGGCAAAACAACATGACAACGCGCAGTTTGTGAAGTGACTTAATCCATTTATAGACGCTGACAGCACCATGCACCCAGGCCTCCGAAGGATTTGAACGAGATGGTGGAGGTTGTTGCTGCCTTTGAGGCAATGGGAAGTTTGGACAACAAGCCTGGGATTCCCCTTCTGCCATGCCTCCTTTCCTTCTCCCTCCCTTTCCAGTCTCTTCTCCCGCCCTTCCATCTCCCTCTTACGTATCTCCCTCCCATTACTTCTTCACCCCTCAGTCCCTTCTCCCTCCTTGCCTTCTCCCTCCAACTATTCTCCCCCCATCTCCCATCTCCCTCCCTCCTCCCTCCCTCTCTACCCCTTCTCTTTTATGTCCTTTCAATATTTCCTCTCCCCTCCTTCCTTTTTCCTCGGGATCCTAGTTTAAGGTAGACACATAAAGTCCTTTCCATAGGAACTTGGGAATGGTTCAATCTCCATGCCTCATATGTACTTAAATGTTACAAATCCGCATGCCACATTCACGTGCAAGTTTAAATTGTGATGCTGAGCAGTTGCCGTTAGATATTGTGCACCCAGCACTGGCTTTCATTTGGTCTTTGGTGCAGAGTATAATATAATCTAGGTCATGCCTAAATGTACCTATATAGGGCTAAAAGTAGTTGCCGTCGTGGATAATGCTTCAAGAAAACAAACTTCAGGACCATTACGATCTGAACTGCTAAATGTCCTTTAAAATTGAAATCTGTGTCAATATGTTAATATTGGACTGTTTTTCAAAGTTGCCTAAAATCTCCCCTGGGTGATGAATCAAGTCTTAAGAGCTCCCACCCAGCAGCATCATGTGCCTACTGTTTGTAAAAAATCTCCTTTCTTAAGTGTCTTTAATGGCGAAAGCGAGCCGCTTAAATAGCTCCTGAAAGTTTGCAAAAGGCCCTCGCGCTCCACTGGCTCCATTTCTGGATAGCCTAAGTGTCGTAACTAAGTGACTCAGAAACAGGCTAAGTCAGCTAAGTGTCAGCTAAGCCGCTAAGCTCCCAGGACCTGCTTAGCCACATAGGTGAAACTTAGCGGCCCTGGCTAAGCTAACTGTTTCCACGATGACCGCTTAGCTTAGCCAAAATCTCAGCTAAGCGGCTTAGAAACAGGCCTAATGCTATACGCATGAAACTGTATTTGATCTTCCTTACTGGATTTTCCTGAATCCGTACAACTATGGATGCATATCGGTAGGAAGTTTGAGAAGTTCCACGAATTAAGAGTGTATATAATATGTCCGCATTCTGTCCACACTCCTCTCGTGGGCAATTGACCTCTTGTAGTAGTGTGCAAGCGACAAGTCAGGTGTGTCGTAAGGACGATGAGAGACAATTGCAAGCTGAGCTGCTAATTCAGTGGAGTTCGTGTGCAGACTCTCCCTCCATGTCACTCCAAGCATCAATGGCTCTTAGGGATGCTAGGACCCTGTCTCCTGCGCCGCCGTGCCACACGGACAGCTCGATGCGCAACTCTCGTACCGAGCACAAACGCTTTGCATAGCAAAGGTGGAGTCAAGGTATGGAAAAGGGAAGGATGCGTTCTGCTTCAGCTTGCGAGATAACGTTGGCATCCCAACGTTTGGACGCAAGCCTTTAATCGTTGAAGGTTCCCATCGTTAAAAAATGTTCGGCACAATTTTGTGCAACTACAGGTAGCAGCGGTGTCAGGGGTAGATGGCTTCCGGACAGCGGGCTTGGACGAAACCGGCAAACTGCATATTGGCGTCGATGATGGCTCATCGGATCCAATCACAGGGCGTGAACAGGGCCAGCCAAGACACTCTTCGGATAAAGAATTCCTTCAGTTAGCCAGCAAGCCTCAGCCGCGCGCACGTGCGCGGCCATCGCCTGCACAGGCTACAGCCGGAGATTCCAGCCCCGATTCGGACACTTTTGGCCAGAGGGTTGCAGATGACGCGCCGACGCCTTGTCAGGATGGAGTGGGGGGTCCAGCAGAAGATATGCAGTGCTGTCCATCGTCTCTGAGCCTTCAGCATGAACAGGGTCCCATGGGACTGAAGGCGAAAACGATCACCGTGCGTCGCAAGATAATGGAACAGGGGTTTAATCTTCTTACAGATCAGTCGTTGGGTGACCCGCTTTTGCCGCGCGTCGGAAATCTTATGCATTCCACAGGTGGGCGGGTGGCGCAGCGGCGTCTTGCGCAGCTTAATAAGGCCACCAAGCGCATGCTACGCGTCAGCCGCAAAGCCGCCACTGAGGCAAACACCGGCGACGATACAGACCTTGAAGCCCCATCAACGTCAGCTCCATCTACAGCGTCCACTCCGTTGGGCACAGCGGGCAGGCTATCGTATGGCTATCCGCCGCTTAGCTCCCTGCACAGTGATGTCTCCGTCCTGCCTGACACACCTGTGCAGTCAACCATTGCGTCGTCGCAAGCCTTGTCACTGCCAGCACCAGCATCTAGGAGAGCGTCCCCTGGCGTTGCGTCACCTGCCGCTGGCATGGCGGCATCCGTTGAAGCTGTCAACTCAGCATCATCGAAATATTACGAGCTGCCCATCCCCGGCAGCATGCCGCGGCCCACGCGGGCTGAGGTAGAGCGGCTCATCCGCGAATGTACTGACCTGGGTGCGCTGCGAATACTGTACGGTATGTACGGCGTGCGGCTGGCACGAGAGGAGCTTGTGCTGCTTGTGAATCAACTGGCGGAAGTCCACGACCCTTCATACATGACTGTCAAGCTGTGGACTGCCACACAGGCAATGCTAGTGGAGCTGCTGCAGCGGATCACGCCCATGCTGAAGGAGCTCACGATGCAGGTGAAATCCCTTTTTAAGACATGGTTAGCTTGCCCATGGTGGGACGGACCCGGCACAGTGTAGCGGAAAATATATTCTGGGGACCGGGTTCATAGCAATCATCATGGCCCAGGGGTTATTGGAGGCGGGGGTCAATCAGTGGAAGGACCCAGGGAAAACGCGCCGAGGGAAGGCACGGACTGCAGGACCTGAGCAGCGTTTTGGGATTGGTAGTTGTTAAGCGGTACACTTGCGCGTGTAATCGGCCCTAGACACCTTTATTTCCAAGCATGCCGCACATTCAAGTTACAGTACATGCCGACGCGAATGCCCACCACAGGAGTACGTGATGATGCTGGCTAGTGTCGCGAAGCTGCGATACGTGCCACCTAGCGACTGGATCGCGGCAGTATTGACGCAAAGCAAGCCACGCCTATATAACGCCAGTGAGTCGACAACTTTTGGATTAGCCTCTTGCCGTGAAACTGATTGCAATTGCACGTGACACATGGCTATCTTGCTTATGTACGGTAAAGGAATATGCGAAGAGACTGTGTGAAACATTTTCCCTTATCTGGAGAGAAGCTCTCCCATAAGTATGACTGTTCCAGCCTACTTCCATAACAGTCTCCATTCGGATTCGTCCCTAATGGTGGTTGCTGTACCTCATCATCCCATAAGGTTCTTCTGGCCTCGCAGGTCCATCCCATCTTGCTCACGTGCTCAAGGCCATTGCTCGCATCACCGTGGACCCCTCGGACGTCAAGAGCGCAGCCACCTGGGAAGGATGGATGCGCCGCTTCTTGACTGCCGTACAGCGGCAGCTCCCAACATTCCGGGCAGATGAGCTGGTACGCGTTGTTGGGTGTGGAAAAACCTTGCGGTAACGGCATCGTGTGGGTGTGGAGCGGATTTACGATGGAGCATTTGGGAGGGTTGAAGGGGAAGACGTGAGGACGGGCGAAGGAAAGGCGGCAGGGGGTGGTTGCAGCAACGAGATGGGGCGACGTTGGAGAGCTAAACCTTGGTCGTTGTAGGTTGACGGAAGCATGGTCATTTATGCTTCCCCTTGTCCAGGTTAAAACGCTGGTTGCTCTGTCGGAACTGCGGTATCGGCCCTTGCCAGAGTGGATGCACAAGTTTTCGGCGGCGCTGCACTCACGGCTAGATGTGCTGGAGGCGCACTCACTTTCTGAGGTGAGGGGGCGAAAACGGCATAACTGTTGGAGGACTAATGCGTGTCTGGAGGCGCTTGGAAGGTGAAGAATGGAGAGATCGGAGAGTGCAATAACAAACAGGGGCCAGAGACCCGATGATAGAAGTTGTACGAAAAGGAGTTGTAGAAGCTCAAGGTGTAATTCCATGATTTTCATTACTTTATGAGAGATGTCAAGGGACTGGAGTTCGGGTACATGGACTGAGAGGGGCCGTGATGCTGACGAAGCACCCTGGGGAGCTGGAAATCCTCACGCTGCGCTGCAGGCAGTGCTGGACGGTTCTTCTCATATCCCTCAAACTCCTATCACCTACTTCGACTGTGACTCGTTCAAGATTCCTCCTGTGCGTGTGGCCAACTTATTGCAGCCATTCCTGCCGGACCAAGCATGGATATTTTCGCTGCGGTCATTTACCTCCGTGTCCTCGCCTTCCGCACGCATATTCCTTCTCTACGTTCGATAAACCCTTGATATACAGGTCATGCTGGCTTTTGCGGCTTTGCGATACCAGCCGGAGGGGCCCTTCCTGCGGGCCTACTATTCGCAGCTGTACGCACGCCTGCCACTGGCAGATGATGAGGACCTGGCCACGTACGCGCAAGCTGCTGCACTGCTGGACCGGGTCATTCGTCAAGATTTCATGCAGGTGAACGCATCCATGCGCCTCCATCATAGGGTTGGTGAGGCTTTGCTGCTCTTCACACCTGAGCCCGGTGTTATCCATCGTGACGCGTCTACCCAACACTTCCGTTCCATACGTCTGTCTCAGGGAGTATGTTTTGGTTAGCCTACATGCACTAAGTGATGACATGTCCATTCCATGCGCGCCAGAACTCCCAATTGACTCATTCCGAAGTGTATACCCATGTATGAAGTTTTCAGGATAAAGCCCCTTTTTGGGGGTGCTTTGAGAGGTGGTGAGAACAAGGTGGCGCCCCCAGGCCCTGGAAACCCCCGGTGCTAACCTGCCATGCGAGAGGGAATCTGACCCTCACCAACAGCTCGGCGGCCTACTGTACCTCCCATACCGTCAAATGTTCATTATTCGTATTTGACCCTTGTTCTTTGCCACCCCAGGGCCTCTCCCTCACAAATGCCTTCGTTTCTAATGATGCAGGAGTTCCTGGCCGAGGTTGTAGAGAAGCTGCCCACATTCAAGCCCCAGCACCTTGCCAACCTGCTCAATGCGATGGGGCGCCTTGCCATCCCTACCACCCCCGACCGGGTGCGTGTTCCTCCCGGCTGGACATCCGCAGTGTCTGCCCACGTGGGAGCAAACTTGTCGGCCTTCAGCGGATCGGCGCTTGCATCGGCAGCATGGGGTCTCAGCATGCTTAGCCACAAGGCCAAGCCGCAGGTACGCTTTGAAGGGACTACGTAAGGCTGTCCAGCATAGCAGGATGCATGGGTTGGGGAGATAAAGCAACTTCTCGGAGGTACATCTGGGGCATCGAGTCCGGGACAAAGAACGGCGGAGCAGTTGGGTAGGGGCGGAATGCAGGCGGGTGGACTCGAGTTCAACTCTTTGTCGTAAGTCCCGCTGGGTAAATGCTGGGGTTGCCTGGGCGGGTAATTGTCATATAGCAATTGTACAAAATCTACAACACGAAAGCGATGTTACCGGACATAGTTAAATAGAAAGATTTAACCTTGCGCCTCTTCCACAATGCGTCTTTCTGGTAGCAGCGCGATAAAGACCGCATCTGCTTTCCTGCATTGAGCGACACATGATGTCCACGTCCCCTCTTGCGCAGTTTTTGGATGACCTTTTGTCCGCATCGTATGGCAAGCTGCATACGTGCGGTCCTACCGACCTGATTCTGCTCGTCACGGCTCTCGGTAACTTTGGCTTCGAGCCCATGCCAGGCCGTGAGGCGCTGTGGGCCACGTGGACGGTGGAATTCGAACGCTTTGCAGGGCGAAAGGTGTACGACACACGTGGCGTATGTGACCTCATGGATGCTCTCGCGCGCGTGCCGCGGCCATTGGTCCCCGCTCCCCGCAATGGTGAGCTGCGGCCGCGGCCATTGCACCCTGACTTTGTGGCGGGTGTTCTTCGATCCACCCGGATCTATCAGCTGCGCAATACATCGCCGAGCCGGCTGGCAGCTCTGGCGGGCGCGCTTGCGACGCTGGGAGTGCGGCCCGACTTTGGCTTCCTGTACAACTATGCGCAGGTGCGGCAGGGTTCCTGTGCCATTATTTGGACACCGAACGACGTGGGTCAATGCAGTGATGGGGGGGGGAGTAAAGCGGAGGACTTACGCCCCTAGCTTCCTTCCGTGTTTCCCTACCTTGGCGGGGAGCCGCATTCAACCTTTTCTTTAATGACGGTTTGGTGACATTCCGTCTTCGAACCCGCCCTTCTCCAGGCCGCCCGGGTCATGTGGACTAGTTTCAACACCCGTGACTACGCCACGCTGCTGGGCGCTATGGTGCACATCGGCAGCCCCGGTCTCACGGACTCGCGATGGGCGGCTGACTTCCTGGCCATTACCTTGTGCCGCATATCCGAATTTGACGGCCCCAGCCTGACCGCATCTCTTGATGCGCTGCGGCGGTTGCCCAAGCCCGAGTTCACGCCCAGCAGTCAGTGGCTTGCTGCTGCTGTGAATCGTGCTGTGGAGCTCATCCGCTCACCACCGCCGCCCGCGGCAGCTACTGCTGCCGAACTGGCGCCGATACCTGCCGCGGCGATGGCCGCAGTTTCCGCAACGGTGGCTCCGTTGCCTATTTTAGCACCACATCAATCGGCCAGTGGAGTATCGGGTGTCTCCGCCTCCGTCAACGGCAAGCCCGCCTCATCGGCGGACTGGTGGGTCCCGCCCATGCGGCCGCTGAATCCGGAGCTGCTTGTCGTACTGGTGGAGGCCCTGGCGGCGCTGGGTTACCGCACGGAGCCCAAGGCACCATTTGTGCAGATTTTACGGAACCTGCTTTCAACCACCGCCGCCAGGCTGCAACTGCAGGAGCGCGTCGGTACAGGAGCGGCGGTCACGATTATGCCAGCCTTAGGCGAAATCGGTCCCCTCCAACATCTGCAGGAGCAGGAGCTGTTGCAACAGCAGCAAAATGGAAGCATGGCGGCAGCCGCGGCAGCGGCGGCAGCATTTGAACGCGCCAAAGCGGCGGCGGTGACAGCGGCGGCAGTGGCGACAGGGGAGGTACCGCGGCCGCCACTGGACCGCCAGCAGGCAGCAGCACTGGAGGCAGCACTGGGTATTCTGTTGGGGCTGACATTGCCACAGGATTTGCCACTTGCACCGGCGGCTTTGGGATCGGCGGGGCCTATGATGCCGGACCTTCCCCGCACGGCCATCAGGACTGCAGAGGACATTGCCGCAGCCGATGCAGCGTTTGCTACCAAGCGCGCCCTTCGAGCACAGAAGCGCGCCAGCAGGCCCGCTCAGGAGTTGGACGAACTGGCAATTCTTGCAACGGCCAACAGTGCAGTCTTCGGCAGTAGCAACAGTAGTGATAACGATACCGGGAATCCTGGTTACGACAATAAGGAGGGAAGCAGCAGCAAACTGGACACGGATGCCGCGGTGGGCCGGCCGGGCGTACGGATACCGCCATACAACCCAGAGTCGTCCGGACAAAGCCCCCAGCAACAACCTGTACCGGCTGCAGGTGCAGCGGCTGGAGCACATGTAACTGGGGGATTAACGAGGTCCCAACGTGGCGGCCGGGTTGCACAGCGGAGACGTGTCAAAGTGCGTGTTCAGGACACTTCACCCGGAACACAGTCTGTCGGGGTGCAACTGCCATAGCGGCGATATTGGTACCTTTGCGAACATGGGCGGTACGGCAGGGGGCTTGTCCTTGCTACAGCCGCCATCGCCGTCACCAACGATGTCCTTTATTGTCCAGGCGGGGTCCCAGTTAAAGGCAGCCTCAGAAATAGCCAGGCAGCCGCGACATTGCTTGGGGGCGAGAAGTGGTCAATTCGTGTTTTAGCTCGAAGTTGGTTGCGTTGTGCCGGATGTCTATCTTGATTAAATGTACCGGGGGACTATTGCAGGCCATGAGGAAATCTGGCTTGGCTTGGGTAACGTGTCTTTATTACTTGCTTTGTGGCAAGATTCAATGTTCTGCGATATGGTGGCTTGCGCGACTGTAGATACCAGCGGTAAACGAGAATATTCAGTCTATAGAACGAGTGGGGTTGTGGCTGGGCGGGCGCCTTTGAGAAGCTCTCAATGCAAGCGGGTTGCAGCGACTTCCAAAGCAAAAATGCTGCGATCTGTCCAAACGTGCATGTGAGTGAATGGTGTATGTTTAGCATCGATGTCGACTGACAGATCGACAATCGGGTCCATGTGAACGGCGTGGGTCTGTCGTCCAAACGTATGTAAGCCCTCGGCTTCGGCATGACTTCGCTGTGCTGGGTATTGGGTACGCAGGATTTTGGTGTCGAATTTTGCTGATGGGTCTCAACAGTCAGCGGCTTATGGCAGGAACAGCACAGTGAGCAGACACATCGGCACTCTGGGGGAAATCCTTAAATTAAAATTTGTGTCCATTGGCTCTGCTATTCTCTCTTAGGTGTTCTTTGTGCCAACCGATGAACATCTTTGCACTCGATCTTATATTTTTCACAGATATATCTTTTTAATGGATATTTTCATCTAGGCGATGGAGACCGCCAGGGAGTATGTATGTAGAATTAAGAGGACCGAGTATGTCAAGGATTGCACGTCCGACAGCACGCATGTCCGGAGAATGGATTTTTCTGACTTACCGCGACGGACCAAGCCACCAGAAGGTGACATGGTCAGTCAGGTCAAACCGGTGTCACCTACCCCTTCCCCACTCACACGAAGAATGAAGAAGCAATCAATCAATTATCACATCATGACGGCAAAACATAAAATGCACGGTTGCATTCCGGTACACGTGTCAAATCCCTGCACATCCCCATAAGCCCCCGACGTGTACAGGAGGATTCGAACCTCCCATCAGGTATATGTACTATACCCTGATGGCAGCCGACTGCCGTACACCCGCCCCAGGATAGTGAAACCCTGGAAAATCGTCATATCCCCGCCTCGGGCTTTTCTTAATGGCGGTTCCCTCCGGCGGCAAAAAGGGGATACGACAAAAACCGGCCTAACCTGACGACTACCAACGCACCAGGTCACCATACATCACCAACAAGACCGCTCTGCCCACCACGAACACCCTAAGCCCCTTTCCCACGGCACCCACACAAATCCAAAACACTCCGTCAGCCCTCCATGTATACACACACACACACATACATACACACACACGGCAGTACACACGCGCACACACACACACACACACACACAAAACGAACCCTCCACCCTGCACAATCCCAAGCCAGCCAATCAAGTGTGCTGTACCCTTGCACCTGTGCTCCCGCCCAGGGTACCAGTAGTGGGAAACCGCAGCTGGGTCATGATGACGATGCAAACGCACCTATCACTGGGTCCCAGCCTCCATGCGCAGACACTCATAGGCCTCCTGCAGGAAGAAGGGGGCTGACGATGCTGCTGCTCAAAGTGCCGCTGGAACTTGAGCTGCTTGAGCATGTTGCGCTTCATGGCCCAATGAAGGTCATCCAGCTCGTGCACACTGATCTTCACATCGTCACCCAACCCGAAGAAAGCACGGGACCTTTGTGATAGAGTGCTTACAGTGGTGCACGTAATGGCGTGCCCCACGCTGGGGTCTTGTGGCCCCTGTGCGCTGGTCCCCAGCGGTTCGGCCCCATCTGCATCGGCAACCGCCACTGCGTCGTTTGCCACTGTCAACGACGCTGCCGGCTTATCCTCGTTTTGAACTTCGTCCCCATGGAACACGTCCATGCCATCTGCCACAATTGACGGCACGGACTTCTCCTCCTGCTCCTCCTCCTCCTCGCCCTCCTCCTCCTCCTCCTCCTCACCCTCCTCCTCCTCCTCCTCCTCACCCTCCTCCTCCTCCTCGCTCTCCTCCTCCTCCTCCTCGCTCTCCTCCTCGCTCTCCTCCTCCTCCTCCTCCTTCCCCTCTTCCTCCTCCTCCTGATCCACCCCATCCTCCTCCCTATCCTTCGCCCCGTCCTTCTCCCAAGCTTGCACCCACCGGATCTGTACTTTACCATCAGTGAGAACCATGGATTCAGTATTGTCGACCTGCTGATCTTCCTGGCCCTGCTGGGTAGCGTCCTCGTCGCCTACTGCTACCGCAGCAGACGACATGTGCGCAGCCTCGTTGTCACGATCAGTTGCGCTGGAGATGTTAGGAGGTGCCATTCTCGCGGAAGCTGAAGCATCCTTCTGCTTCGGTTGAAGAGCTGCGGCTGAAGAAGTCGGCTCCTTCAGCACAGTCACCACCGAAGCAGAGAGATGCGTCGACGACCATCGAAAGTATGGAAACCAAATCGTAAACTTCTCCATAGGCAGCATCTCGCAAGCAAAGCTGCTGAATGCCGCAAGCGCAAAGATCAACGTTCTGCGTGAAGAAGCAGGGCGGCGGGACATAAATACGCGTTGGGCGGGAATGTGGAACGCGAACCTAGCCAGCTGGTAGGTGAGCGAGGTCCTGCCTACTAATACCAACCTATCGATGTAATGCATGAAAACACAAAGAAATGGTCCATCTAAGTCAAGAAACTTGTTCTTCCGTCAAAGCAACTCAAGATGCTAACACCCATCGTCAACACAGTTCCCTACAAACGAGCATGATGATATCTTGAAAACATGGAATGCGCTGATCCACACAAGGTCAAAAAGAAATGGCAGACCATATCGTGCAGCGCAACAAGCAACGACGAAATGTATGTCTGATGACGACATGGTGGCTTGCGGCTATCCCAAAGGCTGGTTTCAAGCCGTTAATCGCATCCCTCGTATGTAAACTTATGTTTTTTAAGCTCTCTGACCAGGCGTACCTGAGAACTGCGTGGACACCACCCAAGGCCAGGATCACCAGCAGGTTGGCAATACCAAACCTCCATGCCGCTACGGCTGCCATGAAGATGGATTTCTCTAATAATGGCGGCCGAAGCTGGAACTGATGGCGAGCCTTATCGGCTGGACGAGTACCGGTAGTTGCAGCGATTAAAGTCAAGTTATTCCCGAATGAAAGCCGTAAAGCGTGAAAGCATAATAAGCACTGCAAGAATGCTCAAAATGCACACAATCGGTGACACTATTTATAGACTCTGGCCTGAAATCGGTTGAGATCAGTTGTATACGATACGGCAATAACGAAACTCGCTGCGCTGAAACTGGACCGGCTAGCTAAGCTTTGAGTTCGAGCTGTCAGGAAGGGCTGCAGGTTCGCGAGGCCGCATGGCACCGCGTGCAGGTTGCAGGTACCGGTAGATAAGAATCCGGGAATGGGGTGGAAGGGCTCCTCCTGCCGCTAGTAGTGAAAAGGGTGTCTTGAGAGAGGACTTTTGGTCTCTGCCTCCACGTTACGCCCGCTGAAGGGGTCAGCAGCTGAGGTACAGCGCTTTGTCCCGGTATTCCATACTTTCGCGGCAGCTACCGCCATGTGTGCCAAAATGGAGGCTGTGAATTCAGCTTAGAAGAAAGGCAATGGACCTGAAAATATCCCTAAATACCTATTCCGCCGTTCGTATGGTTTAGTGTCAGGACATTCGGCTCGGGATATACGATAGGCGTTGATGATGCAGTGCATAAGCGGAGCTGCGATAACAATCCTGACGAAATAGGATGCAGTGCTCTGCATTATTATCCAATGCAGTATTATTTCGGCCGGTGAGCTAGCATTCCGACAAATTTTAAATATCACACTCTTGCAAGTCCGATTGCGTGCAACATGTACAAGTCAAGCGAGCTGCAATATTCCTACTGCCGTTTCAATTTCTCACCGGGTCAAAGCGGTAACATTTCAGGTAGTACGACGGATGGTACCTGCTTCGTGCATTGGCCGAAGGCGGGTTGAGGCGTACCATTAACAATGTGCACCCTAATATATACTTGTACTCTATGTGATTGGGATTACATTCTATAAATATACACACCTGTACTCACTCAACCTGAGGCACATTCTGCTTTTAGGTGCCCGGAACATACAAAGAAAGGCTAGAAATTTGCCTTCAATCTAAATGCAAGCTCACATACTATCTTGATTCTAGCTGATAGTGCTGTATTTCTGGACGCGTAAGGTGGGGTCCTGCTTTGGTCATACAATCTGGGCACTGGTCTCGGAAAATGTGTGCGATGTCTCATATTTTGAAATATAGGGTTTTAATTCCTGGTGATTTGCCACAGGAATTGTATCTGTTGCCGTGCCGCCGGACATGGAATTCCAACGACATGTGGCGCTTTACCTCTTCGTCACCCTCATCGCCACCGCATCCACTACGACTGCCCTCTTCCAAGGCGAGGAACATTTCCGGCGGCTTTTAAGCTTTCTGCGTAGCGCGGGAAAACGGCAAGCTGTCGATGATTTTCTTCTGGAGCCTGCGGAGCCCCATCTTCTTGGACCACTATGGAACAAAACTGACGCGGACTTCATACAACCATCGAGTTCTGGAAAGGGTAGCAGATTGCTCAAGCAAGTACTCGGCGACGAGCTCACGCTTGGCGGCGACCCTGACCCCGATCCCCAACCCAACCCAGCTCGTCGTTCACTGCGGAACGAAGACTTCGTTTTCGCTGCTCCATCCTCACTGCAGCGTCTGCAGCTGGCTCAGGCCAGTCGCTACTGGCGGAAGGGCATGCGCGCGGTATTCGTGCTCGACACGCCGCAGGATAGGTTAAGCCCCGAAGCTGTTGCGGGAGCCGCGAGGTATGATGGCTGCTCCTCTTCCCCCAATATGTTAATATTTATCATCGTGTTTATTGATCCAAATGTTTTGATGCCCCGATACGTCTTTCCCCCCTCCTCACGTCGCGGCCACGGGCTGAAACGTTTTCGGCACATCTCCTCACGCTCTGTCCCAACAGGTTCCAGGAATCCTACGCATGGTTCCCGAACTACCGCCGAATGGCCAACGACAAGCGCGACCATTACTTGGAAGGCGATCGCCGCGCTGCCATGACCCCCATTTTAGCTTACGCCGCCCTGAGCAATGCGTCCGCCATGACACCTTGGACTCAGCCAGCCCCGGCAGCAGTTGATGGCAGTGGTGGCCGCGGCGCTGTTGGTGATGGGAACCATGCCAAATTGCAACCGGTCTGGCCCCCGCCGTCCGCAACCCCGAGCGATGTCAATAGCAGCAATGGCGGAGACCCATTTTTGTGGATGCTCTCAGGCGACGACGATACCATCTTCTTCATGCGGGGCGTTAAGGCGCTGCTGCGGGACTACGATCCGCAACTACCGTATTTCATCACTGATTCAATGTATGTGGGCTCAAAATCGCCGCAACCTGGAGTCTGGGAAATGCGCTGCTATCCGTGCCATCTGCCGTGGGGCCGGTGGCGGCGGTCGGCAGCAAGGCGGCTGCTGGTGAAGGATGGTGAGAAGCGCGGCGAGTTGAAGGATGCTGCGAGCGCCGACGGAGGTAAAGCCCCCAAGGGCTGTGGATGTAGCGTGCAGGTACGTCACTGGAGTGTGGTTTGGACGAGCCGGCTGGCATGTAACAAGGAGCGCTTAACCTATTGCGAAGGAACAGGGCAAACGTATATAGATACGGCACTTGCAAACGTCGAAGCCGAGAATCGGCAATGAAGGCAGCTAGCTGTCCAGATGGGCAGATGGTGCGGATTGTGGTTTGGCAAAATGCTGCATAAGTCTGTGTCCGAGATGCATTTGCATTAACCCTTCAACGGACAGTGTCAGAGGAGTACGCCCCTCGCTGAAAACCGATCACATGATACTGATGGACCATGGGCCGCCGCTGTATTGATGTACACTACAGGCCCTTTGCAAGAAACGTTTTCCCAGCAATGAGACACGGTGCCAAACAGAGTGGGAGGGCCCAGTGCCATTCGGTGGCGTGGGCTTCATCTTTTCGATTGGCTTCTTCAAGGCACTGGCAGCAGCTAGGAACGGCATTGGGCTGCGGGCGTATGAGGTAGGCAAGGAAAATAAAGGAAAGGGGAAAAGGGAGAGCTGTCGCTGTTGGACTAGGGCAAGCAAGCTCATGAACTCGTGATGTGGCTTGGCCGGTAAGCGACAAGCGGAAGAAGCCACCTAGAGCGAACCGTCGGCAGATGCTCCGGGGTTTGGATCACGGGGTTGACCGTAGGATATCTTAGATTGTTGGGCATAGTCGGGATTGTAGGGCGCCTTGGAACGTGGGCCATGTGTTGCGCTGTGGGGTGATACATAAACCTCCCTCCTGCTTGTTGAACCTTGTATAGCTTCCGGTACTGGCAATTTATGTCGTGCAGGCTTTCCTCCCCCAGCTTGCCGTCACCCTTCAAAAACCCAAAAAAGACTTCCGCCTGCTCGGCGTTGCGCTTGCAGGCATGCATCGGCGACCCAGAGACGTCCGTGATGTCGTTTCCCGAGGGCGGCGACGCCTTCATGTCAAGATGCATGTGGCGACTGGGCTTCCCCATAACAGACCCGGGGTACACGCCGCTGGGAAGGTGCGTCTATGCAGGCCCCTGAGGCCCCCAACGGGTAACTATGCGGAGGATCAGCAGTGCGTGTATTCCTTCGACTGCTCACGACTGCAGAACTGTTTTGGGGACATACTATGTGTGGACCAGGCACGCAAGCGATACACCAGGGCGTCCTCAGTAGTAACTGGTACAATATGTACGATTTCTCACAGGCTGATGGCCCGCGTGCGAAACATAACTCCTGCGCCAACTAAATGTACTCATGGCTTGCGGCATTCGATCATTCTTGCTTACACAGGTACATGGGCGAGGTCCTGCACTTGAAGCACTTCTACGATGCGCCATTGAACCTGAGCACCGGCCAGCTGCCGGATAAGGCGGAGACCCGTTGGTCCACTGCTGTTAGCATGCATCTGGGCGCGCGGCAGCAGAAGTCGTTCAGGTAGGTACATACCTAGCACATGCGCGTAGTTAGGGTTCAAAGCCATGGGGTTCAGGTTTAAACGACCGTGGTGTGGAGGGCTGTGGACCGTTGCACAGCGCGGGGCTTTCCTGAACTGGGGATTGGCTGGGTTTCTGAGGCTGCGAGCCCAAGAGCTCGTCAAAGGGGGATCCGTTTGCTTTGCCGCGTTCTATATACGTCCGTGAGTCGGCTCCGGAGAGATCTTGGTTTGCGTATTATTTTTTCTAAAGCCACGCCTGACCGCCGCGCAAGTGCCTGCCAGCCCCTACAGGGTTGCATCTCTAATGCAGCTAGAGAGCTTTCATACAGGCTATGCTTGTGTTCGCATATGCACCGTATCGTTGGCTGCTGTGCTGTTTCTTGTTTTTTATGTGCTCTGCTTTGGTGGACATACCTGTGACGAAGCGCACTGCGGGCTTTCTCACTGAACTCAAATGGATGGTTGGATGTCGCGCAGGGCGGCTGCTATGACCATCAAGTATATATCAAGTGTTTACGACCTGGTCGCGGAGCTCCTGTGGCCCACGGGTCGGAAAGCGGTACTTTAGGATGGGCCAACTCTCTTGGACACGTAATCATGGAAGGGCAAATCGGCCGGGGCGTCCGTTAGACCTGTGGCCCAATGAGGAGCGTGATAGTGTGTGATATGCATGTTGGCGCACATAATGGTGACTTATTACTTTGTCGTGCTTGTACACATGCATGCAAGCGCGCTTACCAAGTATCATGCGTGAGTGTAATAGGCTAGAAGCAGGCACATTGCTCGCACGGAATTGAATGAGCGTCGCAAAGCCGGGCACGTAAGACTTGGCGACGAACTGCAACACCCAGCTGTTAGGAAGTGGAGCAGGGCGCATAGCCCTGCCCAGCACTTGCCGTATTGGACAACGAAGGACCCTCACATTGCGATAAACCCGAGTGCAGCAGTGGATCCAAGCTGCTGGTGCAAAGGGTACATCGGGGCCAATAAAACAGTACCAGCAGCACCTGCGGCATACTGAAGTGCAACGCGATGCAGTAAGGGACTGAGGTCGCCTGGCATGTTTGCCTCAATGCTGGTCACACCGCGTGCAATTATATGGAATAGGTATTGTTGGGAGGATAGTGTGGCGTGTTTCTAATCAAGGATTGTACTGAGGGATCTCTCCCTTGCTCAAGACGTGTACGGCCGCGTCGCATTGTCGCGCTCCATTCATTCATGAGCAGCAACAGGGGGTTGTTCAACATTTGTTAATAGTTTTCTTACTTAAGTTTGGTTTCTCTTTTTGCTTGTGCTGATTTCTTCCTCTTCAGATGACTGGGTCCCCTGCGTGCGTGTGTGTGTGTGTGTGTGTGTGTGCCTTATGCACCTCCAGAGTTGAAGGTTCTGTATGCTGGTCAAGATCATGTGCGTACATATATTAATCCACGAACACGCTTGTGCCGTGCTTCTGGAGTACTTATCTAGGATAATGTATTTTAAGAAGTCCGCACATGCTCGACATTGTGATGTTATACTATGTCGACAAGAGTGCAGTTTTGGGGTAAATGTTTGTGAGCAACCCGGAGGTGGGTAAGCGTAAGGAATACAAGCACGACCATAGCGTGAGATCAGCAGTATGGCTCCGCGTCAAGGGGCTGGAGTATGGTTGCTGGGCATGAAGCTTCCTCGGAAGTAATGCGGCAAGCCCTAAAGTGTGAATAATGGATACGCTTAGCGGCGCAAGCCGATAGCGCGTGATAGGGATTGGAGGCGTCGTGACTTCCCAAGTGCTTCCGCTTTGAGCAGACTGTGTTGCTGTTCATCTAGAATTCCTGTGGTGGTTTGCAGATGAGAAGGTGGACTCCCTTTGACGTCTGTAGTGAATGCCTGTCCGACTATGTTGCTTCTTTTAAGGAATGCTCTTGACGGGTATACTAACTTGGCTTGCCGGCTGGCCAGAAACCTAGGTTACATGTTACGCATAGGCAGTCGAACGTCGTAAGAATATATTTTGATGAGATGTATACTTCGACTTCGACGCAAATCTATGTCGGATCGCTATTAATTCGCAACAGCATTGTCCAACACGCAGACTGCCCAAGCCACAAGCATCGCTGCCGAAGCTCAAATTATGCACCAAATTGTCACACGTGCGATACCAATGCCTGGTAAATATAGCAACCCCCTCCTGCGACGCTTCTAATATCCCTTGATCGTCGTGCGCAACCCGGTGAGTCCAGCTTTCATGCCATGCATGCCACGCAAGCAGCACCAGCTGACCGCTGACTCCACGATGCCAAGACCCTAGCTAGGGTTCAAAGACCGTGTCCTCTTTGCTTCCGTGTTCCAACGTCCTTAACATAACATAACAGGCCGGCCTTCAGGCGTGTGGTCCCCTCGGCGGCTTGCTGATGTATATATCGCCCACAACCGCCCAGCGGGGCCCAGGCCACTTTTAGCCACATGAACATTCAAGGCTAGTGACGGCCCCGCCATAAGTTGTGTACATCTGGCGGAACGAAACATCATAACTGCCGCCACCGGCACTGTCACCATCGCCGGCCGTGGACTCGCACGCTTGCCCTTGGAGACTGAATTAGCGTCGGTTGTGATTCTGGTGACAGCGACGGTGACTGCGGGGGGACACTTCGAGGGCGGAGCATCCGAGTGTATGCTGTCAACTGCCGCCACATCAAATATCAATTCGGTCATGGCCGCAGCAAAATTACAAGAACTCATGCCGTTCACTATAGTATGCGCATACGTATGAAGCACGTTGTCCACCTTGTGCCTCACCTAGGACGGTAACAACATGCAGTGTATGGTGCCGGACCTCTGGTGTCGGATGACACAGGTTGAGACGTGAGGGCGCCACAATATCCGGAAAAGTCCAGCGTTGTCCGTCTGGCTTCCAGCTCTAAGCCTTTATTTACATCAAACAAACAAGGCCCACACACCACCGAAACCACCTCCCCGTCCCATGCACATGCAACGCAGTGCACATTTTGCTTTCCCGCGGACGGCCCTTAAGAAATAAATACAACAAACCAGATTATGGAAGCATTTTACGAGTTGTCCTAACATCACAGGAGTACGGATGAAACAGCGTGAAATGGTGTCTTTTGCTGTCATTCCAAGACATGCATGTGGCCCCCCCCCCAACATAGGAATGGGCTAGGAAAACATCAAAATCCAAGGCACTGACTTTAAAAAGACGACCTCCCAGGCATTGAACGGACACTTCGCGCACATGTGGAGTGGCCGGACAAAGAAGCTGGAGAGGAGGAAATCCGTGAGGCCAAACGAGCTACGGACCAACACAAAACAAACCCAGCCAATTCCATCTTGAAACCAGTGCGGCTCCGAAACACAGAAGCCTTAGCGGGGCTTCAGGGGCCCCGGGGCTGTTCGTATGGTTGAGTTACGTTTTCTGTAACTATAACGTGAGCCAACTGAAACTCGATGCCCAATGGGGAATCGTAGGCATAATTACGGCCGGCATGGGGTATGGCAAACATGACAATATATATTAACATCCCCACCTGATCACACCTTCTTCCACCCCCTCGGACTATTAGCAAATGGATGCACCTTTGCTATAATAGCTATATGCTCTTTTTTCCGCGGCCTTTACCTAGGTCTCCCATCCAAATATCACTCTGGATCCAAATACACATGAAGGATTACATGAAGCCATCCCGCTATTAGGCTTCCCGCCTTCCCATCCGACCCGACTAGGGTTCGTGCCACAAACGCTGTCCTGCCAAGGCATCGTAACCATCTCTATCGGCCCGGGCTACCCGAGAAACGACTAACGGTAAACAACGGATTGCGAATTAACCATGTCTGGAGGCCCAGTGAGGCCGTATCTCTCGTGGCAAAGCGTTCGGAGGGAGTCATCTAGCATCTACACCAGGGCGATGTAACCTTGGTTGAGTCCATGGGCTTAGGATGTCAGCAGAGAACGCACTAGGATCTCCCGGCTAGATGCACACAGGTATGTTTCAGGCTTGGACGCAGCATTGGACCGGGCTCAGATTGGTCGCTTTGCCGACAGGTGGTCGCGCAGAGGCGGTGAAGTGAAGCCCTAGCCGATGTACCAGTCCGCCATTAGCAGTGTTGTTCGGTGGCTGCGTCCGGCGGCTGCCAGCTATTGCTCCTTCTCTTGGTGGACGTTATCGTCCCGCTGTTGCTGGAGTTTTAAGGGCGGTGACTCCTGTGCTGATGGAGGCAGAATGGAATGATATTGCGACAGCGGCGCCGGCGACAGCTCTTCCAGTACAGCATACGACAGGTAAGTACGCATGAGGCCTTTTCCCTTGACAGGAACCTCCCCCCGCGGCTCGAAATCGTCTGCTCTAGCCGCCGGGCTGGGACGTGATAGGAGAAGCGAATACGTCACCTCCGAAACCTGCGCACAAGTCAGACATGTAGTTGGCGATGAGACGGTAAAGGTGAGCACGCAGGGAGGTGAAGAGCGGGACAGACACGTAGGCAGGGTCACAACCTCACGGGGCGCGGCTGAATTGCCACCCTTCCTAAAGATCGTGAGCTGTCATTGCAGCCGTATTTAAGCGCAGCCTAAAAACTCATGTGTACGGTTGACCTGCTGTTGTAGGCTGAATATTATAGGATGAATTATAGGGCATCACTCTGGCACTTTGGCATGACATTTTGGAACTTTTATGCATGACCGCGCCGTTCATAATCCTTCACATACGACCAGGCCGTATACCTTCCTGTGGGTTAATGCCAATTACATCTCGGCCCTTGTACCCCGCTCCTGAGAGTGAAAATCTCGAAGGTACACTGCCTGAAGGACCAACCCTTGAACGAACAATGGGGCCGCTGCGCAACTTCTTCACACGCCAAATGGTCCATACCTGTATCCGGCCGGAAACGCCGGTGCTCTCCATGCGACTCGCGGTGTTGACTGCAAAAACATCGTTTTCAAAGCGGGGGCACAGCCGATGTGAGAAGCCATCCCCCATCAGCGAGCAACACAGACGCAATACCGTCCACTTCACAACGAGCGCACATACCTGTGTCCCCGAACAGGCAATACCGCGCCCGGTGACGTCCCACAATACCGCTCATGACGCGGCCCGAATGGACGCCAACGCGGATCTGCGGCCGGAGGGGTTCCCAAGGGGTGCCTTGGCGCGTTGGCGGTCAAAAACAGCTTTTGGAGGAGACTCAAGCTATTCCCTACTGTTTTACTGCATTTAGTTTGGCTTGCGGCAGTGCCCTTCTTTTCCTCCTGTACCCCTGTTTCTTTGCCACTCACTTGAACGCCAGTACCAGTCTTCGGGTTGTGCACGGAGGCCGCCGCCCTGATGATCGCCTTGCCGAATGCCACCAGGCAGGCTGCATGATGGGGCTCCTCTGCCAGCAGACCGGAGGCAGCCATGTAACAGTCCCCTGCGAGGTATACGTGTATGTGTTGGGGAGGTTCAGACCAAAGGGCGTATGGAGAAACGCCACATTTTTGGACGTCTAGGACAGCGTGTGAGTCGGAACACAAGTACACAGTTCTTTACTAATGTCCTGTACATGTACGCCAAATGGGGGATGCGCCATCTCCCAGCCCGCTCAGTTGGGCTCCGTTGGGCTCCGTTGGGCTCAGTCTTGACTAATTGTACAGCGTAGGAGCACCCCGTCCCCCTCAGACCTCACAGGTAATTTGCAGCTTTCCGTGTGTAATGTGCGCCCCTGGGTTCCCGCGCCCGGGTCCGTAATTCATTCTACAACCCCCGCCTCAAGGGTCTCCGCTCTCCTCCCGAACCCCTGTGCCTGTGGGCCGCGGCCAGATCCACGCAATGCTCACCGATTGTTTCCACTATCGCGGCGACAGTAACGTCCAGTTGCGGATGCAGCGAAGCGTATGGACAAAGGCGGACAGGGATTGGCGTATGAGGTCAGAGGCGTCAGAGGCGTCAGAGGCGTGCGTTTGGAGTTGCAAAGAAGAGCCTCGCCGTGGATGCGAATGAGGTGGTGGAGTGATCATATGGGAGCTTTGGAAAGAACTGAATTGGAAATGCAAAAATACAATGGTACGAAAGAAAATGTTTCAGCGGCCTATACTACTTTTCAATATCATGATGCATCCCGGCGGCAGCTGGCTAGCCCTTGTTTGCCAATGCGTGGGCCATGCTGTGTAGCGGCCGCCGTTGCCCTCTCCTTGCACCATCCACCATCCCTCGTTTTAGTCGACCCCTAGATCACCCCTCTCGAGGCCCTGAACCTTAACTCACCCTTGTAGATGCCCATCTCATCCGCGATGGCGTCGTACTTGCAGAACAGCTCTGTACGCCATAAAACCAAGGATGCACGTGGGAAGGCTCTTGTTGCTTCTTCAAGCCTCTCTACAGCATCGCCTATCGACCCCCCCCATGCTGTGCAAACCGAGTTCAAACCGCCGTTTTCGATGCCTCAGCCCCCCTTACACAGGCTGAATTATAAGGAATACCTTCCTTGTTTCGTTGAGGACGTTTCCTGCAGTGACAATGGCGCTCACCATGCAGGAGCAGCATGACCTCTTCCGCTTCCACTTCCTGAGCCAAGCTTGTCCAGCCCACTGCACCAAAAGCAAGCAGGGGCCAAGAGGGAGGTCAGTATGGATAAGATAAGGGGACGGACCCGGGGGCAATCTTCCTAATGTGCAATGGAAGGACAAGAGTGATTTCATGAGCTGCAGATGTCCATGGGATCGAACATTGCACGCAAGCAGCTCTTGGAAAAGTGGAAAGTGCGAACCTCAAGACAGCTCAAGCGGCAAGGGTTAAATGGTTGCCTGCGTGCCTGCCACTAGCCGCAAGACCAGGCCCTTAAGTTCATATGGTTTTGCTGCGCTTTGGAGGGATCAGGTCCATCAGGTTCAAAGATAGAGGATAGCGGCGAACTCGGGGGAGATGTGAACCGCACGCATTAACCAAGAACACACTGACGCCCCTGCGCGGGAAACCCCACGTGAGCATCACATTACGATCCGACGGACGACGCTCCCCACTTCCTGCCCTTCCCGCTCCCTCCTTCCACTCACCAATGTCCGCAAAGAGGACTGAGACACCCCCGTGCCATTGCCTGACGGCGCGAGAGGGACGGTAGGGGGCCGAATCGCGGTCGGGAAATGAGGCGTCCGGTGTGACACGTTGGGGGTTACAAGAAGGGGTTTCGAGGAGATACGGTAATGCGTGTGAACGGGAGAGTAAAGACGAGAATGTGCCAAGGCGATAACAAAATGAAAGTATGAACCTGATGGTGTAGCTATTAGACACCTGAGCCTCAAGGCATCCACTAAGCTCCAACAATCCCTCTTGGTCCTAAAAGACTGATACTCATATACGCTGGCCATATGCAGTCCCCCTAGTGTGGCGATCATTCAAATGCGCTTGTCATCTGCTGCTGGCCGCGAGTCCTCCCCACTCGCGCCAGCTTGTCACCAAAGGCTCGTGTATACCCTCCCTTTGCGCCTCGTGATAGCCATGTGTTGTGAGAAATGTCTCTCAGACATTCCATAGCTCGGGTATCCATAGCTCGCCCGGCGTCATCCTATACGCCATCCCTACCCTATAGGCTGGAGCCCCACTCACTTGTAAACAATATCACCGGTGCTGCCGATGCTGCCCAAGAACGCGCCCCCACCGCTGATGGGGGAAGCCCCACCACTGCCCCCAGAGGTAATTCCTCCCAGCTGTGGGTGGGACATGGTGTGCTGCGCCCGTCCATGGTGGTGGGACAGATGCAGCCCGTTCGATGACATACTGCCCCCTCGGTTCGAACACAGCGCCTGCGGGGAGCTCGTTTTGATGGTCAACTGCGAGCTCGATCCTGTCTTAACACCTGCCAGGTTGGCCGGGGCGGCAGCAGCTGTGGCCCAACCAGCCCCGCTGTTGGGCAAGACGGCGCTGACAGTGCTGGTGACTTGAGTAGCTGTGCCCACAAATGCGGCGGCAGTTTCAACTTTGGCTTCCTCTGCAATAGTCGCCACTTCCATTGGCGTTATCAATTGCCCAGCAGAGAGCGACAGGCCGCTGCGGCCGCTATTCACGGAGGCGCCGGTCGCTGGAGCATTATTTGACACTCGCCGGTACCGTGGATCCATCTTCATCTTTTGTAGCATAAGCGCGTCCGCCACATTTGATGGCAGCACATCCTGGCGGTCAGGTACAGACGGGGGTTAAACGGATTGAGTGGCAAAGACTGCATCGGCAGCTATGTATATCCGAGCAATGCGGGAGGCCCCTTCGCCCCTCCTCATCCAAAAGATGGCACGGATTTCCCACAGGGTTCCTGCTGGATTGGGACGCGGTGACGTATTAAGCAGAGATACCTCGAGTGTGATCAAACGAACCAGATGGAAGCCACATCCCAACATGCAGGGAACTCCCGCCTCCAGGAAAAATCCAGTACTAGATGGCATGACCAGCCCATTTAGACCTGGTTTATGGGGTTGAAAGGTTTTTCGAATTCAAGCCTATCTAGTTCCTGGTCTCAATATCCATCTTCCCGTACACCTGCCCTTGGTGAACTCCGTTTCCATGCCCATGTCCTTCCCCCATGTCCCTTCTCCTTTCTAAAGTGAAGCCCAAGTCTAATTATACCAACACATTATTAATGTCCGGTCCCAATCGCCTCTCTGGTCCAAACGCTCCACTTCCTCACATAGAGGATCTCCTCCCCAGCTCGGTACTCAGCAAGCATGTGTCTCAGATGCAGCGCCCCCCCGAGTGCGTGCGCCACGTCTGCGGTCAAACATAGCAGACCCCCATCCAGCTCTCCATGGACTGGGCTAAGGACCAGCAGGGCCCCAACCAACGAAGGCCCAGAGGCCCCAGCTAAACCGCCGCCCGCAGAGGTGCCGCCACCGCCAGCGGCTTGCTGGACGCTGAATGCAGCGCCGGCACCTGCGCCGCCGCCGTTGGCACTTCCGAAGCCGGCACCCAGACCGGTAACCGGGACGATGGCCAGGTTAGATGCAAAGGAGGCGGTGAGAAGCCAGTCTAGGGGGACAGAGCCCGTGCTGTCCGGGTGGGGCGGCGAAACGGGTCGAGGTGTGAGGACAGGGGGCGAACGGCGTCACGGGACGAGGGTCTGACAGGGGCAATAGTTGCCTGTTTACGCGCTACTACTAGAATCGGTCGTTAAACGCGTGAAAGCCCAACGTATGTAGGCTCCGTAGTACATGGGCCTGACGGTGCGGCACATTAAGGAAAGGTTTTTCCAGTGGTCTGAAGAGCGCTGAAGACGCTTTCAAATGAATGGGTGCGTTATACCGCATATGGGCTGCAACTTGAACCCTCTTTTTGGATGCATCGCTAGCAGAGGGGCACACAGTTCAAACACTCTTCCTAAGGAGCATACATCACAAATCCACTAAGCGAGGAAGGTCTCACTCGCATTCTATGCATTATGGCCGGCCGCAGCACCTCCCGACCGCTCCCCTACGTGACAGGCCTCTCCAGCCGCCCTCACCTCTTCCCCGCCACTGGCCCGCGGTCCGCCACCACAACCACTTCCTGAGATCGCATTTGAGCCACCACCGCCCGGACACACTCCCAGGTGCAAGCTGTCGCCTCCGCTGCGTTGGAACCCATGCCGGCACCATCGCTGCCACCTACCCCGCCGTTCACAAGCGACCGGAGCGCTGGAAGTTCGTGAATGGGGACGAGTAGCGAGGGGGCGGGATCCTCCGAGGAAGAGGGGTCGGCGGTGGCTACAGGGCCGTAAAGGCTAGTGGGGACCCCCCCGGCGCCATCGTCGCCACTGTTGCCATACAAGCTGCTCGGAAACCAGGCATGCGAGCTGGAGCTCATAAGTCTGCCATACTGGGGCATAATGGCGAGATACACGGAGCAACCTACAGTGCAAAGAAGGGCGAGGGGTTGATGGCGGGCAGTAAGCAGACAAACAGCCCATTCCCGAACCGGGCGATATGCATACGGTGTTCTCCATGCGATATGCAAGGGTGTGAAACGTCAATCTGAAGTCAGGGGCCAACTGCCATTATGTGTGATCCCGAACGGTTGGCCAAGTGCCTGTGGCTCCTCGCACCCTCCGCAGCCCCAGTCATTGGTCCCAGCAGTGCTGTTACCCTTCATCTTGGACCAAAGCACTCGTAGCCCCACCTCCTTGAACCCCACCACGCCATCCCATGTCACCATGTGACCCATTCCCATGTGACCCAGACCGCCTCATCCTGTGCTCTATACGGAAGTCGCCACGCTGCCGCCATACGATTATGTGATAGGCCCCACATTAGCACCTGCCATGTCGGCATGCATTGTGCACCTATTGCCCCCAATTTGTTCAATCTCTCATATTCCAGAACCGGCCGTGTACGAAGTCCATACTCTCGGCCCAGTCATAATGGCCCCATATCCACTTACGGCTGTACATGTCAGAAGTCCCCGACTCCAGGGTGGCCAAAAGCTCGTCCACGTCAGTCTCCCGGGCCGCAACATCATGCAACGCCGCCAGCGCCACGCCGTGCTGGCGGTACCTGGACATGGAATGACAGACAGATCGCGCAGCCATGGTTATAGGCTATGACTTCGCGACTCCTTCGGGGAGCATATACCGAAGGGCCAGGTCCCCGGTATGCCACGCTGAAATGGGCGGGGGGTGAGGCGCCCTTGATGATTTAAGGATAAGCCTAGGCGTAGGCCCCAACTCCTCAAACCTCCCAGTTGATTTCACCTGCCACTTGCTTATCCAGGACCGCTTTACCATACCTTCCCAGGCATACTCAGACCCGCCCAAACCCCCCCAGGCCCGTGCAGTTGGCCCCTTCTGACCATCCGGCTTTCCAAAGACAACCCCGGTTGGTCTCCACCCGTTTCCCCAACACTAGCCTTGTCCCAAGGTACTGTCCAAAGAAAACTCCTTGCACCGCTTCAATCCTCACCACTCCTTATCCCGCCCCTGGCTCTCGTGGCTGACCAGGTACATGGCACGCAGAGCTGCCACAAGCACCGCTGCAGACATGCCCCCCATCAGGCTGTACGACACTGCCGGCGGCAGGGGCTCGCCCCGCCGGAAGTAGCCCTGGGAGCTGGTAATGACCACCTCCTGGTTCCGGTGATGAGCGTGGGCCAAGTAAATGCGAGTGATAACACGGTGATGGGGCAGGGAAACGGCCCAAACAGCAAGAGGAAGGTTGAAGAGTGAGGACTAGATCAGATAAGAGCCCAAACAGGAGACACGGCGATGAAGTGGAGGGAGCGACGCAAGGCAATTAATCCATATTAATTGAAGGAGCCGGTCGTATTGCACGTGCAGGTGGAGGAAGCGACGATTAACGCTCATTGACTGATACGGCGTCCTGAATGCCGTTATCGCGAGCAATACCAGGCATGCAGGCTATTAGGATTCAAGAGTTAACAGTCGGCATCAGAGGCATGTCGATCTGTCGATCTGGGGGTATCCGAGCAATTCATCCCAGCCAAACACACCTTGACCAGGCCGACAAGGTCCGAGACAAAATCAACCTCCGATGAACGATAGGCGTCAACGTCCACGACGCTGGTCACGATATGTATGATGACAAGGCCCGCAAGCCCCAACAGCACCGCGCCATCCGACGTCAACAACCTGCCGTATAGCCAGCGCCGCGCAGCGGGCAAGTGCCGCCCTGCTGCTGCCGCCGCTGCCGCCGCAATGTTGGCAGCTGGCACCGCCTGCGTCAGTAGCAGATGCGATCCCACGTAGCCGCCGACGGAGAGTACGGCAGTACGGATGAGCGGGTGCAGTTGACCCGCCATACTGACATTCGAGCCGTACATGGCGCCGTTATCGTATAGCAACGTAGAGTGGTACATAAGCGTGCAAAGGCGCAGCGCCATGGCCCACTGGAAGGTGGAGGGGGGCAGCTCCAGGAGGCGCCAGAGGGCCGAGGCGAAGAACAGCGCGTACAGCGGCCGGCCGGGGCCACCGATGCACACCCCCAAACCCTCTAGCACAAGCTGGTGGACGAGCGCAGGGGAGGCATACATGAGGAAATGCATTGAATGCAGTTGTTAAGTTGCTATTAAAGCGTGGGGTGCACGGCGGTCATTACCTGCATCCATGCTCACAAACGGATCGCTGGCCGGAACGTTGGTAATGGAAGACGGGGCGGATGCCGCGAGAAGAGGCAGATGCGCGTGGAGGCCGCAGAGGATACCTTAATTCGTTTGTCTGAATGTCGCATCTAATTTATTATCCGTGTGTCCGTGTAAGAGAATTTCCGGATCCAACCTGGCCTCCTCAACCTTTTAGGGTTTTTACCCTTTTTAAAAACCCTTCGTCTGCGCAAATGCGACCAAACGCCACCGCGTTTCATTATCGGCATGGTAGTACCGGTAAATATGTACATTTTCTGCACATGTTCAGATTGTCTGGGCTATGGTGTCGTCTCGATGTGCGAGACATCACCCACCAGCCGCGCTTCCTCCACAATGATCAGCATCACGGGCCACAGCCAGCTTCGCCAGGTCGTGAACAGCCCTGGAGCCGCGTAGGGCAACACCGTCAGCGCCAGGTCCGCCAGAAGACAGGCATCGTGAAGTATCAGCATCCGTGACTCCAGGGGAGGCGGCTGGCCGTGCAGAGCCTCCCGTAACCCTGTAGCGGTGGTGAAGCTCAACAGCCAGCTGCGGCCATTGCCATTGCCAACCGCCACACCACTGCAGGCCGACGATGTAGCGTCAATGAGTGTCCTATAAGCGGTACAACAATTATAACGGCAGCACCGCAGTGCGAGGTGCGTGGAGGGGTAAGGCAATTCAATAGAAACAGGCGGAGCCAATATCCAAAGGCTGTTACGTATGCAGAGCTTTCCGTGCCTTGTCCCCAGGTCTGTGTCCTCCCGCCGGACGCAAGTCCAGTTTTACCTCCGCGGGACTCCTCTCCCCTGCCTTTGGTGCAGAGGCATGCCCCATTACTTGCTACGTGCCACATCAGCCCCGTGCACCGTTCCCTTCCATCTCAACGACTTCGGCCCTTTACCATTTCGCATTGACCTGCCCTTGCTCTCACATCGCGTATTCTTCTTGAAGCCTACCTGCACCTCGGCCTCAGCAGATCAAGCGCCACTCGAAGCACTGGCAAACTCGAATGAATGACAACAAGCAAACGTAGGACTGCTGCTGCGCGGTCGCGAAGCAGATGACGGCGTGGCTGCTGCAGCGCGGCAGCGGCGGCAAAGGCAGGCGACGTGCCGCGTGGGGATGCGCCGCTGCTATTGTTAGAGTCCACAGCGCGCCGGCGGCTGTCAGAAGGCTTGAGGCCAGCGGGACGCTGCAGGAGGTCATAGGTAGTCAGCAGCACGTGACGCTCAAGGAATTCACGTATGTACCAACCATCGCGACGCCAAAGGTAGGGTAACTAAAGGCGCCGGATTCATCTGGTAGCTGGCCACTTGGGCCGAGCCAGCATCCTATGTTGTGCCCAAACCCCCAGCACCATGGGTCGGATGCGGACAATGGTGACGGAACACCACATATTGACTTGTGGATTGACGACGACGTCGAGGCTGCGCAGATCACAGGCTTCTGTTGCCACCGCTTTCATTGGAGAATCAAGCCTTTTGCCTCGGCTCCTTTGTCCGCACATTGTCATTTCATTTCAAAACTTACCTCAGATTCCATCCGTCATGATCTGGTAAATCCAGGTCCCCCCGTCGTATTCCTCACCTGGATAAAGGGGCTCAGCGCCGCATACTCCGTCAGCAGGTCGTTCATCGGCGGCAGCGGCGGTAGCGGCGGATGGACTATTGCCCCGGCTTGCGAGCCGGCCATATCGGCCGCCGATTTCAATGCCGTTGGTGTCGCGGGTTCATCCTTCGTCTCCTCCGCGTGCCATGATGGCGCTGATGACTTAAATTCGGATGGAACCGCCAAGCCTGACGCCAGGTTTAGGTCGCCATCTGCACTCCCCAGCTTTGCCACCGGCTCCACCATCATTTCTTTCCCTGCGAGGACTGCATTTTCCGCCATAATTTCTTGCTCCGTTGCCATTGCTTGTGCCGCCGTGACTGCTGGCCGCGGAGCTAATGCTTGTTCTGTCGTTTGTTCGCACTCCACGCCTGACTCCGGCGATGGCTTCGCCAGTATCGTCACTGCCTCTGCCTCCGACCCTGTCAGTGCCGCTGCGGCTGCCACGGAATCCGGCAGTCGGCTTGGAACCACTGAAACTGATGATAACAACAATCCGGTTTGCACTGTTGCCGCCGCCGTGCCCTCTGCAACTGCCAGCCCGGCTTCTGCCGCTACAGCTTCTGGCCTCTCCGCTATCACACGCGGCCTAGAGCCAGGCGACGAGGCTTGCGGATGCGTGAAGTTGATACCCTTATTATTACCCAATTCCTCGGCACTGTCATGCACCTGCGCTGATGGCATAAGCGCCGCAGCCGCCATTTCCGATGAGTGTTGCGAGTCTGCTGACTCATGTAAGCCCTTCTCGTCACAGGATGGGGCAAGCGGAAGGGATGTTAGCCCAAGCGCTGCCCTTGCCACCGATGCTGCCTTGAGGAAGGGGCTAGGGGCAACGGTTGTCTGCAGCTGCTGCGTTGATGGTGATAATGGCGGAACGATCGTGATCGGGTCAGGACCTATATCGGTGGTGGCGGTGGTATGTGTGGTGACCGATGACGACGCCAGCCGACTGGGCGCAGTGGCAAATGCACTGCTGCGATTCCCCACTGCCTGCAGAAGCGGTAAGTTGAAGCTAGCGCTGCCGTCATCTGGAGGTGGAGGGGTGCTGCGGCTGCGTGATGAATGCACGGGTGGTAAAGCCTCACTGGAGGGCTTTATAAGCTGCAAGCGTGAAGGAGGATACGCATGTGCAGTGGTGACAGCTGCTGCGGTAGCTGACGCGACGCTGGTGTTACTGGTGGCTGCTGATGTCAATTGCCCAAGGCTGCGAACCCGGGGTATAGAATAGCTGGCTAAGGTGCGGCGGCTGCAGTGCGGGTGCAGCAGCATTGCCGAATCGCACACATGAGGATGGGCATGGCTGTGGCCATGCGAGCGGGCATGACACTGCAGATGGCCATGCACATGCGCACCGCCGGTGGCGAAACTGCTGCCGCTGGTGGCAGCGCAGGCTGCACCCGCAGCGATCTGATGGTGATGATGCACGACGTGGCGACGGCGCAGCGCCGAGCTGTGCCGCCGCTCGCCAAGGCTTACCCCACTATCTGCACTATCGAGGCTGTATGGCATCGCTGGGTCGGTGGCGGCAGTCACAGTAGCAGCGCAACCCCCCGCCCCAATGGAGCCGCATCCACCACATATGGACACCACCCTTGGCGCCCTCGAAATGATGTTGACCGCTACGGCTATCGCCCACACGAGAGGGTACGCAGACAGCGTCCGCATGAGCCCTAGCTGTGGCTTTGGTGCCACCAATGCTGCAAGCGCGGCCGGAGTGGCGGCGCCTGTGCTGTCGCCGCGGCTCGCCAACAAGTAGGCGTGCACGCCCAGCCACAATAATGTCATGGCGCCAGTGGAGGCTGCGAAGGCTGGTGTCCCAAAATCTGCCGCAATCGCGTTGGCGCTGTTAAACAGGAACGACCGCATCACATGCATGTCGTGCATACCCGCGGGCTCCAGGATTAGGCTGAAGGCTCGCACCAACAATGTCAACGCCCAGCTGGACATGTTGAGCACGCCACCCCAGCGCGCGTAGGCGAAGGGGCTGACCAATGCTAGCAGCGGCGAAGCACCGTAAAGTGCAGTACCCAGTGCCGTGAGGTGGAGGGAGCCAAAATAGCGCAACAGTGGCTCGCCGCGGCGGCGGCAATTACGTATGACCTGAACGATGAAACAGGGTGCGAGATTACAGCCCGTTGGGTAATGGCCATGCGCGTACCCAGCCAAGGATGTGAGAGCCGGCGCGAAAGCCGAGGAGGTCGGACGGTCCAGCCAAAACCTCATCCAGGTGTGCAGTAAGCAAGCCATTGCCAATAGCTAGCCATCCAGCTGCTCAGTCATGATAATCACACCCTCAACCCAAGCCTTCAAGCCGACCTTCCCCACGTTAACGTCCTTCACCGCAACCGGCAAATTTACTCACCATTCCCCAGCCAGCTGGCCATGCCATCATTCTTCAACACCCACAATAATAACTAGCCACAAGAACTTGAAACGCACTTACTTGCGCTATGTGAGCAGCTTGGTACGTAATGGCAAAAGCGCGAATAACGCACAGCTTGATGAAGTGGATCTTGTGGACACGGACTAATGAAGGCACTGGCGACGTCCCAAGCATGCTTCCAGCACCTCCGGCACCACAGGCAGCGGCGCTGGTAGTCCCGCCTTGACCATGGCCAGGTGACACCTCCGAGTACAGACTATGTAGCATTCCTAGGTCTACGGATGCCCCCACGCAGAAGCCGAAGGCGCTGCCGCCCCCGCCCCCACCGGTCCCGCTGCGGCCTCCCCGTAGGCTATAGGAAGCTGTGTTCTGCATGGAGTTGAACGTCGTCAGCCGGCAGGACGCAGCGTCGCCGTCATGTGATGGGCGAGGCGTGTGCACCGTTGAGGCGTTGTGACTGTTGCTATCATGTTTAGCGCCAGTGTTAGCGCCGCCGACGGGGGCTGTACTGTATAGCTCCTCCTTGCGGGTGTCATCGTCGGGGAGTGCGTCGCTGGCAGTGCGACCCAGGGGCCGCGCGCCGGCCCATGTGGGTGCAGGACCTAGGAGCGTGTTGTACCTGGCGGGATTAGAATGGGTATTCCAGGTTTGCCAGGCATAAATAATCATGCCGTTCCTTGGGAGGACGCTGAACCAGACGGGATCCTATGCACAAGATCGTGTGGTCAATAGGAGATGGCAGCGGCGCCAACGTCCCTACTTGACCCTAAACACAACGCGTTTCCTGCCTCTGCGTATCGCATCCTCCCTCCAGCCCAGCCGCCCTGCTACTTGCAAGTACCTGCAGGCTTCATGACATTTTGCCTATTCCGTATTCAATATACCCGCAAATAGGACCGGCCCCTTACAACGAATTAAGTGCCAGCAGACCACAATATGTGACCATGAACTTGAGCGTCTCCGTTGGCAAGTCATCCTCGGGTCCTGCCCGGCTGAGGTGGCCGCACAGGCAGGCTAGCGCCGTGATACCCAAATGGCTTAGAAACACCTTGGCGGGGTCCTGTCGGTCGCTCCGAGTTGGAGCGAGCGGTGGGTGGAAGAAGGGAGTATTAACATGCCTACAAACCAACGATACTGCCAACGAAAAGGAATTAGCGCCGAAACTTGCTGCCTGCCACTCCCTACACACCACCAACGATTCTTGGCCCGTTGCCATGCATCTGCCCGCCTCTGCCATTCCCCCTATAAAATACTTGCGCCAATGAAAATGCCGGCGCCACCATATTCCAGGGACCGGATTGGCCTGCCAAATTTCCTTGAGACTGGCGCCTAGTTACCCGACCACCAGGAAATGCCGAAAACACAGGAAGCGGACTCCTGTCACCCAAGGGTAAAAGCCCTTACTGGGGCCACCAGGCCTTACCCTGACTCACCTGTTGCACCATCATTCCAAGCCCCGCCAAGACCAGCTCCTGCTTATAAGCCTTCGCTCGCACGGTTGCACATTCGGATGTGCCCTGCGAGTGGGTTAGCCATAATATCGCACCGGCGAAGCATCCAAGCAAACGAAGAGGGCAGACCCCCCCGCAAGGGACGGGGGATATTGTAACGCAGAAGCTCTGCTGATAGCCCACGTATTAAATAGCACAGGTTGAGGCTGGAGGACGGAGGGAAATTTCTGAGCAATTGCACCAAAGGGCGCGCGTGCAGCCGGCAATTAGTAGTTGGTATCTCCAAGTCCTTCACATTACCATGGTAAAGCAGGTTGCCGGACGTCTCGCGTCTTGCCAGACGCAGCTTGGTGAGACGACTAAGACCTCAAACATTGTCGCTCCACTTGGTGGGCACAGTTCAAGCATTGGCAGCCACCGGGTTTAGGTGGCTCACCTTGACTTCCGCACCCAACCAAGAGTGTGACATGACGTATCTGCCGACCCTAGTAGTAAAACTTGATGCTCTTTTAGATCTCTGACGACTGTAGTAAAGTTAACCTTAACACCTGTTTTATACGAACCTATTTCCCTGGCCTCTATGGTCATGCTTAATCTCCATGCTTAATCGGCATCCCCATTTCATAACATATTCCTCACGACACAAAATGCACGTACAGATATGGTTCAACCTAGGTGCCAAACTATACCTGCATCAGCAACCCCACAAGCCGCGCCACCATGGCCCCCAGGTGCAGCTGCTGCCGGTGCTGGATATAAGTATGCGGGGCGAACATCGCAACCGCCTGCAATACCACGTGCTTTGCCAGGGGTACCAGCAGGCCCATAAAGGCAAGCAGATGACCCTGCAGGGGGTGTCTGCCTGTGCCAACTCCTGCATAATACACAAATGCAGTTGTAGGAACGGTAGAAAATGGATCATCAGCTGTATAGACAGAGGAAGGAGTGTGCAAAGGGATGGGAGGTGGATTTGGGCGTTAAATAGGACCGGAATTCATGCAAGACAATAACAGCTTGACAGGGCCATATTTTATAAATGCTCATGTAAGGTTTTGAGTAGGATTTGACAGGTAGCTTGGGGTTGGGGGAATTCATTTTGGAGGGGGGGACAATCCCAGAAAGCCCGCCGGCCCGTGTTCCTTAGTCTTCAGCCCTGCGGCCTAATGTCAAGCCATTGGGAAGGTTTTTATCGCACTTACTGTATCCCTCCCATAAGCGATAGACAGCCAGCAGATGGAATGACTGGATGGCGAAGCCCAGCGTCCTGCGACAAAGTTGGCGGGATAGGGAAATACGGCTGACCGCTGATATAGTGCTTTCATTCCCGATGCAGAACACCTACCGTGTGCATATCAGCCGTATCAGGAGCGGCTCGAACTGCTGGGGAGACACATCTCCGAGTTGCTGCATTTAAGAACCCGAAAATGAGCTGAGCACCATACGCGTAGTGCATTCATGCAGCTGAGGTATTACCTTTTGACTCAAATTGATTTGAAATTTTTTAGAGCAGTCGTCGCTCCTGGATGTCTTCCTGCATGTTCATGAACAGTGCCCCTTACCACCATGCGTAAAGCTCCTCTGATAGCAAGAATTATGCTATCAATTACGCAGCTGCACTCAACATTTCCTACCGATGATGGATAATTCCACTGAAGCCAATCCACCCAACTGTTAGGCCAACCAGAAATGCGTTCAACCCGAGCCAGAATCCCTCCAACCCTAAGGTTTTCATCCTGGAAACGACATGAAACTATATAGTTTTCATGAGATAGTTGGCGCTTTCCGTCCTTCAAGGCGGTCTAAAGTGGGGGAGGCCATCAGACCAGAAGTGTTTCTAGTTTTGATCTCATAAGAAATTGCTGAACATAGCTGACGTTCCGGTATAGTATATATATTACGTAAGCTTTGGTAAATAATATTTGATGTGTAGAAGAGATGTTCCATGTTGCAGTTACGCAAAAAAGAAGGTTTTTGATTAGGTTAACTTATGGTAATCGCATATGTTTAGATAGCTGCCCATGAATGTCTCTTCGGATCCCTACGTTTTCCTGTCCCAAGCTAGAGAATCAATCGTTTAAAGAACCCTATATAAAAGCAGATTAACGACGTCATTTAATACTTCACTGTCATGTGTCCCACTGTAGAGTGCCATATCCTCATTCCGCCCGCCCGTACCTTGGTTAGTTTCGGGTACGTAAGGCACCCGCCACCTCCAGTCTCCGCCCTCCTTCAGACCCATACATCGTGTAACCAAATAAATCTTTGGATTTCAGCCGATGGACCGTTGGATGTGCATATCCCGCCCTACAGTACGGTGCAAGCGGAACAACCTGATGAGATGGATCCCGAATTTCCTGACGTGCTTATCGACCAATTAAACATGTATGGGGTTGAAACTATGAACATGAGGATAACTATATGTAATTAAAATATTCTCAATCGTTTCAATCAATCCATATACCCTACACTCAACATCTAGCTAGGTTAATAATCTTGGTGGTCCTTGTAAAAACTATAGTTGGCCATTTCGTCCCCCAGCAACATACCATTACCATCGTTATCCGCTCCCGCCTAAGTTCAGTATCCGGTGTCGTACCTCTCCCAGCTTCACTACCAATCACCGCCTACACTTGCCTACCTTCTCCATGCATGGCCGTACCGTCCGGCTGCCCAACGGCGCCCTCTGCTTCCGCTTATGTGGGTAAGGTACCGGCCTCAACCTTGTTACTCTGGGTCACTTGAACATGTCACACGAATAGGTGAGGTGAGCACGAGTTCAGTCCTATATTTGGGCCCAGGTGGCGTATTTCATGGCGGTCAAAGGAGCAGAAAAAAGCTCAGAAGGTTGCGGTGTGTCACAACCCTATACAACGTTCAAAGTTCAATATTCAAAAGTATTCATCTTTTCCTTTTGGCAGGCAGGCCTTGGTTCGCAATAACAGTTTTCGTTATTGCGCAAGCTTGTTGGGAACCATATGACATGGAATATGTATGATAAGGACTACATATCATCATCTTATCCTCAGTACGTTACAGTCGAAACCTAGCGAGCCGTGGCAGTGATGCTCCACTTTTGGCTCTCTACCTAGCCCTGCGCCACCCCGCTGATCGGCTTGGCACCTACATCCGAATCCCCCCCCCCACGTTCGCGACACCTGCCTGCGAAATCTTAAAACACCTGAGGGCCATGTAATAACAGCTAAATGTTTTAAATTGGACCAGCGACCAGTTGGACCAGCCATGACACATTCCGCTTGAAGCCACGCACCGCGTTGCTTTCCTAGGCATTTTCCTAGACAGGTTCTCAGCAACTGGGTGGGTGATTGGTTCGTTAGGTAGCAGACACGCAGAAAGCATGCAATAATGTGTCACAACACGGCGAATAGCCGTGGGGTGACATTCTATTCCTTAAGTAGAACCCAAATAAGAGTTGTCGTACTATCGTCTAAGAACCCGCCATCTCATCCTGAGAAACCTACGCTTTTCCGGTTGGTGCTGCCTGCTGCCGAGCCCTCCCAAACAAGCTCGACGTGTCAACAATCCACGGAAAAGCAGCGCAAAAAGAACCATCAAGATGTACAGAGACTAGAAAAAGATGGTGGGCAAACTGCATTCCAAACCTTCGCACGTCCGAATGCCTGCCAGAGATACAGCCGGCGATCAAGTGCTGTTGAAGGACGGCCCATCCATGCTTATGCCTCTGATTGATCAAACAGGCAGCAGTAACGCCTATTGTGTACATACTAAGGTGACACAGTACAAGTGTAGTAAGTTGGTGAGGGGCCCCCCGACACCAGTTATCTAGCTCTTCGTAATCATTATCTGGAACCTCTTCTGGTTAATCTGATAAACAAGCCAAAACGACTCGTAAAAACACATTACACCATACGATTTCCCGCTCCATGCCGGTAATCGGAAACAATTTATCTCGCCCCAAGAATGAGGATGGAGGACTATGGTAATACTACGTACGACAGGCCTCGCCTTGTGTAAAATGTTTGCCAAATGTCATCCATCCGGTCGCGCCCCAAGCAAACAGAAGGCGTGGATCGCAATGTGCGTTCAGTTGCGCTACATGCCTCTTACATCGTATATGCGCAATCCGGTGAAATATATATCATGGTGAAATCCGTCCACTCCATACGCACGCGTAAGCTCATGAGCCTTCCGTTTCGCACCCTTGCTTCTTGAATCTTCGCGCAGCTACATGAGGTGTACTTTGACGGCGGCCGCATTCGCAAGTCCCACAACCAACTATCTAGGCGCTTGCCTATTACTTCCCCCGGCTCCATATGTACATACCACCCGGAACAAAACCTTTTTGCGTGCGCAGGCCTGCACAAGCAGTAATGGCACAAGCGAAGGGTTCTCTGCCCTCATGTAAGGTATCCGGTGGAATGACCGCGCGATGCAAGATATGACGGCCTAACGCGACGGCATTCCGCATCGGCAACCAATCTGGGACGACACGGTGTTTGTTCGCCGTCAGTCCGCTATGAGTCCGTTACCATGGTAGACCAGGTAAATTAGTTGCGTAAGCCAGCCCTCGTCTTCGGCAGTACCCCTACCTCGCTCAGACGTACATGTAAACTTTGAATGACAGATATCTCCATATACGGCAACCGTAATCGCCGCATCATTACCTGGCGACTGCAGCGTCAATACATAGGATAAGAACTGGTAAGCATACAGGAAAATTGCGCTATCATATGCGATTCGGCTGCTGGCCGCGGCGCATCCAGAAGTATACTCTCTTATACTTTGTCTCTGGTGGCGCATGGTACATACACCACCATGCATCCAGCTCTAGGTATCAGCATCAGTATACTATATCAGCATCAGCATCAGCATCAGCATCAAGTCCTTGAAGCCTTACGAGGCCTATCGAGCTGCCCTGCCTATCTCCTGAAGGTAGATGCTGTGCTGCGCCGCCAGCTACTGCATGCAGTCTTGCTCGATGGATTCGAGCATACACGCATCGTCATACATGCATGGTGTTATTGCCACGGTCCAGCAGTAAAATAGTGCGCTATTAAGGCCAACGCATTCTTCTAGCAATCAACAATACGGAAATAAACCCACTTGCATTCCGGCGTTAAAATCAACCTCCACAGAATACAGGGCATAGGCTGGCTACAATTCGACATCTTCTCATAGTCTCCATTTCTCTCTACTCATCAAAATAGCCATGTACCTTAGTTGCTAAACCCCAATACGCACTGCTCAGTCGAACTCTGATGTTGATCTGTTGAACTGCTTCATTGATAATAAGAAATATACGGCAACAGTGCCAAGCTGCACAAACTTTTCTTGCTCCATCTATGGCTTAATACAGATTCAATGCATGAGTAATAAAAACCGCTGCAGTGGCATAATCCATGCATTCACAAAAATGCATCATGTTATCAGCACGGGTTTTAGCCCATTTATAACTTGGCACTTAACATCTCACCCATTCCGACCGCAGCCTGGGCAGTACAGCTACCCTAACTGCGTTCATACGTCTTCATAGACAGGTATCATATTTCTTTCTTTTTCACTGCTCGTTCTTGCGGTCCTTTGAGCCTCCTGGCTCGTACGGGCCTTACGAGCTCTTCCTGAGTTTGTAACATCATCATCATCATAGACAGGTATTGGAGCTCCACTTGCTGCCGCCGCCACTGCCTTTACGTCATCCAGCACTGAGACTTCTTCGGTGGTTTGCTCTTGCTCGACCCAGAATGCCTCCATGGGCCTGCATGTAACCGCAGAGCGCCATGCGCCACAGCAGGCACCGATAGGCATTACGGGTAATAAAGCCGTCGGGTTAGCTGGAGCACGTGACCGCGAGACATGTATACAGCGGGCGCCGGCAAACACGTGGCGCCTGTCCCACTTACCCTTTGCCTTTGACCGTGAGGATTCCCCGGCTGACAATTTTGGCTCCTCCCGGCCATTGGTCCCGCAGAAGCGCCGCGAATGCCGCGCTGCAATTGACCCGGTCTGCCATGCTGTTATGTTCCATTCTCGCAGCCGTGTTCACCGCGTCTCCGAACAGGCAATAGCGGCGATTGAGGGTGCCCACCACGGAGCCCACCACGGGGCCGCAGTGCAGCCCAACCCGCACGTGCACAGTGCCCAGCTCCGGTCGCTCGGGATGCACAAGCAGAGAATTGGCGGCACGCACGGCGGCGAAGGCGAACTGAGCCATGAGACGCGCATGGTCATCGGGTTGCGGCCAGCGCAGGTTGGCAACGGCAAGGTACGCGTCGCCCACGGTCTCAACCTGGCGCAAGGGATGGATGGGGAGAAGCCGCTTTGTTAGCAATGCTGTAAGACATAATAGAATCCGTCAGGAAACAAAGAGCGGAGCGAGCAGCCCGACGACGACGACGCAAGACCGCCTGTCAGGGGTCTATCTTAAGAGTGTGGTACCCAAAATAACTGCCCTTCGACAATCAAAGCCAGGATTTCCCCTGCCTGCCTATCGCTCCGACGTTTTCCCAGCTAGCGTCGCAACCTCGCACCAAGCAATGTCCTTTGGCACCACCTCTCTCCGCGCAAGTACGCTCAGTCACGCACCTTAAACAATCGCAGCTCGCGAATCAGGTCATCAAACCGCGAGTACAGCCGGTGCACTAGATCCATGACCTCGCCCGGCTGCAACTGGCCGCATAGGTCCGTGTAGCCCACCTAAGGAAAAAGGCAAATGTGAAATAAATAGGTTTGAACGGGGGGCCACCACATGAAGCACGATGTATTACGTGTAGACACATCTGCGAAGCTGTGCGGCCGTTGTCAAGTCCACTGCTGCTGCTGGTACAAGTAATGCACGTCGTTTCCAAGATACATGTACGTTGGAGCACCACAAGACGGCCCTTTCCAAAGAGAACGCGCACACGTCTTAGTCTTAGAACCCCACATCGTTAGCTCACCACATCGGAGAAGAAGATGGAGACGCACTCATAGCGCTCCGGCTGCACGGTCTCGCCGGCTTGCAACGCCCGGGCTACCTGGGAGAGATATGGGAGACGGGTGGGGTAAAATTGAGGAGGAGGACAAGAGAGGACGAAAGGGTTAGAAAGATTTGGCGGGAAGCTAATAATCCAGGAGATATCCATCGACGGATTTGCCTTTGAATACCGTATTAGATGACTGGAGCTCCACCCAGAGGGCCCATCATCATTGCAACAGCTTCGGACATGCACGCCATGCAAAACAGCTGAGATTTGTACCAAGATGATCGTGCGTCCCTGGATGCCTTATGCGGTGGGGCCATATATATTGCACGGAGGCGTACCTTGGGGGGAAAAATATCGAAAATGAGGTCATCGGCAGCGACTACTTGATGATGATGATGGTTAACGAGGACTCTGCATGATGGTGAGGAGCGAAAACGGGGGGTCATGGATTTAGCGAGGTGAATTCTTGTTCACCGACGGCATCCCCCGTGCGCATTTCCCGTACACACACGCCGCCTAGCTAGGCCATGGACATTGCAGTCTACAGTAAGTACGTGCAGCCCAGGACCATATGCTCCCCAGGCACCTTTGTAGTAAACCTATTTATCAAGTTCAAGTCTTCTCAAGGGGCGCAAAATACCTTATCATTGATGGGGAAAGTAAGAAATGTATTTGCAATTAACGTGGGAAGATATACAAAAACCGCCCGAGAACAAAGATTATTATTAACCCGGCAACGAAACTACCCCGCTCTATTTCCTCTTCGTGCTCATACTCATACTCATACGAACTCAAACCGTTACGCGGTCCGAATGAAAGCAACCCAAGCATACGCACGCGCAGGTACATATGGTGCCATGCGCGTCGGCAGCTCCTACCCTCGAACTTCATTCCTTCACACCATCTGTACTGACACCAACTCAACAACATTCACGACGCGATGATGCTTCTTTCACTAAACCAACGGAAACGCTGCAATCCATATGGACGCTAGAATGTAGCACAGAGATCGAATGACGGAACGGTGATATGTAGGTAGCCAGGATCATTCAGATAATTCCACAAGGGCTTCACTATTGCAGTTTCAATTGCCACTCACCCGCGCAAATGGTCGAGCCGGGCCACGGATCCTGATCGCCTTTGCATCAACTGCGATGGGCCGCTGCGTCCCACCATGCTCGACATGGAGCGCAACTCCGAGTCCTGCTCGAGCCGCGGAGCTGATCCGCAACGTCCGGAGACTCCACCACCACCACCACAAACGCCAACACCACCAACACCAACACCACCAACACCACCAACACCACTGCCAGCGCTCCCGAAGACCTTCATAGATAAGGTGTTCCGCCGCAAGCCCCGTGTTAGGCTGTCGCTGCCGGTGAGCGCTGGTATGACGATCTGTTCCAGAGCCTTGGCGATGGCGACGAACGTCAGGCCAGAATTGGGCTGTGTGCAGGCCCTTGCCAAGTTGCCCAGCTCGCGGCAGATGTCACCCAGCTCTCCTAAGACCAACTCAAGCTGCTCCGGGTCCGCAGTCTGCAACATGGGGACCGGCGGCGCCGCTGTCGGGAGAAAAGGACTGCCGGCGGCGACGCCCATGTCACCTTCAAAGGCTCCACCATCACCTCCGGCAGCAGTAACAGCGGCAACGGCGGCCGAAGCAATATTGGCAAAGCGCAGTCGGCCGGAATCCTCTGGCGATGCAACGATGAAAATACGGCACAGCAACAGTCCGAACTCGTAAACGTCCTGCTCCTTGCTGGGCCGATATTGCGGCTGACATGCAAATAGACCCGCGGGCCGCAAGGTGCCCATCGCTGGCTGCTCCACGTCGGACAGCACGCTGGTGTTTGTGATCCGCGACTGCTGCTGCTGGTATACACCGACGCCGACGCCCTGTGGCCGCGGATGTACTCGGGGGCCGTCGTCATCCAATGGCATAGTGACGGTGAAGGGCAGGACGGCTGTTGCGGCAGTAGTCAGGTCTTCCGCCACTGGTGAGACCGCCGTGGGCGGGACCCGAGATACTGTCGCACTTAGCTGAAGGAGCGGCGGCGGGCGGGCCCCGAAGACGCTCATGGCACGCAGTTTGCCAACGCGGGAAGAATCGGCAGCGTTCACATACTCGGGGTTCAGGTTTTGGAGACGAAGGAAAAGGTGCGGATTGAAATTCTTGTCTATGATGATGCGGGAGGCTTCCAACGGGCCCGCAATGATGGGTGGCTCCTGCGCAACGAAGCAAAGCACGGCAACATGCCGCCCGACAACCAACACAGGGCGAAGCGAGATGAGCCGAAAGCGCGAAGTGTTGGTTGATCCTACTTGTTATGCTGCGCCGCAGAATTTGACACATTTTTGGTCCCGGTCTGGTTGCTCCCGATTACCTCTGCCCTTCCGGTTTAAACGCTGAGGCCTTCAGCGGCCGCGGTTAGATAGAATCGTCCCCTCGGAGAAAGACTCCGGCAAAACCGTTCAGCACTTAACGTGTCGAGGTTGCCAGTTTGCATGTCCGCTGCCCAACTGTATGCAATTCCAGACCTAGCTAACTTCGCCGAACACGCTGGGACTACATGCAGCTGCTCAACTATGCGGCGTCGCCAAGCCGCGCTATGCCACTATGTGTTGTGCAAGTTACACCAGGGGCCACCCAGCTCAGCACCTCAATCCGCCACTTCCTTGCTTTCCACGTATTCCCCATATCCCATACAGTTCATCTCACTTGTGCGTGCAGGTATGCCAGCGCCTGGGCCACTCCCTGCGCGATGGTGGACTTCGTCATCAGCGACAGCGGCACCGTCTCATTCTCCAGCAGCCGTTCCAGGTTGTCGAACTCGTGCCACTGCCGCACTATCACGGGCACTTTTCCACCGCCCTCAACCAGTCCTGGCCACTCCCACACGATGCCCATCACTGGGCACATGTGGGGGTGCTGCAGCCGGACCGCACGCCATACAAGCGCTGAAGGGGCGGGTAATGGCAGGTAGGAAGTGCTCAATGCCGGGAAATCAGGCTCATTGCCGGGGATATGATAAGTACCACGTAGAATCCTTAAGCGAGCCCTGCATACGGGTGCGACTTTGCAAGCCGCAGTGCACCTACCTCCTGCACGCAAACTGACCAAAATTTCCAAAAGCAAAGCTCTCGGACTCCCTCCCCACTGTGAGACGTGTTGTCCTCCACCTAAACTCAGGAACCAGCCTCTAAGCGAAAGCAGGCGTCCGCACGCTCACCTAGGATTTGCCGCCGTGCCCGCTGGGATAGCGAGCTGTACATAGTCATGGGTTGGGGACGGATGTTCTGCGCAGCAACGTTCGCGGGGCTGGACGATCCCCCGGTAGTTCGCTGCATAACATTATCGTTCTGCTTGTGGAGGATTCGCTCAGACTGCTGCTTGCGGAGGCCGAACCTGTCGGACTGGGCCAGCTCCAAAGGTTGCATGGAGCCTTGGGAAGTGTGGTGCATGGATGTGTCCTCTAACGCGGCGCTTTTGCTACGCCGCGCGGGGCCCTTGGTCTCGGCCGCGACGTTGGCGGCAAGGGAGCGCATAGGCGCCGCCAGCTGCCGTTGACCGGCGCACTCACTGCCATGCGACAAAAGGTAGTGGTTCGGAGTTTTTTGCAGCTTGTGCCAATGCGCCATCCATAAGCAAGTCGGATGAACAATCCGTCTAATTTTATCCTCACCCTCGGCCAGCCAATTTGTTTTTCCAGTTAAACTCAAAACCCACAAGTTCTTTTAATTGGATAAAGTCCATAGTACTTCTACCGATATTTAACTTCAAGCGCAAAATAGATGAATTTGACGTTTACCGTGACTGCTGGGAATGGTCTTATACTAAGACCTGTAATTATCCAAGCCTATGTCCTTGATTGATAAAATATTATTACTCAAAAGAGCATTAATTGAGTCAGTCTTTAGTAAAATCAAATTGCTAGGCAAATTTGAGGAGAATATCCATTAAAACTTCTTATAGCTTTTTTAGTTCTTCTGTGTTGCATGGGCCGCAGTAGAAAAAAATATAAAAAGGGTTCAAATGGAAACTGGCCGTTTTAATGTTAAATCTATCAACTTCCTCCCGGAAGATTAAGCCAGTAATAGTATCCAGATTTAGAAATGCGTGATGTTTTTAATATCTTAAACCGGCTAGAAATTCAAGATTGAATTTATTTTTTCTACTTTAGAACACAGGCTGAAAGAACTTGCTTTCATAAATTCATTCTTATGGCTCGTCCACAACCAACTCCTTGCTTTGATGAGTAATCCCCAGTAAATAAAGTTCTGTAAAGAATTTCCATATTCAAGAAAATAGTTATCGGAACCTGAAGATACAGCCTCATGTACCGCTCTTGCGCTTCCGCCGTTATTAATAACATCTTCAGAATAAGCAGTATCTGTTCCTAGTTTTGAACTAGCGCACCAATATCTTATAACATCGGAACCATGCGCCTCTAACAATATTTCCGGTATTAAAACATTGCCTTTGGATTTAGACATTTTACTTTTATCTTGCGCTAGACACCAACCAAGGCAAAGTATTTTCATGTAAATAACCTTTAAGCATCGTGTAAAATGCCCAAGTCCTTAAGATTTCATGTGCTTGAGGGCGTAAATGAAATAAAACCTTATATTTCTTTTAAATTTGATTCTCATAAAGTACCAGATTTACCGTTACCATACTCATCGCCCGTCTCTTACGTTATTCTGCACCTTGCCCTTCACGTGCAATACCCCACGCACTGTCCAGCGCGGGCTGAGTCGGTGCAAGGAGCAGAGCTTACCTCGGATCAAGGATGAAGGCCAATGACGAGCTCTGGGGAAATGCCAGTAGGAGGCAGAGTTAAGGGCCGTAGTGTAGGTTTAAATGAGTTTCATACGGAAGCTGCCAGGTACGACAAGTATGAGAGGAAGTGCAAGTTGAAAATTGGGTGAGCGACAGGCGAACTTCCAATACCATTTGCTGATTTGATGTCCGGCCAAAGCGTTGAAAGGCAATCGCAAAGATTGGGTAATGCGCCTAATGATTATGCAAAGATGGCATGAACCTGTTGGGTGTGACGCGTACGGTGTTCCCGACCCAGAGCTGGCTTGAGCTGTACGGGGAGCTGTACTGTTTTTATTTCTACCAGTATTGCGGTCGACCGTCTGCAGTTTACCTATTTTATATATAGACACATTCTCAACACGCACATCGAATCTGTACCGCACACTACCGGGTTGACGTTCCAGGCTAAAACCTAAAACAGAATGACTGCCCTCTCCTGCTCTCCTGCCTCGGCCTCACCTGATTGTCCGGCTTCCACACTCGTTGGCTCTTGCATAATAGCAGCAACTCATTCGCCACCACCAGCTTGACCCGCGTACCTCGGTACATCCCCTCGCCGGGCTCGAAGCTGCCGTCCGAGTTTAGATGCGGCGCTATGTCCACCTGAGGAGGGAACCAAGTAAAGGATCAGGGCTGCTGGGCCTGTGGAGGGAAAAAGGGCCAGCATGTGCTCAGCAAGGCAGGATGGAGAGATGCCCGAATGAGGGTGCCGGGCACGAGCTGGCTGCCGCCCCGTTGCGGAAGGGACGCTCGGGAAGGTAACAAATTGCGGGCAACAAGGCTGGGCCAGACAACCTTGCCCAAAGCCAGCTGCTGGATCTCGATAAGCAGGTATCAGGCAACGTCCCCAGGTCCCCACCTGAATGTCGTCCATGAGCAGCTCCACCGAATGGGTGTGCAAGTGCGGCACCATCCGCCTCCTGCACACGAGGAACATCAGCACCACGCAAACCGCCCCTATGCAGAAAATGAGCGTGATGACGCTGATACCGGTGGGTGTCGTTATCCAGGACTTGGCCTTTGGGGGATCCACCGGGATGGGCATAACCAGGGCCATATCCGCCACATCCAGAGGCAATACGGCTACCAGATTGCCAGAAAGTACCTGTGCGGTGCATATGTCACATGCGCAACAGCAGGATGTTTGCACAAGCCCCAAGGGGGTTGGAAAGTATCGCAACGTTGCCCGATGGCGAGTCGCACTGCAGCTTGGCAACCTGGCAGTTACGATGTTGCATTTTGCTGCGCAATACGCTGCACAGTGCGGGAATAGTGACCTCGAGGCTTTGAATTCATCTATACCCTAAGACAATTCCATCTATACTATACCTGTGCACCGATGACAGAATGGTAGATGTTCTGGCGAAACCCGTTGAAGCCGATGGGCCCATAGAATGTGTCCATGTTCAATGTGCTGAGGACGTAGCGCAGAATACTGGTTCCTGATCGGCCTGTGATGTCCAGCGCACGCTGGGACTTGTCCAAGCACGACAACGCGTCCTCGCTCCACATAAACATATCCGCTATGTCAACATCAGCCGTCGCGTTCCCCAGGCTGCATTTTGAAACAGCCAGCTGCAGCGCCGTCAACAGCACGTAGCCACTGGCCGTGGCCGCAGCACTGAAGGATGATGGCTGATGCCCCGTGGCGGCGGTGAAGGCGGCGGCATATTGCGCAGCAGTGCCGAAATCCCGATCCGCGTACGGTAGGCTTGGCATCCATTGGACAGTTGTGAGGGCGTACTCTCCATGGCCGTCCAAGTTATCCAGGAAGTCGGCCACGTTGCCCGAGGACGCCAGCCATAGCGCCGACAACCGGTAGCTACGATTTCCGAGCTGATGGAGGAGCAACGAGGTGCGGTTCATGCTGTCGCAGGCGATCAGCGCGTCTGTACCCGCGCTGGCTACTCGGTCGCCTTACAAGTGAAAGAAAGGCGATAGTATCTTAGCCCGAAAGAAAGAGAGGCAGTGGGTGGCAAGTAGTGGAGACAGTGAAGATAGTCCTTATATGTCTTCGGAGAATGTGAACGGCCAAGGTAGGTCCTGCACTTGTGTCCAGCCCATCCCCGGGGCCCCCCCCCTAACATGAGATAGAGCCGGGGTCAAGAGAGCGCACAATCCAGACCGTGTCATTAAAAATGTTACTTGTCGTACCTCCGTACATTTGCGTACAGGATTCTTTGAGAACATTCTTTAGTTCCTTTGTATGCCATGTTGTTCCGCATAGACGTTACCTCACCTGTAATCGCCGCTCCATATGAAACAAATCACCCGTTCGACAACATGCCCACGTGCCGCGAACCTCGCTTTCCCAATCCTCCACCATCATGCATCCCCCCTCCTTCAAGACTCACTCATTTTTTCCCAGAAGCCTGGAGAGTCCGCCTCCAATGATGAGTAATTGGCGGTCAGGACGGGCTTAAACCCAGGTCGCAGCTCCGCCAGAGTTGGCAGCTGTGCCAGAGCTCCCTCACATAGCTGCACTTGCAGGAGAGATTCCCGGTTGTACAGTACCGCGACCCCCCGCATGCCCCGGACTGCCATGGTCCGTAGCACAGTCCCAGTGTACATGCTCGCGGGGGCGAACAATCCGTACACATGCGACAGGCCTAGGTGAAACACCGTGTCGCGCGCCGTACAGCAGTGCAAGAGAATGCGTGATGCAGCCTCCGCCTGGAGGGCGTCTTCCAGTGCATTCTCACCGTTGCCGCCGAGCAGGAGGTGCACGGGCGGCTCGGATTCCGTGCCGTTGATAAGGGAGGCCATGGCGGCTACCCTGCCCGCTTCCGTGCAGTTGTGCGAGATTAGCCGAAGCTTAAGGTGCAGCAAATAGGGCTTGCCAGACGCATCCTTGACGGTGATAGGGTCCCGGTGGGCTAGCCAGTCGAAAAAGTACTGATATCCCAGAACGGTGCCGTTGTATAATGGTGCGCATGGACCTGGAGATGGAACACGCAATGGACATCGACAGCAGATGCTGGGCTGACCGTGATGTCGGTTTCAATTCGGTTAAAATAGTAACTGAGCCAATAGGCAAGCTCTAACAACATCTAACAGCTAATACTTGAATGGAAGAAGATTTATTGCACGCACATGCGTGGGTACGTTTAGGATATGGAATAATCGCCCTAAAGTGTGATGGACGAAAAGAACGCGTGCTTACCATCGCGCCCGACTGTCGCTCCAATGCGAAACGTTAGCAATTGCTGGGCTGAGGTCAAACAGGAGGCGAAAATCAGTCCAAACAAGGGAACAAAGCAAACGCGTATCTCTACCATGGTTTAGTGCTAATCCCAGTCGTTATCAGGTGCAAACACTGCATCGTGCACATATTTTTTCATGTGGAAGATGATTGAGCCTCAAAACCTGTAGACAACAGGATAACTGGACGATCTAGAAGTTTAAGTTCCACGAAGCAATCGCATGAGCCTGAGATACACGGGTACGTTTGCATTATCCTCTTTCTACTCTCTGAAGTTGCTTAAAATTCGTTAAAAACGAGCTTGAGCTGTTGGACTCAGTTATTTGGTACGGCATAACGAAGGAACTCTCGCACGCATCAGGAACTCCGAGCAATACACGGGATCAACCAGAGATTCCATAACTTAGCTTAGCTTAACAGGTCGTGGAATAGGTAACCATCCTGGCAGAAACGATCATCGGGGTTCTGGAGCGACCTCTACGGGCATCAAGTCAACCAGCATCCGGACATTAATTCCTTGGCTTAGAACATTTCATGTCCTGTGAATATTGCTATTCTGATTTAAATCGTGAGGCAGCATATAAGATTACCTATTTCGAACACGCCTCCAATATAGGAGGCTTCAACGCAGAAGCTATCATTTTCAAGGCAAATGAAGTCATTCATACTTCTCATTGCGCAATAAATCCATTGGTATATGCTCAATCGTCTGCTTACGTCTAGCCAGTGCCCGCGTATATAACAGCCACTAAATGAACGCGTCGCCGTAAATTATATAAGTAATAGAACTTTATGAATAGATAAGATATCAAATGTGGACTGTCGGCGGCATTCGCGTTTCTAAGGTTGTCGCCGAGACAACATGACAGCAGGTGGCGAGCATGCAGGTAATGTGCGGTATAACTGCCTGTATTCATTTTCGAACTTGGAAATCACATGGTCTATCAGGCAACGTTAATGGGGCAGCTCGGCGTTTTCGGTGACTGTTTGTGGGTTTAGCTGAGGTTGGCGTTTCTTTCTTTTCTTGCGGTGACACAATGAGCCATCTAGCGCCTGACCCACATCGATATTAGAGTTTAAGTTGCTTTGCAACATGTTGTGCGTTTCCGCCCTACCCTGACAGGGGCACCCGCCATCACCTCATTGCCTCTTTCCTGTGTTTCCCATCCATTAGGTCCATGCATCACAAATAGGACATTAGAGATGCGCTTGAATTTCTCTCTCCCTAATCCACTCCATAATCTAGCGTGTTAACTTGCGCTGCTCATACGCAGGACTCCACAAACGATGGCTTGAGCGCAAGCTGGAGATTGAGGTCGGCAAGGTGCAGGCCAAGCTGCTCTCAAAGGGCCTGACCGTCCCTGTGCCAGACCCCGAGGCGTTAGAGACAGAGGCGCGCCTTGCGCAGGCGCACCTGCCAAAGCTGTATATCGACCTGTACGGCCGCAACCCAAATGGCACCCTCAAGCTCTCTCCCGACGCCAACAAACGCGATGGCGCCTTGCCGCCGGCGACGGTCGTCCAAAAGCTCGATCGCATGCTGAATCCTGCTCTCCTCACGCCCATCCCTATTGATGTGGCGCTAGCACACGGCTTGCCGCTAACTTGCTGTGATAGCGGGGAGACGTCTGCAAGCGGTGGGATGACAACTCGTGGCGGCAGCACCACCAGCCCTGGCACGGCAAGGGGTACCACCGCTCACGGTAAAGGGGGTATATATGGCAGCTTAAGCATCGGCGGCCCCGGCGCTGGCGCCAGTGTTGGCGGGGCTAGTGGAAGTGGTGGGCACGTGACGGAGTCAGGGGCCTCTCCGCGATTCAACCGCAGCCCACCGCCGTTAATCAACTGTCGGCCAGACCTCCAGGCTGCAGATTTACGCATTGACGACGCCGTGGCGGAAGTGCACCGAGTAGCCCTGCAGGTTCGATGGGTGCCACGCCGAACCTCGATGTCGGACCTGTATGCATGCTGATTGCAGAGGCACAGCGCGTGGATAGGGAAGGGGCGGCTTGGTTCTCGCACGTGCATACTCGGGTCGTTAAACAGCAGCACTGATTGGTCGGGAGGGATGTATTGGATAGTCGCATTCTAGCACTCTCGGCGTCTGTCTCCTAGACGTACGTGACCGCGTATCCTTCATGGACGGCCACCGTCAGCGCATGGACACGTAAGTGTGTTATTGCCATCCTTACCCAGCTCCTGCCTGAACAAGCCGCCTTTGCGAATGCTACTTTTGTGCAGCCATGCCTCGCCAGCGCATTAGGCCCTGCGCCGAAACCCGCCATCACGACCGCAAACCGGACTGGTTGTATCTGAATCATTATTGTGGTAGGCTGTCCTCTTGTCAAACCGGGCCCCGCTGTTCCCCATACGACAACCACAGGCCAACGAGATGTGCGCGCGCGATCGCGTGCTGTACTTGGCTCGGCAGGCCAATCCAAACTTCTGCTTGCCACATCCGCGCAGCACGCAGCTAAATGCTGGGGGGGTTGCTCCCAACCGGCGGGACATGATCCGGAAGGGCGTCAGCAAGCGCGTGACGAGCTTCATTCCCGATCCCGCGGTGGATTGCGGTGCCAGCGGCGGCCGGGGACACAAAATTCAGGTAGCACCGCAGAGTGCAAGTGGTTCGGGCGCGGCAGCATGTTCCTTGTTTAAAAATTGCGGCACATTGATTTGCTTGCATGCAATCTGCTGACCAACTCTCTTGGTACGCTTGTAGGTGCCGCTGGTGCCGCAGGTTTCTGCACATCCTGTCGTTGATATCTCTCATTCCGTCCCCGTTGGCGGACCTTCCAACCGTCATAAGGCCACTTGTTTCCACTAGGCTTCATTTGGTCATCGCTTCCCGTCCACTCCGCATGTGCTCTCGTATAAACGAATACCAGCTGTCATTGCGCACTCAGTGTTAATATTCTTAACGAACTCCCAAGATTGGATATGGTTGCATCCTCTCACGTAACACATGCTCCTTAATCCGGCCTCGTAGGCGGGTGCATCACGCCGGTCCCTGGCTTGCACGGAGAGCCGCCGGAGTGCTGAGATTATGCCCGGGCGGTCTTGCTCGCCAAATAGGGGTGCGACAGGGGATGGCTCGCTGCCGCCACTGGGGACGCGGTCTCGGCCGACCAGCCGCGTGAATAGCGGGGGTGATGCCGCGGCGACGGGGACAGAGAACGCAGCCACAGCCGCCTCCGTGGCTGCGGTTGCTGGCATGGCCACCGTGGCCGAGCATGCGGCGGCGTCGGCCGCACGAATTGGGTTTGCTGAAACCACGGAGGCATTGCCACGGTTGAGCCCCAGCACAAGCCCAGTGCCAACAATCCATCCTCCACGCGAAGGGTTGGTTGACGTGCAGTGTGGTCCCCCGTCGCCGCCGCTGGCAAAGCTTCCTCCAGTGCATGCTGGCGGGGAGATCGCGGGGAGTCTCTTGCGCGGTGCCATTATGCCGATGAAGGCGGACTCCTTGGTGAGTACACGGCGTTCTTCATGTTCTGTTCCACAAGGGAACGGAGAAAGGATTGTTTTGTAGGCGAGTGCGGCGAGAGGACGCCTATGACTGTTGCCTTCAGCTAGTCCTCGTTGTTGAACATTGGAGGTCCATCCTGTCTTCCGGCTTGCCGTTCGTTCGGCTTGCCCTTACGTCTCCTATGTGCATGCAGATCGGCATATGGGAAGCAGCCGCTATCCATGCAGCAGAAGTGGAATCCTCGGACGCAGAGGAGGATGCAGAAGAGGAGGCCGCCGTGGCGGAGGCAGAGGCAGCGCTGGAGGCAGAGGTGCAAGCAGAGGCGCAGGCTGCGGCGGGGTTGTTGGCGCAGGCGCCGGTGTTGTCAAACGTTTCAGGGACAGCTGTCTGGCGAAACGGCGGGCAGGAGGATCAATCTGGCGATGGGACAGATCATCAACCTCCCAGCTCACATGTGCCGCCGCAGCATAGGGGCCATAGTTGGCAGTATTAAACTGCGCTAACCCTGAGTTTGATCCGCGCGCCCTCGCGCCGAGTATCAACGCTAAATCTTTTTATGGACTGCCGGGCTAGGGCCAGATCGGTGCTGATCCTTGAGTAGGCGAAGGGGGTGCTCTGCATAGCTCTCGCAAAGTATCAGAACGGAATCCTCGGGCGGCGGTCTTTCACCTCTGAAGGCTGTCTATATAGAGCATACACCCTTTGCGGACGCCTGGCGCAGCCATGGTTGTGCGCGGTGTCATTATGGTGTTCGATACCACTTCTACTCGCAAAGCATGTGTGCGCGTGTCGGCGTTAACTACTGGTACGGGGCAAGGTTACCATACCAATAAGCTACATATTGGTACTTCGCATACCGGCGGCTTGGTTTAATGGATATGTGCAGCACGCAGGACCCACTTAGGAACAATACGGAATAGGTCAAGGAGTATAGCGATTGGGAACCCCCTTCGCGATGGCAAGAATAGGGACGTGGGCATATGCAGTGATTTCAGAAGTGTTGCGCCATGCGCGCAATTTCCTGCTGCGCCTGAATTGATATGCCTGGCACACGGGTTACAGGCATTGGAAACAGAGGGTTATAAGATCTAGACGCTGACTTGCTGTATGCGAGCGCGGATAAAGGAAACTGACGCTTGTTTGTTTGTGGCGTGGCGGCTGGAAGCGGGTGCTGGGTAGTTGAGAGGTGGATACAATTCGGGGCACTGGTCCGCGGTTGTGCGTGCACTCTTGCTTCTCCAATCCTCTGGATGGGCACGGAAGGTACATTTCCATATGCCCTCGTGAGGGCCTCCGAGATCGAGGCTAATCGCGCATGTGAACGAATTTGTCCGTTCCGGTAAGGAAGTGGCCGAGGCCTGAAAGGATTTGTCAACAAGCAGCTTGAGCGGCCCTGCGTTGGGACCGTATTTAAAAAGGGGGGCGTTGCAATGGGTTGCTGCTGATTGGCTTCCTGTGGGTCATGGTTTTAGGCTGCGTGCTGCTGTTAACTTGCTGGCACGGCTTCGGTTGCTTGCACTGGACTTTTCAATGCTTCAACCCAGATATCTGGGGGACTTCTGGTTCTAGGTTTGGGTAAACGGACTCGGTGTGCCAATTTTGTTCTAGTGTTACACGTACTAATGCTTTTGCTCGACTATGTGTGCGTCCATGCCTTATAGCCGGACGGGATGTGACCAATATCGCGTCACATGCCCAGACATGCTCTTGTATAGACGAATATACATACATACCAGTTACAGACGGACGCACATGACGGCGGTACTAATGCATCAGGTCTATCCTCGTTGAGTTGGGGCGCTTGTTTTGTCCTCCGCTGTGTGTGGTGTTATAAGGCGTAATTAATGTGTGGAGGGCTGCAGGGTGTGTGCACACAAAGCCGCCATCATGCGTGTATTGCGTTCGAAAGCTGGTTCTATTGCGAACAGGGGACCGAGGCGTGCGGTGGCGCAGGGAACCGGTCTTCATTGACTGGGTCGCACTGGGTCGACATTGAGCCGAGAATTCCATCGATAGGTGACAAGTACGCAATATAGTCACCGACAGTAACTTGCATTGAGCTTTATCGCCTCAGGCCTACCGTTCGCGGACGCCATTGGTAGGTGTGAGGAGCCGTCTAAGGGGTAAGGAGTAAAGGCCCTACACGGAAACTCGACGACTTGGCGAGGCTTGGCGCTACTGACGCTGCGCCTATGTATAAGTCCCGCCCATATTGCCGCTGTTATTCCCATGGCATAAAGGCCCTGGTCCGCTGCGTCATGCTCGACAAAAGCAACCGTCGCTCACCTAGGCCACCGCAGGCCGTGTAGGGATTTGTGTCTTTATCCACCATTCGCCAAGAAGCCGCCACAGGAGGGGCCCGCATCATGGGGGACATCGTCTTTAGCTATCGCTACTGCTTACAATGCTTCTGCGATTGTTAAGATTCTTTTTCTTACGGCCGGCGTTGCGCCCATGCACTAGGTGGAACTTCTTTCGGTAAGGGGGGAGGAATGTCCAGGATGACGACCGGGTCCCGGGCAATTGGAAGCTTTAGGACACGTCACGGCTGGCGGGGGCAAGTTAGACTGTTCACGGGTTGGTAGAGTCCGCTGATGGATGCGCCGGTACCTTTGGCCAGAGTGCTGCCGTTTTTGAGCTCACTACGATGCCGCGCGTATTGTGCCCGCATCTGGGCTACTTGAAGTCCCCATAGAGGCATCGCCTGACCTCTGGCAAAAATGTTTTAAATAAATTGACGCACGCAAAATTCCTGCGACGTTGTTGCATGCCGACTTTCTTAACGACCACAACGATGAACCGATTTATCACAGTTATATAATAGCAGTTAGCTCGCACGCAAATGATTGTTTCTATAGTTACACCTTCTCTCGCAACGAAGGTTGGATTTTCACCATACTTCCCCTCTTATATGCTTGGTTCCAGCCGTCCCATTTCTGGTTAATTGGCACCGATTTTCATCTATGCCATTTCCGCTATAAGGAAGGCGTTTCTAAAGCAATGAGAGACATACGGGCCTCAGCAGTCATTGGCCATGCTTATGGGAGGCGCCTAAGCATTTTCCGGTACGGCTGTGGTTCCCAGTCCGGAAACGGTCTGCCCAGGCACTGGCTGCAGACGCGCGCCCGGCGAACGTGGAACTCGGCATCAGACGATGTAGATAAGGAGGCTGACAGCGAAGGTGGGGGAGATAGCGACGGACCCATGAGCCTGGCCGCGCTGTCCAGAGCTGAAAGCCAACGAAAACGTGGGCAGGTGGCACAGCAACAGCAACGCAGAAGACAGCCGGGGGCGCCAAACTTCCGGAGCCAACCTTTCGCGCCACAAACAGGAAAATCCGAGCACAGCGATTTCACGATGCACACGAACCGACTAGGAGGTTTTGAGCCCGTTTCACCGAGTCCAAATTCCAGCCAACTCTGTGCCCCATCTCCAGCGATGGCCCCTGTCGCCCACCCCCAGCAAACCCCTTCAACAGGAAACCCTTCGGCGACAACACCCGTAGCATCAGTTGCGAAAGCGGCAGCTGGGTCTGCAGTACCGTCCGCTGCTCTGCGACGGGGCTCTGAGCCGGAGAACCCGAGCATCCCCAATCCAGATCCAGAACCTGCTCCGTCTGCTCCGGAACCACGACACCCGCCGGTCGCATTTCGTAATGTGGCTGACCTGCGACGTATGCTGCAGGTACGCATGAGGCCAATATCGGTACAGTACGGGACAGAGGGAAGGAGCCCGGTGTAGTGAGAGGGTGCTACGGAAGCAGAGAGCGCGGGCACACTACTGGGAAGGGATCTCATAATTAGGCCAAACCCGCACGCCATAACGTGCGGGTCGGATAGTTGCTAACAGTCAGAACTACCGGAAATATTAGTTGGAGCGCTACGGTTGTGGAGGCAGTTAATGGTTGCGCAGGTGACGTAAATCCCTCGATGCAAACAATCGAGGTGTCGGCGGTGAAACGAAGGCGGCGGGGCCGAGGGATGTTGACTGCCGCATCCCACATGTGCGGTGATGGTGTCGACATGTTTCCGGCGAATATCCTTCCCGCAGGAGCGCCAAGCAGTGGCGGAGCCGGCGGAAGCAGTGGTAGGAACGAGGGTCAACGGTGCAGTAGCAGCGGCAACGGCGTCTCCAGCGCCACTGCTACCCCGACGCTTCTTCGTCCCGATCCCGATGGCCAGCAATGACCTCAGCCCCGTCCCAAGCCCAGACAACACGGCGAATCCTGAGCTGTCTCTCAGCAGCTCTGAAGAGAGCAGCAGGGGCAACTTAGGTAAGGACAGAAATACTAACAGCAGCAAAGGCATCGAGGTTGTTACTGTAGCCCCGAAGCATGTCGGACTTGTTGCTACAGCTGCCACAGCAGCTGGGGCGGCGGAAGCAGCGGTATCGACGCGACTGAGACCTGGCATTCAACAGGCAACTGCCAACGACAGTGGCGGCGGGTTTACAGCGGGACGTCCGGAAGTAATTCCGAACCAGCGGCAGCGGGGCGGAGATGGAAAACCTACGAGCGCGTTGGATGCTCTTGCCGCCACTGCCACGACTACGGCTGCTGCTGCCGTTCATCCGCCTGGTGCTGCGCCTGCCGGGTCTCCCTTGGGCCGAGTGGCGCCACTGGCGGGCCTTGCAGCTAAACCGAAAACTGAGCAGAACGAAGAGTACGAAGAGTACGAAAAGGTAATTGCTACCTTTAAATAGGTGCATCCCGATTCACTGGGCGGATAGCTTTCGACCGTTGGCCTAAACCGCTACGGTGGTTAGAGAGGGTAGATCTCCGTCCGCAAGACATCCATCACCTGGAGACATCCTTCCGCCGCCTGCGCTCTTAAGTCGCACAACAACCATGACAGAAGGAAAATGCAAAAAGATAACGTAACTGCTCCTTTGCCGATTTCAGATATTGACCTAGGAATTGCGCCTAGGTGGACAAAATGGCAAAGCACACGAATTGTACCAAAGCAAGTTTTGGCGCCTAATTGTGGGCCTGGCCCCTCTCAAGGCCACATTTCGGCAAGTATGGCATCGTCCTATATAGGCTACATCTAGTCAACTCTGAACAACTCTGTCTATCAGTGCTCCCGGCCGTCGACCCTCAAATATTCTTTCCTTCTTGCAGGCAAAGCGTTACGCGCTGTCGCTGCTGCAGCGCTCCCCGCTGCCAACGTCCGAGTTGTCACGCCGGCTGCTAGCCCGGGGACACCCCCGTCAAGCTGTGGAGGCGCTGCTGACTCAGCTGGCTGAAGGCGGCGCGCTGAACGACCGCCTCTACGCCCGCCTCTACGCGGCCTCCAAGTGGAACTCCAAGCTAATGGCTCCGTCTAAAATCAAGCAGGTTAGGCGCTTCGGCCCTCCCCAGCAAATTGGAAGGAAGCGCATCTTTCAGTTTCTAAGAGCGCACTTGCAACCAATGAGCGTTGTGTAGCCGTGAACAAACACTCTTTTGCTGCATAAATGCCGGTCACATTATGTCACATTATGTCAATGGCACATAAAGCAGCATACCCGTATGGTCTGTTGGTCTCTCTTTCCTTATGCCGGAGTGCGATGCATTCCCTGTTGTGATGCGTACCATTCCCCACTCGCACAGGAGCTCTTGGAGCACGGCATATCCAGGACGGACGTGGCGGCGGCGTTGACACACGTGTTTGGTCCCTCACAGCGCATCCAGCTGACGGGAACCGGGACACCAGAGGAGCTGGGTGGGTGGATGGATGTCCGGGCGATGCCTGTGTGCTTTGAGCCTGCTTGTCGGGATACCTGCTTCTGCTATGTAGCATGAACACGACAACACATAAAACACGTTGTTGGTATTTGAACAGCTTGACGCGGGGTCCCTTGCACCCCAGAGGTGATGCTGGCACTGCCGCAGACATGCTTACGTTTGGAAGCCTCTGGTATTGGAAACGCACGGCAAGTCGTGCAAAACGCACGTGCGACTCCCGTGAAGAAGGAGGGGGATCCTGAGGCCCAGATGCTACTTATCGCATGGAGTGTGGCTGCTGGGAACAGGACCGTCTGCTATCTGCTTAGCCCTGATGGCTTTCGCTGCTGTAGACTAAGATCTCCTAGCCTAGGATATAGAGCCACTGGTACCGCACCGGCATGGTGATTAGGGTGTTTTTGTACATTCCGGATCATGTCCCGCCGGCGCGCCACTGCCGCTTTGTACCCGCCGCGATTTCACCGTTTTTCTTCGCTGGCTCGTTACACTGTGCCCCTCACTACCCGCTGCTCCGGATTCTCGTTGCAGCGGTGCGCGAGGCCCTGCTGGATGCCGCCCGGCGCCACGTGGAACGACGGCGCGGAGCTGCGGTCCCTGACATAGAACAAGTCAGCGACATCAGATCAACCTCTCGCTCGAACACACCACCAACCTCGGCTGAAGTAGATGATGGTCGTCACAGCAGCAGCAGCGAGAGCGACAGCCGGGAGAAGAATAGCCGCAAGCACAGCAGCGTGGGGGTTGGTCGCTGGTGGAGCCCGGCAGAGGCGTGGGACGCGAGGATGAGGGAACAGAACGCCAAGCGGTGAGTATACGGTTCTGCTGCATTCATTAACATGCTGCATTTCGATCACGGAGACAGTGAGCAATTCTAGATATGGGACCAGCAACCTCATGCCGCGTTTGCTTTATTTGTTTTTGCACTCTCGCAGGGGCACCTCCCGGCTTTAATGTGACTTCCGCACTGGCTCCATAGCTAAACGCTTCTCTGCCTCATGTCAGCATTGCAGGATGTCCGGACATTGTTGCTTTGACGATGTGCCGAGGTGCCGGTGTGCTGTCCTTGTGCCTTGCGGCCAGTTGCACAACTGTGTTCTGTTCTTATTCATAGGGCATGCACCCCGCAGGCTTCGTCTGGCCAGGTGGCTGCAGTACCGGGGCCACGAAATGGATGTGGTGCGCAAGGTGTTTGACCTTCTTAGGGTTTAAGGGTACTACTGGTAGGGTCGTGTGGCTATTTGGACATCGAGGCTCAACAAAATGCACTCACCTGTGTGTCTGAAAGCAACCACCTAGCATGCCAGGCCAGCCATCCGAGGACTCCGTGGTACTTGGCGGAGTTTGCTTCACCTTTCCGGCAACGCTGCGATCATATCATGATCCGTAATTATATGGCTGGGGCTGGGGCTATAGCTGGGAGGCGGCTGCTTCCAAGTCCGGCGAGGGTATCACTTCGTCGTTGTACAGCGGCCCCGTGCACCTGGACGCAGGCGATGGCTTGACTACAGCTAGCTGCCCAGATGAGATGGCTGTTTAATTGGCATGTGACAATGTGGCCTGCGGGTAGGGCACTGTTCCCAGACTGTTGCCGTAGCTTGGGAGCAGAAAACGCCCGAAGGCGCGAGGGGATTACCTGCAGGCGTTGCTTGGGATGCTTTTCGCGTTACGGAAGCTTTGCCGCAGACCACCTTAGCCAGGTGCTAACTTTATGTCCGTCCATTTTGCAATACCCACGAAACCGAATTAGTGTCGTCCTCCATAGATACACCGGTGCATGTTGCCGGAAATTAGCCTTTTACAGGAGTGATTTCTTGGCGGCACTGAAAGGAGCACAGAAAGGTCATCTAATTTCCTTACTTCAGGCTGAAGCTCATTCGCCGGTTCGCGGTGAAGCTTCAGGCAACCAAGGCCAGAGCACTCGACGTATGGAACACCCCTGGCAGCATCCAGCCGTTCTCCTTGCCGTCATTCATTCCGGAGCATACAACACACTCGGGCTGCACCGGAATTCCTGCGGCCGTGCATTCCCAAGGCACGGAGGGGCGGACAGAAACAGGCTCCAACTAGCAACAGCGACCCGCAGGCACGGCCTGGCATCTTCGAACCTCCGGCCCCGCGTCATCTTTACCCAGCTTGAGCCGTGGTGCACCTCGGCAAGTCAGTAAGGCTCCATCGCGCTGCCGCTGAACCCCATATCCCAACAACAGCCGGTCGGGGGGCGTGGGTTTGCCCACGTCATCGAGTCCAGAGACAAGAAGCTGCGTATTGCTTCACGAGCACAAACCCCAAAATGGCAAAAGGGAATGACCAGGGAGCTCGGGACAAGGACGAGCAGGTGCCTTGGTAATGTGAGTCGCCAGGGATGTGACACGGTGCAACCAGCGCATCCATACAACAGTCTTACATGACCTATGTTGCACAAGACCTGCCTACAAAACGGTTTCGCCGTCCGCAAATACCAGTGAATAAAGTGTTTCTGGTTTTCTCGTCCCGAGCCAACAACATCTCCTATACCCCAACAAACCTCCCAGTGCCCACACGCTCGCATACGCACAGACAGATACACAGCTAGCACGGCGCCCTTCCTCCAAAAGCTACATTAGGCCTGATCCTCCGGACGTATAAAGCAGAAGTGGCAGAGACCATGCCGGGGCACGAATAACACGAAGACCCGAAGACACGAGCTGTGTCCGCATCAGGGAATTCGCTGTGAGAGCAAGAGGAGCAAGACAAAACTCCACTTGACTGCATTCCCTCAGACGACCATTCACATTAACGCCGCGGAGCCCGAGCCGAGGCGATACGCTGCTGGGAGTTTCGGAGCCGCATGGCCGCTAAAGTAGCCGACTCTCAGCAACGCCGTTGGACTAGGGCGAAGAGGTGGAAGGTCAGCATTCCTTTTTTTCCCCACCCGCGTCAAGGCTTCACCTAGCATCCCGCCATTAGCATCCCGACACCATGCGCGCGAAGGGAGGCCCGACCTCGCACCGTCGGCGGCAAAGCACGCAAGCGCACATGTGCACGCCGGCGCACCTACAACACGGCTTAAGGGCGGAAAAGCGTCCAGCGGAAAGCCTATATATCCATCAGCTGAGCTAAGGAGGCACACGATAAGATAACGACGGACACACACACGAATACATAGCGGCAAGCACATTCACGCAAGAAACAGGCAAACACGCGCAAGACTCCCACCAAGCAGCTCTAATTGCTTGCGCCGCCTCGAGCCAGGGCTGCTAGAATGACCCTCCTAGTAAAATGCCCTGCAAAGCAGCATGCCACCTAGCATATCCCTTGCTGCCTAATCCCAATCCCACCCAGCGCATGCCCACTGCCCCCTTCAAACCTAATCCTGGTGAAAAAGCCGTTTTCTAATCCCTCCCTCCCGCCCTCACCCCACTGCCGCCAGCGCCCGTTACCTGCGGTCCCTACCGTAACCCTGCCGATCCCTGTCGTAACCCCCACGGCCATCCCGCGGCGGCGGTCCCGGCAGCGGTGGCGGCGGCGGCAGCTGCAGCCCTCCCGACCCGCCACGTTCCCCGGCCCGGTCCCGGTCCCGCTCACGTTCCTGCTGGCGGCGCGCCCGCTCCCGCGCAGCCTCCTCCTCGGCCTTCTGTGCGGCGGCATCTTCCTCCTTCCGTTTCTTGCGTGCCGTAGCCGCTTCTTCTTCCATAAGCGGCATCCAGTAGATGATCGGCTTGGACTTGGTCTTCTTAAAGAGATCGTCCAATAACAGAGCGGGCGGCTCAGGTGCGGCGGCAGCATCGGCGACAGGAACAGCGTCCGCCGCCGGCGCCGTTTTACCCGGCTCAGCCGCATCGGCATCCGGGGATTCCGCCTCTGGCTCCGATCGCTTCCGACCAGCCGTGGCGTTGGCACCTGTGGCAGCCGCCGTCGGTAATGCCTTTTGCTTCGTTGCCGCTGCATCAGCAGCAGCTGCTGCAACTGCCGCCGTCAGCGTGTCGCGGCGCGCTCCTACACCGACATGCGGTCCTGTCCCAGCCATCGCGCCCTTAGGTGACACCAGCCCACCGCTGCCGCCTCGGGGTGTGTCCGCCAGGCCGGAGCGCCCGTTGGCAATAGCGTCCGCGGCATCCTCTGTTGACATATAGCTGGGTTTGAGAATGCTTGTTGAGTTGGTGGGTGGCCACACTAGGCCGTTCGTAGCGGCCGCTGCTGCCTCCCCGTGCGCCACTTCTGCAAAGATCACGTAGCAGTACTTCTTGATGGTGGGCATCCACATGTCCTCAACGACGCCGTGCTGCGACAGGAACTGTCGGACCTGCCGCATCCGGGACGGTGAAGGGAGGTTATGGCAGACCGTTGGAGCGCAACGGTTAAATGCAGTGGATTAAATGCGTCCCGCGCCCCATCTTCCACAGATGTTTTTGGATTGCCCGCGACATGACCAGGCGGGGAGAACTCTTAAGCCTTCCTGCAACGGTACATCAGACACATAGATGCGCTTACCTGGTTCTCAGTAAAGGGTCGCACAAAGCCTTCAATGCGCAACGCCCTTGTGGCTGGACCCTCCAGTGGCAGCGGCGCCGGCTTCTTGGTTGCCGCCGATGCCCCCAAACGCGCCGTTACAGCTTCTGTAGCGGTCGCCAAGCTCGCCTTGCGTCCCCCTGAGTCAAGCTTCTGCAACTTCACCGCCCGCCCCGCGGCAGCGCTGGCAGCATTGGCGGCAGCCTCCGCCGGTGCTGCCTGCGGTGCTGCCACGTTGGGGGACGTTTCAGTCGCCTGCGCCTCTTCTTCTGCCGGCGACTCTGCCGCCGTGATGGCCTTATCCTGCGTGGCCCCGCGCACAGCCACTGACAATGGCGCCATCTTGGTCGAGGCCGGTTGAGCCTTGCTCTTATCCGCCGCAACCACCGCCGCTGTCCCGGCTGCCTTATCCTGTGCCGCTGCGGCCTCCCCTGCAGCTGTCTCCCGGGCAGCACGTTTCGCCGCCACCCGTTGTTCTACCTCGTCTACCTTGAACTCTATTGGTTGACGTTTGCGACCGCTGCTAGCGGTCGGTGGCGTCGGATCAGTTGGCGCCGTCTTGACGGCCTCCGCAACACTCGCATGCTTACCGGCGTCTTTCGCTCCCTCACCCGCTTCTTTGCCGCCACCAGTAGGGGGCAACTCTGTCGCCATCTCATTGGCGGCAACGGGGTTCGAGGTTCCTCCCGATATCGGTGGGCCGCCCTCTGCTTTCTCCGGAGCACCTGTTGCGGCGGCATCAGCATCTGCTGCCACCTCCATCGCTCCCTGCATGCCAGCTTCGCTGTGCCTTTCAGTCCCACAGCGGGTGTCGACTTCAGGTGGTTCCGGGTCCTGTCTCTTTTCTAGCTGCTCCTGTTGCTCTGCTTGTCCGCCTGATCGCTTGGCCTCCTCAGGCGCCTCATCCACAGCCATGATATCGTCCGTGCCATAATCCACCTGGGCGTATGGGTAATTCACGTAGCGTGAGAAACCACGATCAGCAATGAGCCAATGATAGGGTGTGCCAAATTGGGAGGACAGTGAACAGGTGCCATGGTGGCTGGTGGGAACTCGCGCAGGGCCCGTCCTAATATGCTGTCCCTAAGCATTTGCTTGCATGGACTTCGAATCTACAAAGCCTTAAACCAATTTGTACTTGTGTACGTCGGCTGCCGATATCGTGAGCCCCACCTGCTCCTCGTGCTCCGTCTCGTGGGAACCCATGGCTTCTGGTTTCACATCCGTGATGGCGGTATCCTCAACGGCCTCCTCGTGGGCTGTGGCGTCAAGTCCCTTGCCGGAACTGCGTGGCTGATCGGAAACCTTCTTTGCTGATCTGTCTTTTGATGCTACTGCCGTATTCCCCGCAGCATCGCGCTTGGCACTGGAGCCGGTCGGCTTCTCTGACAGTTCCGCAAGATTCCCTGCCGCTTCTTGCTCCTTCCCTGGCCTGTGCATATCCGCTGCTTCCTGTGTATCTGCCGCCGCCGGTTTTCCGGACGTAATTCGGCGTTTTCGCTCATTAGCCGCTGGGGGTGCCGCTGCGCCCTCGACAGCCACAAGGCTAGCTAAAGCTGCATTCGCCACTTCGACAGGCTTTAGATGCTCCTGGACATCAGCCTGTTCGTCCTTGGATTCGGGGGCGTCTCCCGAGCCATGAAAGGTCCCTTTGTCGGCTGGGGGATCCGCCTCTTTGCTCTTATTCTCCGCCTGCAAGGATCGTCAATTTTAAGGCCACCCACTATTCGCGATCACGCGTTCCTGATGCAAATAATTCTTCGCAGGACGCGAGAGGCTATAACCACGCGCTGGGCGCCTGGGTCCTTCCCAAACTCACCGCCGCAAGGGCTGCCAGCAAACGCTCCGCAAGCACGGCCTTCGTCCCCGCCGTCGGCAGTCCACGCTCCTTAAGTGCCTCTCGCAGCTCTGCCACCTTCAAGGCCGGCACTTCTGAGGCTTTCATGGCTGGACCTCCGGAGGCAAACCTTAATGGTCCCTTAACTGTGTGCAATAAAATCGATGACGAAGAAGCAATAACCAATCGTTTTTAAGACATGCAGCCGGGCGCACGGTGCTGGTCAAGTCAGAGATCGACGCAGCCTAGGTTGATGGCGGCGTTCAGTTTTTTAATCATGTCAGCTGCCCACAAATAAAACAAATGTAACCTCTTGCCAAAACAATAGCGCACTCGGAAGCATAATAATTCCTTGCAGTACGAGCGAACTTCCATCCTGTTTTAATTTTTATGGTCGAGTGAATTTGTTCGTTATTAACAATCTAATATCCGTTTTGTTGTTTTTGACCTAGATGCACTCGGACCCATAACCCCAAGGACTTGCTGCGTCGGAAGCATGCCAGCTCCAGACGCTTCAGACTCTCGTGTATTGGCCATTTTGAAATCATGAAAATATTTGTTAGCTATTGCTCGAAGTTTACAGAGCTCCATTACGTTATCGAACGGGGCATGCAATAAGGGCGGTTGCGCCCCCGGAGAGGGGCTCGCCTCTCGAGGCCTTGGACAGGGGAGAAGGACCCATGGATGGGCAGCCATGTCCAACTTCCAACGCGCAGCAGCTGCGGGTGGTGAAGCAGCTACTGTGGGACGTCATTTCACTACATCTGTACCCTGCGGAGCGCGACGAGGTGAGGCGACACGACAGTGGCAAGCGCCGCCACGCACAGAATTGAAATACGTTTGTGGAAGCGCCGCGTTGGCTAGAGGTCGCAAAGGGGAACATCAGGGGTCGCTGTCCAGAGGCTTGCAACCAGGGGTTCGAAGTGCGTCGTCATGCGCAGACGAACACTGACTGTATCCAGTATACGGCGATGGCGGTCGCACATCTCCCAAGCTGACTCGTGGCTGTGCCAAACCCGCACCCTGAGCTGGCTGTTGGGGGGCTGCACCTTTGTCATGCGCTTGGTCCTGCTGCATTAAGGGGGCCGCGGACCGAAAATGCTGGGCAATAAGACTTCATAGGGCGGTAAGGATGAGTGGAAATCCTATGATAATCGCAAAAGGCGTGGGTGATGTGGGGGCCCCGGCCGTATAGATCCACATGCGTAGTGTGGCTTGTGTGATCAAAAAAACCACCAACATGATGGCAGTGGCTCATGGCCAGTTGCCACGCATCTACATGTGAAGGGGGACGAGGTTTACGTCGGCCGCCTGCCTCATGTGCAGTGGGATCTTGTCAAAAGGTTTTTCAACATATCCCTGGAGCCGCTGACTGTGGCGAGATCACAATTATCGTTCTTTTGGAGATACAGTAGACGTAGTGAGGTTTAACTGGATGGCCGCCGCTGAGTGGTTTCGGGAGAATACCCCACGGAGGGCTGCCACCCTTCCATCCCATCCCCAATCCTCCGCACTCTGGGTATCTCCCTGTTGCTGGGTCGAAACATAATTCGTACCACGGCATCCATTATTTAAATAATCTTAAGCGAATAGACCTCTCGGCTGGCGTAGGCTCCGAGCGTATTGCAATTGTGCCCGGGCAAAGGAAGGGTTTGTAAGGTGATCCGCTGCGCTTCCATTATCATCATCCTTCTTTTAAGCCAACCCCGTTCCCCGCACATTTCCACAATGCCTCAGATTCGGCGCACCCTGGGCAACTCTCTGTTGGACGATAATGAGACCCTATTTGCGGAGGCGGGGGCTCTCGCGGATATCCTAGGGGATGTGCAGCTGAACACTTCAGCTTTGCTTGCCCGACACCAGCTATGCAGCAACCCGCAGCGAAGCATGGTGGGTGGCGGTGAGGGGAGGTGGGGATGACTGGCTCTGTTTGTTGACATATTGAAGTCGCTCAGCCATCTGGGCGGGAATGATACTGCACCTTAAAGAAGATTTTCTCTCGGTGCCGACTTCAACACCTCTTGCTGCTCTCAACAATGATGCGCTAGCATACGCGGAGAGTTTGCATGCATATTTTGCTGGGACAAAGGCATATTGGGCCCAGGGGTATACAAGATGGTTGCTGTTTGTTCCGGGGTTCCCCGGAGCCCTAGAAATTATTTTCCGGGAGGGTCCCCGGAACTCTACCTGCTTGACCCTAAAACGCGGAAAGCTGCGCTTCACACTGAAAAAGTTTCCCGGGGATCCCCGGATCAGCCCCAACATTTTTCCGGGTGTTTCCGGAGTGAAGAACACTGATTGGGCGGGTCTGCAGCGGCCCAGCTCCTAGCCAACTATCGGTTGACAGCTATTAGGCTCTCCTTGCCGGGCCTGGGTGAGAAGGAACAGGTCTCGGGGCGCCTGTTGTGAAATCTGTGGTTAGGTACAGTTAACGGAAGGGCAACAGACTCGAACGCAGCAGTTCACGGCGTGCGGGAGCCTTAAGAGATCCAGCAAGGGGTCACTTTTGAGTTCGGGTGTTGTGAGGGGTCTGGCGGGGACGGTCTTGCCTCGTCCGGTCCCTTCCTCATGTTCCATGCTCTGTTGGGATATGCCACTTAGCAGCGTGCTCCTCCCCTATCCATATGGATCTGATTCGCTGTTGCCACCCGACCATCTCAGGTTGAGACGGAGATTAGGCTGCTGGTCGACCGGCTGCACGCTTCCGCAGCGGTCAGTCCATTCGGCAGCACCGTCGTGAAGGAGCGCGATCCGGAATCACTGCTGCCCCGCCAGGGCAAAAGGGACAAGGCGGTACTGGAGTACGTGACAACAGTAGCGCAGGTGTGTTAGTACAAAAGGCTGGGGACGGTCCGGCAGACGGTTGGCGGGTAATTGGTTGACGATTACGGCGGCGCTTATGGTCTCCGGAGCTGGTGGTTGAAGGTGGCTGAGACCCGGTGCATGCTCAGGAGACCCTGCCCCGGTGGCGCACGCGGGCGGGGAGGAGGTTGGGTCGGACGATGATGCGGTGGGGGCAGGGACGCGACGGAAGAGGTTGGGCACTCACTTCGGTGGGTTTGGGCTTTACAAGGTACGTGTATGGGTGCTTTCCGTGGTGTGGCTCTGGCGAACGCTACATTTTGCCCGTAGCTGCAATTGCTACCTGCCCGAACCCGGGGATCAAGCGGACTCCCAGGTACTGATAATCGCGCTTCTGTTAATACTGTTATCTTTCACTCAAACTTTGGTCCTACACCATGACTATGCGGACGCTCTTCCCCACAGATTGTCGAGACCGGCGGCCGACCGCCTTCTGCTGGCCTCCCACCGCGGCCGCCCTCCACAGCGGTGTCCTCCTCCTCCCGCCCCGGCACCTCCTCCCGCCCACCCACAGCGTTATCCGCCTCGGCGTCGGCCTCTATCTCTCTACCCTCGCCGCTCTCCCGACCGGGCACCGCATCACCCACAATCCCTGGATCTCGCCCCTCCACGGCATCCTCCGCAGCCTCCTCCACAGCCACGCGCTACACGGACGCACCGAGCGTGGTTGCGGGTGTGGCAGACAAACTCAACGTATCCAGCATCGATGCTGTGCGGGAGACGTTGCGTACGGCACTGCTGGACGAGCGGGCGGCATTGTTGGAGGATGTGGAGTATCTGCAGGTAAAAGAATTTAGCGCTATGTCGGTGTTAGGCCGGGTTTATCGACGGTGATGGAAATCATCGAAAGAAATCATCGTTCCGGCAAGGGGCGTGTATGCCTGCCGCCGCACACTATCAATGGCCGCAACAGCGACGTGAAAACGACGATGTCAATGGGGGGAGGAAAGCACACTGCTGTTATGAAGTGCGGTGCAGCTCAACTGAGGAACATCCTCAAAAATGGCGGTCTCGCCACAAGTTGCTTCCTTCGGGCCATTTGCTGCTGCACGGATACGGCAATACACCAAAGGCGGCCTCGCCGTAACACTTGATCTCATGACCCCCAACCCCACATCTCTTACCACCACGTCAGGGTTTGCTGGAGGCGGAGGCGGACCTGCAGGTGAGATGAGGAGTTGCTGAAGAGTCAAACACTGCAATCCCTGAATGAACACAATTTGGCTGGTGGCAAGCGTCGTTTAGCTGCGGGAAGGGGAGGGAAGGGGAGGGGTGAGGGACAACACCTGGGGATCCTCAGAGATGAGGGGGTTACCGGTGCCGTAATGGAAAGATCGCGGTCAAGGTTGGTCCGTATGCAGAATGGGTTTCGCACATGACATGATTCGGGGTGAGCTCTTACCACCTTGAGGGACCCGTACCAAGGGCTGCTGTCGCCGCTTGGTGCTGTGTGTGGTACGGATGGGGGGGGGCCCTGCCTGAGGCAGCCAAGGGGTCTATTCACAAAGATGGGTTGTACCGAACAGGGAACAAGTTGCGGACTATCGATAACCAACCACGAAGCATTTCCCCCCAACAGCAGTAGCAGTCGCAGTCGCCCGGCTGCACCTCAGTTGACACAACAGCTCTATTCAAATGCGTGAGTCAAAGGCGTTGTTGGATTTGGCTCAGCCATTTATCCCATCACCTCGGCGCGGACGCGCAACGCAGGTCCGCGCTGCCGCGCCGCCGCCCAGCCTTGCCGAACTTAAGGACTACTCGAGCCGGTTGGCAGCAGTAGTTGCCAATGAGGAGGCGCGAGTGGAGCATGAGGTAAGGGTCAGCGCTATGTTCGCTGCGGCGGAAAGGCAGCAGAATAAGCCTGGCCGCCTGCGCGGCATGGTGGACGCGTCGCGGCGGCCGACATCAGGTGGCGGCTCACCAGGGCCGGTGCTGAAGACAGCTTCGCCACCGGAGACGGCGCCGGCATCAGTGCATCCACCAGTGCGGCGGACCAGTGCCAGTGGCGGCACTCAGACACTTGTGCTGCACGGTGGAGGCGACGAGACTACACTGCAGCAGCATCGGCTGCCGTTTGAGCCATCAACGGCGCCAGCGGCTGCGATGGCAACTTCCGCTGATGCTGGGAGCGGGTCATTGGCGGCCGCGTCGACATCCTCGCGTGCCACGCCGCTGGCAGCAGTAAGGCGTCCTGGCAGTGGCGGCAGCAGTAGCAGGAGCAGTGCTGCCTCTGTAGTGGCGCTGGCGGGCATCGCGCCGGTGGGGGGGTTGCGATCCGTAGCGCCGCTGCCACCAACGCGGCTTTCTCCCCCAGCCTGTGCCAATGGCAGCCCCGCTGCTGTCGGCAACACTAACGCATCACCATCAGCTGCGGCGGCCGACAGCGATGGTTTAGGTTCGTCACCTGTGGGTCCCTCCAGCCGGCTGTTGCATTCACCCTCTCCCGGCCGGTTGAGACCCGCAGCTGCAACGGCCATGCCTCATGCCCAGGTCCATAACGAAACCCCTCATTCGCAGCAAATCTCTCCCGCACAGCCCTACCCGCATCACGATAAATCGCCCCCTCTCCTCACACCGCCCAATCTCGCACATGGGATGGCCGCATCATCTTGCACAGCACGCGGGTTGTCTCCGTCACCTGCTAAGGCCGGGACAGGCGGCTTATCAGTGGCACCAGCAACAATGTCGAATGTCGGCACCGTGAACATGGTGGCACAACCTGGGCTGCGTCCAGTACGTCCACGGTCTGATTCCGTGGGCCGCAGCGCCACTGGCGGCGCCACCAAAACCCCGGCTGGTGCGCCGGCCTCCTTATCAGTGAACGGTAGCGCTAACAGCGCAACGCGGGCAGGCAACCGGGTGAGTTCCACAACCGTTGGCGGGGACGCACCAGCGGGTAAGGCCGTACCAAGTGGGAGCCCAGGCAGCACCGTCATAGCACGTCTCAGCGCCGCCGGTGGAGCAGGGACAGAGTCTAACGGCATGGCCGTACAGCCCCGGGCACTTCTGGGCAACAAGCACAGCTTGGTGGAGGTCTTAGATGAGGAGGTCGATAAGGTGAAGGGCGGTGTCGCCGCCATCCTGGAACGTTACAACATCAGAGCCTCAACGCCGTCTGCCCCTGCCGTTGCTGCGACGACAGCAGCGGCAGCTGTGGTGGCGCCGCCGCCTGCCAACTCGCGCGGTGGTTCGTGATGAGGTGGTTTGCTTGCTTGGCACAGCAAGGCGGTCGTGATGAACAGGAGTTTCCGCGGTGGGATGGGATAGATGCGTAGGCGGATGCTGCGATGGCTGTCGTGTAAAATGACGCGGTGGTAGCTGTGTGTCGGGTCGTGACTGTGCGCCAAATGCAATGGAGGTTCCAGGAGCTCCAGGAGAGAGGTGGCGGGGATGATTAGCCAATCCCGCCGATCCCCCCGGAAGGGTTCGCTGCCATGGCCCCCGAACCCGAGGAAAGGCAAGCTGGGGGACAAACGGGAAGCCGCACAGGTATGTTGGTGCCTGGAAGGCGCACTGACTCGCAAAGTCTGAGAACCCCTTGGATACTCCAAGGGTGCGAGCTGAAGGGATCCTTTGGGTTTCTCGCACACCGCGCAGACAGCACAGGAGGAATGGACAGCTTTGCGATGTATGATACCGCGCCTTGACTGGAAAAAGCACTTCATGGGACTTTGCCACATGTATCCGTTCAGGTAAGGCCTGCAGGGTGGACCGCTGCTGTAGCGCTCTCAGCCCTCCGCCGGGTTTCAAACCCGGCTATCACCGTTAGCCACTCCGCAAAATGACCTGACGTCATTTGGATTCTGGGTGGGGGGGCGCCGCAAACGAGCAGACTGCTCGTTAGCAGTGCGTGTTGTGTACTGGAGTGCCCCGCAATGCGCCATAGGGAACGGGAGGGGTAGAGGAAAGGGAGGCATGGCAGGCGCCACGCATGGTGATGCACAGTTGGCGGGGCCGGGACATGAACGAGTTCGCAGACGTGCACAGTGTTAGGGTTAAGGGTGCCGCGGCGCGCCACCTCGACGGGGAAGAGGCGCGGCCTGCTTCTACCCCATCCCTTGGTATTAGGGCTTTGGATGGCGGTGATCGGAGGACTATTGCCGGTAACTGGAAATGTCGCTGTTTGCAAAAGCAAGCGGTCGTCGCTGTAATATGGAGCGAAGCTACAAGGGGGCGGGTCGTCATCTTTCTGGAGGGGTGCATATAGATGCTGTATCTGTGTTTGGTGTGGGCTTCTATGTTCAATATAGAGGAGATGTGCCCGTTCCTACGCCGGTCCATGTTCCATGCGGCACAAGGCCGGGCATTCATTACCGCAAACAAAAGGACGCAGGATGGGGGTGGCAATCATCCTGCTTACACGGTGCTGCAAGTTGCCCCAACCTGCCCCCTCCGCATCGGGTACATACAGTCAGCTAGCACAGCAGCTGTTTTCCGGAGTTGGTACATCGCCATGGTTTGTACTGATGCGATAACACAGGGCTGCCCCGACGAGTTACAAGTTGTTTAAAGGACATCCCATACCGCGGGTGCCACACAACTACTTAGCTAAGGAAAGCCTCTGGTCAAAACCATGCAGCACAACATATCCAACATGCGCTTCCAGACATTCATACATAAGTGAGCTATTCCCCTCCACCAGAGTACACTGCCACCATGACGACTGCAACAGACTACCTGAAAGGACATGACATCACTTCAGTGCTCTTCCGGCTACCTAGCGAATCACCGGAAGATCTCGCCAACCCCGTCGGTCGCGCCCTCACACATTGATAGGGCTAACCCCACCACGCAGGCAAATTATTCCCGCGCAGCGCCTCTTCACAGGGTTCATCCAGGCAGTGCCAGCAACGTCATACACCCAGCCCAGGCTCGCAGACTGACTCTCCGTAGAACCCTTCAGAAGATAGTCCTTCGGCCGCCGGTCCCTTCCAACCCCTCAAAAGCCATAATATGCTTTGCTGGTTGTCCCATGATGTCAGTTGCTACAACATGGATCCGCATGTGGGCGGGGTTTGTTTGCAGCACTCGCGGGTGTGCCCATAGTGCCCGCCATAACAGGATTAGAAATGCTCAAGGCACTCGACTGGTGCTTGTCCGTGTGCCACTCTTCCCGCCGGCTTATTCGTTAGTTAATTAGCTAATTGGCTTCGTACGTCCACTTGTCAACGTGGCATGAAGCGAAGGGAGACGGTTAAAGGATGTGAAGCTCCTCACCCGTGCCGTACTGACCTCTGTGTTTGTCATACAAGGCCTGTCGATGGGACAGAAAGGAGACACGATAAGGCGCTGATGGACCCTAAATCCTGGAATCATTTATGTGTTGCCTTCACACCCGGCCGCCTGAACTGCGTGTTCTGTTCTTGCGGATGTTGAAGTACCACATATTTGCATATCACGTCCAGATCCAGACCCGTTTCTGGCACTCACCTGCAGATCATCCATGAATTTGTGCAGTAGCTCCGAGACCACCTCCTCGGGCGGATCGTCCATCTGCTGGACGGGAATAGGCCGCCCAACCACCACCGTAATGCGCTCACGGTGCGGCATTGACGTACCGTACGCGCCAAACATATAGATGGGAACAGCGCCGAACATGCGTGAGATACGAGCCACGAGCCACGACGGGAACAGTGGCGGCCCAGGCCGGACCCAGCTGTATGCGCGGGTCTGGCCGAACGCCCAAACAGGCACAATCGGCGCACCGCACTGTACTGCAATACGTACAAAGCCCTTGCGGGTGGACAGATAGGCGACCTGCCGGCAAAGCGCGCCAGTGGGGAAACGGTGAGACCACGACGTACCACAGGCAGGGATGTACGTACAACGTTGACCGATTGTACATGCATGCATGCATGCATGCATCCTCAGTGTTGTTCGTGAGAGCCCCCCGCATGATCCCCCCACATCTCCCCCCCCTGATCCACTCACCCTTAGGTTCCGCTTCACGGGCTTGCCTCAAGTCCCAACCTAACCGCCCCAGACCCCCCTCCAGATGCAACCGAATCCCGACTGGACCCTCAATTCGCTAACCTGGCACCCACCTCACTTCCATGCTCCATTTTCAAAACCTCCTTCACCCCTCCCGGCACCAGCACCGCTACGCGACGTTCAGCCAACAACTGCTGCATCACGGACCGTGTCGCAGGCCGCACACCCAGCCACCAGTACAGCTGTCGTACGATGGGCACCTGGAAGCACACCGAAGACGCCAGGCCGTGCGTGCGACCCCGGAGAGCCTTGGGCAGCAGCTGGGAGTTGGTGGCGAAGGCAGCGGGAAGCGCTACAGGGAGAGCAGAGTGGGGACAGAAGCCGAAGACATAGCCGCGGTCGGCACGGAAAGCACCAGCGTCTTCACAGACAACGTTTAAGGGGAAATAGGCGGCGGCGCGGCGGCAGGAAAACTGGATGAAGCGCTCGGAGAAACGGCCGGTGCAGAGAGGGAGCGGGATGAAGGTCAGGATCACGAGGAGCGCCCCAGCGACCCATGGGACGGCGCTGGTGGGGCCGAGTAGAATGAAGGCGGAGATGACGCCGGGTAGGACGAGCCCCGCGGTATAGATGGCACTGTGTTTGCAAAGGCAGGGAGAATCGGGGAAGTGTTACGTGGCTGCGGTGTAGCCAGTGGGGACAAGGCCGGAGCAGAGGTGGTTTAAGGAACATGCGCAGCTACATATGACATTTAGCGAGACGCGACGTCTGTAACCGTATCTCTGATTTGAAGGTCCACCGAGGTTTTCAGTGAGGCAAATGCTAGCCCTTTATACATTTATCCCCTGTAAGAGTGCGTCTTGTCAGGCAATTGACCCTGCTCCGGTCAGGCGGTGAAGGTAAGCATTATGGTTGGGCACAATTTGCCATACCTAACATATATTCCGACAGCAATAAACTCCAGCGCCGCATCGAAAAACTTATGCAGGAGGCCTTGCGCAGGCATGTTACGCGCGCACGGTTACGGGTCCGCTGGGTCGCATGCAGCTCCCACAGCCTATCCCGCGTGCAATCAAATTGATACACCCAGTTAAGCAATGCAGTGGAATTTTATGTCCTCAGGCGAGGCTGAACCCCTGGTCGAAGCTTTGATACAATCCCCCCAATTACTTGTTGCTTATATGTAGTATTTAAAAAATACGTAAGTTGCTCCTGTGTATCTGAAGTTGCACACCCCCGATTATGTTGAGGGGCCAAGTTCGGGGGCCCGCTTAAGCGAATGCCTCACTCCCTTTCGCCTGGTACGCCTAAAAGGTTGCCTCGATCCATGCAGATATTTTAACAGTTTCACAATCTCCGTTTTGAAGAGAGGATCGGCTTTGCTGGGCCACGCAATCAAGCTAACAAACTGTCGCCGTACGCGTCTCTTCCACAGTTCAAAAAGCGTCGCACACGTCATCGCTTTCTGAATTGGTGCGTATGCATTTTACTCTTCAAATTGGAAGGTGCCGACCGGTGCGAAGTGCCTGGTGAAGTGCCAGTCTCCACAGCGACCCTTACTTTGGCACGATATGGCCGTATCTACAACTCCGCACGCGACCTGGGGCTTGTCAACCTTGCAACTTAGATTTAGAAGTCAATCCACACTGGCGCGCACGCCGTTTGTCACAGCTTATAAGCGACGCGTTGTCACTAAGGCTGCAGCTGCAGACGACGCGGCTCCTAGCCCAAGCGATGATTACCACCTTACTGCAGATACCATCCTTTGGAACGCAAAGCACAGCGCGATCCTCAGGAAGCGTATTGCGCAGGTAAGAACTTGAATGACCTTAAGGGTTTTGCAACAAATAATATTAGGTTGCGCGCTTGACATCAATATCTGGTTTAAATGGTAAATCTCACGATAATATGGAATTTATCTGTTACTCAGGCAGTGCCAACTTTACGTATTTAACATGCGCAATTGCGGTTGCAGGTACGCGCCGCCGAAGTCGTTGCTGAATCTTCATCAAGCCGCCCTGAGCTACCACCGGTGAATGAAATTACAACTAATGACGTGGAGCAGAATCATACCCGCCTTAGTCAATGGCACGAGGACCAATGGGAGCGCCTGGGTGCAACTCAACCCTGGGATGACGAGTTGGGGCACTTTGGTGCCCCTTCATAAGCTTTGGTGGATTTTGGCGCTCTCAAAGACCAATTGGGCGTTTTGGGTATACAAAACGCACGGATTGGAATTGCAGACTGCCCTTCGCTGCAACCAACGTCGAAGAGGAGCGGCGTAACTACAGTTGTATTTAAGTATTGAAACATTAAAATGGCAGTTGCAATCCTTTTGCGTCGGGAACAACGACTAAACTGATATAAACGGTTGTGATACAAGTCGTTCGGTTCCGGTGGTCACTTACTCATAATGTGCGAAATGGTGGCAATTGCATCTTATCAACAAGCCAGGTCGCAGGCGCGGATGTATGCACAGGCAGCGGATTTATACTAAGGTCATATCTTTTGCGACTCTGTACCCTATTACCTTCGGTGACGCGCTGTTTCAAGCGAACAGGGGTTGCGGTGAGATGATGCTGGGCCGGTTGTCCCCAGTTAATGCACTTCTCCTTGCGGGGCCCGCACCAATCTTGGTCACGGTGGCGGCTTTGCGATCGATCGTGCAGTTTTTCCATCATGTCGTGTGCTGTAGTGTATTAATTTTTGATGTGCTACGCGTGTGGCACTTGCGCCCTGCCGTAGCAACTGTTTTGGGAGACTTGCTTGATCATGTTTTTAATATCTTTATGATCATAGGAGGTCAATTTTATGTACCGAGTTCGGCAAGCTTTGATGGCTACGCGGTGCCGCCGTCTGTGGATGGCGTCCAGCGTGTCCCTGCGCGGACACCCGCGTGCGTGAGCGCAACATACCATCCTTTTTGTCCCTTCAGATTAGCACTGAAGACACTGACCGTTATACGTTATGATACTCTGTTATTGGTTTTGCAACTGCCACTGAGTGATGTGTAGGAGAGCTGCCGGGAGTCGTCTGAGGTCGGTGCGTACAGTCGGTACGCCGTTTGAGATTATTCGTTGATGCCGCAGGTTTCCCATACGGCCTTACTTCAAATGATTGTCAGTCATTACATACATAACGTATCTTTGTGGTTATTTCCTAGCCGGAAGTAGAATGCAGCATACAAGGACGTGGATGGGGGGGGTTATATTAATGGCTATGCAGATGTTTGCGCGATGTTGTCCTTCCAGATGTTGCTGCTAGTTCCCTCTGCCGAAATTGTTGGGCCAGCATAATTTCGCACCCATGTTTATTTTGCGAGTTGATATGCTATTGGGGGACCAACTTCCTTTTTTGCTGCTGCTGATCCCTGCATTGCCATACCAAAAGCTTTCAGAACCCTCTGGTATGTAATGCGCGAGCTGGAACAAGAGAAGAATAAAAAACCAATTCCGATAAATGCAGCCTCTGGCGGACCGGATAGATATGCATGTGTAAAGTAGTCATGGATCATCTCAACCTGGCTGGATGGGCGGGTCCACTGCTGCATGCTCTGCATGCTCATATATACGTGTTACGTTACCATACATTTGCGGGGGGCCTAAGCATGAAAGGGTTACAGTGTGCATGTGCGCCGTACAAGTCACACATTGTGAACCTTGTGAACAAAAGAGCTATATATCGTGAGGCAGGATACTGCTGTACGATCACGGAGCCCATGTATGAGCACAATATTCCATAATCCATAATTAAACACACCTACCGTGCAGCACGGATACCCCATGCATGATCTTGTTTGTTTACAACTTCAAGCACAAGTGTGAGTACTCTTTTGGCACTGTAGCAGGACCGCGAATCTCCACCTGTCGTACGCACCGTACGGCACATATGCTGTAGGGTCGCCCAGGCTCGAGCAAGCGTTACCATGACCTGCGGGCTGCTGCTGTCCCTCGGGAGCAACTAACTTCATATCCATGCACGTGTTCGTATGTATTTGAGTTATCATAAAACATGGCCAAATTATACGGGTGCGCTCTTGCCATGTAATAAAAGCACTGCATAATGTTTCCGCCGGAAAATGTCTTAAAGCTGTCCCGATTGCGGTACATTATGGGCTCGCTAGGCATGTAGAGAAGCTGTTGTGTGGAAGCCTTATGTGCGCCATATCACTGTCAGGCCACTGCTTGAGGTAAACCACCACCAAGTTGGGCACGTTATAGAGTGCATGAACCAGAGGAACCACTTATTCCTGATCTTCAACGTCCTCAACGCGCCATCACATCTGTTGTGTGTGTCCGTTCTTATCCAACCTTCCATTCCAATTTTGCCTTCCGTGCAATCAGTCCAGTCCATGTATGCATCCAAAGTAGAGCGTTCCATCCGGTCAAACTCAATCAGTGGTGGGAGTCCATGTAGTAGTCCTGCGCCATTTATTATCTGCAAGCCCTCCCCATCACCATCGCCATACCTCCCCTGCCTGTCTCGTACAAACTGGACTTCCAAATAAGGGCCCTACATACACTCATGTAAGACATGGAAATTGCGGAGGAGACCTAATAATACAGTGCCTTCAATAACATGATCTATGCTTTCGCCATCCACTTCACATGGACACAAGCCTCGTACATACCGTGAAGCAAGCACTGTGGCCAATAGTTTTTTAAAATTAATACCATCGGTAGCATCGGTGTCTCGGAACAATGGCGCGAAAGCTGTAGAGCAATGAATTAGTGGGTTGGCAGTTGGATGCAACGCTAAAGCGAATGAAACTGCTGCTCGTCCTAACTGCCGGAATATCACAACCGACGCCCTACACCTGACACTCGACGTTTCGTATACTTCTCAATGGCTCCAAAACAGGTACCGCGCATTGTTAATAAGAAGGCGAGGAAGTCTCCACCTCTCTCCATGCGTCCCCCGCATGCCTCAAGTCGCAGCCCCTTGCTAGCCGGTTCCTAGCGGCAGGTGACATGGTCAGTCAGGTCAAACCGGTGTCACCCACCCCTTCCCCGCTCACACGAAGAATGAAGAAGCAAGCAATCAATTATCACATCATGACGGCGAAACATAAAACACACGGTTGCATTCCGGTACACGTGTCAAATCCCTGCACATCCCCCTAAGCCCCCGACGTGTACAGGAGGATTCGAACCTCCCATCAGGTATATGTACTATACCCTGATGGCAGCCGACTGCCGTACACCCGCCCCAGGATAGTGAAACCCTGGAAAATCGTCATATCCCCGCCTCGGGCTTTTTTTAATGGCGGTTCCCTCCGGCGGCAAAAAGGGGATACGACAAAAACCGACAAAACCTAACCTGACGACTACCAACGCACCAGGTCACCATCACCTCACCAACAAGACCGCTCTGCCCACCACGATCACCCTAAGCCCCTTTCCCCCGGCACCCACACAAATCCAAAACATTCCGTCGGCCCTCCATGTATACACACACATTTGCACACATGCACACACGCACATGGACACATACACACACACACACACACGCACGCACACACACACACACACACACACACACGGCAGTACACACGCACACGCACACACACACACACACACACAGTACACACGCACACGCACACGGCAGATACACACACATGCACAAAACGAACCCTCCACCCTGCACAACCCCAAGCCAGCCAATCAAGTGTGCTGTACCCTTGCACCTGTGCTCCCGCCCAGGGTACCAGTAGTGGGAAACCGCAGCTGGGTCATGATGACGATGCAGACGCACCTATCACTGGGTCCCAGCCTCCATGCGCAGACACTCATAGGCCTCCTGCAGGAAGAGGAGGGGCTGACGCTGCTGCTGCTCAAAGTGCCGCTGGAACTTGAGCTGCTTGAGCATGTTGCGCTTCATGGCCCAATGAAGGCCATCCAGCTCGTGCACACTGATCTTCACATGGTCACCCAACCCGAAGAAAGCACGGGACCTTTGTGAGAGAGTGCTTACAGTGGTGCACGTAATGGCGTGCCCCACGCTGGGGTCTTGTGGCCCCTCTGCGCTGGTCCCCAGCGGTTCGGCCCCATCTGCATCGGCAACCGCCACTGCATCGTTTGCCACTGTCAACGACGCTGCCGGCTTATCCTCGTTTTGACCGTCGTCCCCATGGAACACGTCCATGCCATCTGCCACAATTATCGGCACGGACTTCTCCTCCTGCTCCTCCTCACCCTCCTCGCTCTTCTCCTCCTCCTCCTCGCTCTCCTCCTCCTCCTCACCCTCCTCCTCCTCGCTCTCCTCCTCCTCACCCTCCTCCTCCTCGCTCTCCTCCTCCTCACCCTCCTCCTCCTCGCTCTCCTCCTCCTCCTCCTCCTCCTCCTCGCTCTTCTCCTCCTCCTCCTCCTCCTCCTCCTCCTCCTCGCTCTTCTCCTCGCTCTTCTCCTCCTGCTCACCCTCCTCCTCACCCTCCTCCTCACCCTCCTTCCCCTCTTCCTCGTCCTCCTCCTCCACGTCCTCCTGATCCACCCCATCCTCCTCCCTATCCTCCGCCCCGTCCTTCTCCCAAGCTTGCACCCACCGGATCTGTACGTTACCATCAGTGTGAACCATGGATTCAGTATTGTCGACCTGCTGATCTTCCTGGCCCTGCTGGGTAGCGTCCTCGTCGCCTACTGCTACCGCAGCAGACGACATGTGCGCAGCCTCGTTGTCACGATCAGTTGCGCTGGAGATGTTAGGAGGTGCCATTCTCGTGGAAGCTGAAGCATCCTTCTGCTTCGGTTGAAGAGCTGTGGCTGAAGAAGTCGGCTCCTTCAGCACAGTCACCACCGAAGCAGAGAGATGCGTCGACGACCATCGAAAGTATGGAAACCAAATCGTTAACTTCTCCATAGGCAGCATCTCGCAAGCAAAGCTGCTGAATGCCGCAAGCGCAAAGATCAAGGTTCTGCGTGAAGAAGCAGGGCGGCGGGGCATAAAGACGCGTTGGGTGGCTGGGAATGTGGAACGCGAACCTGCCTAGCTGGTAGGTGAGCGAGGTCCTGCCTACTAATACCAACCTATCGATGTAATGCATGAAAACACAAAGAAATGGTCCATCTGAGTCAAGAAACTTGTTCTTCCGTCAAAGCAACTCAAGATGCTAACACCCATCGTCAACACAGCTCCCTAAAAACGAACATGATGATATCTTGAAAACATGGAATGCGCTGATGCACACAAGTTCAAGAAGAAATGGCAGACCATATCGTGCGTGCAACGCGACAAGCAACGACGAAATGTATGCATGTATGTCGTCTGATGACGCACACATCGTGACGCTTGCGGCTATCCAAAAGGCTGGGTTCAAGCCCTTAATCACATCAGTCGTATGTAAACTTATGTTTGTTAAGCTCTCTGACCAGGCGTACCTGAGAACTGCGTGGACACCACCCAAGGCCAGGTTCACAAGCAGGTTGGCAATACCAAGCCTCCATGGAGCTACGGCTGCCATGAAGATGGATTTCTCTAATAATGGCGGCCGAAGCTGGAACTGATGGTGAGCCTTATCGGCTGGACGAGTACCGGTAGTTGCAGCGATTAAAGTTAGGTTATTCCCAAATGAAAGCCGTAAAGCGTGAAAGCATAATAAGCACTGCAAGAATGCTCAAAATGCACACAATCGGTGACACAATTTATAGACTCTGGCCTGAAATCGGTTGAGATCAGTTGTATACGATACGGTAATAACGAAGCTTGCTGCGCTGAAACTCGACCGGCTAGCTAAGGGCCGGACATATATTTTTGCACTCAATCATATATTTTTCACACATACATATATATATATATATAATATATATATATATTTTTTTTAATGGATATTTTCATCTTGGCGATGGAGACCACCAGGGAGAATTGAGAACTGGCGAACTGGCGCGCGCGTCACTCCGGTGCGCACGTTGTTCCCCCAGTGTGCACTCCCCCGTGCGTGCGTCACTCCCCCACGTGCAAAGCAACCCGTGCACGCACCACTACTCCGCCGTTTGCGCACTGCTCCTCCCCGTGCATGTTGCTCCTCTGTGCGCTCTCGCTGCCCCTCCACGCAAGGGCAACGAACGCAGAACAACGAAGGATTGATGCGACCCGCACGTAAGAAGGCAAGGAGAAAGGTATGCTAGCTAGGGAGGGACCGGGAGGCTCCATCGCGTGTTCCTTTGCCTAAAAAAAGAAACGCATGCTTGGCTTCATGGTAGACTTCCCCCCTCCCTGGACCTCGCGCCCACGCACACCCACCAGCCGGCGCCGGGACAGAATATATATAACAAACCGTCCTCAACTGGGGGTGGTTCCGCGTGTGCAGCACGGCCTCACGCCATTCGAGATCGAAGGCACATAACATGCGTCGTCGAAGGCAAAACTCCGTAGCGATGTGGTTCCTGTATGTGCAGATGTCCGCCGAGCTAGTGCTAGTCCAACTCGATCGGCGCAATGCAGGGAGGCTTCACGCAGGTCATTCGCTCGTCGAATAAAGAAAGCAGCGCCACATTCACCAGAACCCTGTTTCATCTAGACGTATTGCTGCTGTTGTCGCCCGCTGCAGTGTGCATGCGATTTATGAAGATGGACGCCCAAGCTGGCCGTTGCGAAGCTGCTCAAGACAGCGGATGCGAAGCATGGACGAGACACGGCTGGCAAAAGCATGAGGGGGGAATGGTTCGACCCTAACAAGGAACGGGAAAATGGATATTCGTATCGGGCGTAGCTGTCTCCGTCGTAGCCGCTGCTACTTTTGTGTCAGCTATGGGGCGGTGGAATGCAGCTGCTTTACCAGCGTGCCGCAGCCGCTGTGGGGCCAGAGGATCCAATACCCCATTGCAATTAAATGCTAGCTTCAATGCGCCCACAGATGTGGCGCTGCCTAAACTCCCAGATGATACCCGCCGTGAATGGCACACCCTGGGGCAGGATGGGCATGGCCGTCCGCTTTGCCTGTACGGCACGTTTCCGACTTGGTTGTTGGCCCCTCTTGCAAAACCGCATCCTAAACGCTGATTGAGGTACCCCCTGCGGTACCCCGGAAGACATCAACAATTTCTATTTTTTTGTAAACGGAATGACGTACAACAGTACAACCGTGATAACGTGTGTTCACTTTGACGAGGAACATGGAAGCCATCCTTTCTGCGGCGCAGCGCACAGCTTCCACACCACCAGGCAACCGGCGATCCGCACCCAATTCCAACGCCTCTCTAACCTTCAAATCTCGCAAAAGGCACACCCCCACCCGCGCAGGACGGCCGACCACGAAGCCCTATCTGGTCCATCTTCTGCGCGTCCGCGTCTCAGAAGCAGGGGCCCCTAGGGGCCAGTTCGTCACTTAAAGCATCGATGGAGTCTCTCGACGGACTGATCAACCACAGTCCTCAGGCAGTGAAGCCCCTCTGTAACAAGCCGGGTCCTCAGGCATCCCCCCTAGGCGGGCTTTCCTCTCGGCCCTTGATGAGGGCCCTTGATAGGATACGGCAGCAAACCCCACCAGCAGCTCCCCAGATTGAGACTCGCAGGCGGTGCGCCGCACGCACTACTGCAGCAGTCGCCACATATATGCAACCCGGTAATGTCAACCAAAACCCTGATGCGGTATAACGCGATCCATGCCATCTACTTAGCCTTGTTGAGGGCCCCCATGAAACCTGCCGCGCCCTGGTGGCCCGCCAGTTCCCCTCTTGCGCCCATCCGGGCCCCCTGGCCCACCGAAAGATGGCGGTCCACCATGCTGTGGCGGCATTCCGCCGTAACCCTGTGGCGGCCCTCCACCATGCACCTGCGGCGGCCCTCCTATGCCGTACCCATGCTGGCCTCCTCCGTAAGGCCCGTCCCTGTAAGGCCCGTGGGGACCCGGGTACGGCGGCATGCCTGGCGGCGGCTGGCCGTGGCCTCCCGGGCCCATGTAATCCATAGGGCCGTGACCCATGGGTCCCCTTTTCATCGGCAGCTTATTCTGCATGAAGGAGCATTCCGGCGCCATGGGCACAGTGACATCGTGGGGGCTGTTCACTTTTTGAAGGACACACGCCGCGAAGAGGGAGCTGGCCTGAGGAAGGGACGTAAGGGAGGTTGCGAGTCTCGATGTGCATATTCTGTTATAACCGGTTGCGCTTGCCTGTGCTATCGTAATGGCAGAGCTTATTATGAACCAACACGCATGTTAAGTGATGGCAGAGCGGCGTTCATTCCCGGGTGGGTGAAGTTGCAAACTTAGGAGGTAATTAGGAAGACGTGCTACATTACCCCGGGGGACCCTCACGGCGTCAGCTGGTCGCAGAGTGGAGGTAGGAGGCCAGAGCGCAGCGCAGCGTGCGCATTGCAAATTCTATTCGTCAGAGCGGAATTCCAGCCCGGCCCGGCCCTCGATTCCCACTCGGTCCGTCTGGCGAGCCTGTTGCGCCTGTCCTTACCCCGCCTCGGATGGAGCAGAGGCCGGTCCATCAGAACTGGCTGGGGTGCACCTCCGTACCACTCCACCTGTACTTTGAGAGATCGAGGCCCCATGCCTTGGTTACTCTGAGTAGATAGGCCCCGAGCTTACCTTCTCCAGGCTGCTGGGTGGCTGCGGCGGAGGCTTTCCTTCAATTTGGTCCAGCTGCAGCGAGTGCAAGAAAAAGGGCTTGAAGTGCTTGAAAGGCGCGTCAATATCCTCCTGAAATAGGAGAGGGAGAGGGGGGAGGGAGGCAGCCCGGCATGATCCGTGTGGTGGAAAAGCGCGTGTGTGTATCACATTGGGAAGGAAAGCTGCGAGGGGAGGGACTCAGCACTGGTACGAGTGTGCACAGACGTGTGTGAAAGGGGCGGGCGAGGCCGAGAAGAAAGAGAAGGTATTGGCGGAGATATGAACCACGAACGTGTGTTGGCAGAGGGGCTGGAATCACGCGGTTGGGACGGAATCCTTCTGCAGTGCGTGGTGGCATGAGCACGCTGCAGCCTCCGGGAGCTTAACGTAAGCTCCACTTACTCCAAATCCCTCCATCAAATGGGAGGCCCCGCATAAATCGCCGCCTCTCATCTCATCTCATCTCATCACCTTTTCGAGGACTCGGTGAAGCTTATGAAGCTGTGAAGGCCCTGTGCACATCACCTGAGAAGGGAGGAAAAGATCAATTACATGGGTAGGTGATGGTGATTGTCCCACCGGTGTGGTGTTCATGGGTTGTGGGCGCACCTTCCACCTCCGTGCTAGTCTCAACATGGGGCTCCGGAACTCGGGTCGCCCCTCCAGGAGCCTGATCACACGGGGACCGCTGGTAAAGGTAGCAATGAAGTAGCCACCTGGAGGAGCGGCGCAGCGGCCAGGGGGGGGCAGCCCCGTTGGGGGCTGGTCTTGCGGTAAGGCACTTGCGCATGTGGGTTGGAGAGAGCTCATGTGACACCTCGCAGCTTGCGGCGCCCGGAAAGCACCCAGCGGCCAATTCAACATCAACTATCTCAAGCGCCTAACAAAAGGTGCCGGTGCCCTGGTAACATCATGCCGGGAATAAACCTCTTTCCAATAACCGAAACCGACTACCCAGATCACCCAATGACGTCTTCCAACAACACTGCGCGAACGCATAAATACACATAACCGGCGGTTCAAGTCACCCCGTGATCTGATCCAGCGCTCCGCTGAGGCTGAGGGTAACGCTGGCATTCCCGTAACTGGCCGGGGCCAGGCCGGGGCCACAGACAGATTCGCGGACGAACAAACTCTATTGCAATGGAAGGAAGCAGGTAGGGCGGAATGCGGTTCATGGATCCTGCAGGAAAGCGCGCGTCGTGCCGGCTTTCGCATAAACAAGCACCCTTCCGAAACCGAAGTGATGATCTGTACGGCATTATCGCTAGGTAGGCAGGTACCCCGTTACGAGCAGAGGCTGGCCGGTGTTAACAGAGCTGCGCTGGAGAAGTGCACGCGCAGATGAGGAATCGATCCAAAACGTGATACGAATACCTCCGCAATATTTACATTGTTAATTCAGATGGCGCGAAAGCTGTAGAGCAATGAATAAGTGGGTTGGCAGTTGGATGCAACACGAAAGCTAGCGAATGAAAGCGCTGCTCGTCCTAACTGCCGGAATATCACAACCGACGCCCTACACCTGACACTCGACGTTTCGTATACTTCTCAATGGCTCCAAAACAGGTACCGCGCATTGTTAATAAGAAGGCGAGGAAGTCTCCACCTCTCTCCATGCGTCCCCCGCATGCCTCAAGTCGCAGCCCCTTGCTAGCCGGTTCCTAGCGGCAGGTGACATGGTCAGTCAGGTCAAACCGGTGTCACCCACCCCTTCCCCGCTCACACGAAGAATGAAGAAGCAAGCAATCAATTATCACATCATGACGGCGAAACATAAAACACACGGTTGCATTCCGGTACACGTGTCAAATCCCTGCACATCCCCATAAGCCCCCGACGTGTACAGGAGGATTCGAACCTCCCATCAGGTATATGTACTATACCCTGATGGCAGCCGACTGCCGTACACCCGCCCCAGGATAATGAAACCCTGGAAAATCGTCATATCCCCGCCTCGGGCTTTTCTTAATGGCGGTTCCCTCCGGCGGCAAAAAGGGGATACGACAAAAACCGACAAAACCTAACCTGACGACTACCAACGCACCAGGTCACCATCACCTCACCAACAAAACCGCTCTGCCCACCACGATCACCCTAAGCCCCTTTCCCCCGGCACCCACACAAATCCAAAACATTCCGTCGGCCCTCCATGTATACACACACATTTGCACACATGCACACACGCACATGGACACACACACACACACACACACACACGCACGCACACACACGCACACACACACACAGCAGTACACACGCACACGCACACGGCAGATACACACACATGCACAAAACGAACCCTCCACCCTGCACAACCCCAAGCCAGCCAATCAAGCGTGCTGTACCCTTGCACCCCTGCTCCCGCCCAGGGTACCAGTAGTGGGAAACCGCAGCTGGGTCATGATGACGATGCAGACGCACTTATCACTGGGTCCCAGCCTCCATGCGCAGACACTCATAGGCCTCCTGCAGGAAGAGGAGGGGCTGACGCTGCTGCTGCTCAAAGTGCCGCTGGAACTTGAGCTGCTTGAGCATGTTGCGCTTCATGGCCCAATGAAGGCCATCCAGCTCGTGCACACTGATCTTCACATGGTCACCCAACCCGAAGAAAGCACGGGACCTTTGTGAGAGAGTGCTTACAGTGGTGCACGTAATGGCGTGCCCCATGCTGGGGTCTTGTGGCCCCTCTGCGCTGGTCCCCAGCGGTTCGGCCCCATCTGCATCGGCAACCGCCACTGCGTCGTTTGCCACTGTCAACGACGCTGCCGGCTTATCCTCGTTTTGACCGTCGTCCCCATGGAACACGTCCATGCCATCTGCCACAATTATCGGCACGGACTTCTCCTCCTGCTCCTCCTCACCCTGCTCGCTCTTCTCCTCCTCCTCCTCGCTCTTCTCCTCCTCCTCACCCTCCTCCTCCTCGCTCTCCTCCTCCTCACCCTCCTCCTCCTCGCTCTCCTCCTCCTTCTCGCTCTCCTCCTCCTCCTCGCTCTCCTCCTCCTCCTCACCCTCCTCCTCCTCGCTCTCCTCCTCCTCACCCTCCTCCTCCTCGCTCTCCTCCTCCTCATCCTCGCTCTTCTCCTCCACCTCCTCGCTCTCCTCCTCCTCCTCGCTCTCCTCCTCCTCCTCCTCACTCTCCTTCTCCTCCTTCCCCTCTTCCGCGTCCTCCTCCTCCACCTCCTCGCTCTCCTCCTCCTCCTCCTCCTCCTCCTCCTCCTCGCTCTTCTCCTCGCTCTTCTCCTCGCTCTTCTCCTCCTCCTCACCCTCCTCCCCACCCTCCTCCTCACCCTCCTTCCCCTCTTCCTCGTCCTCCTCCTCCACGTCCTCCTGATCCACCCCATCCTCCTCCCTATCCTTCGCCCCGTCCTTCTCCCAAGCTTGCACCCACCGGATCTGTACGTTACCATCAGTGTGAACCATGGATTCAGTATTGTCGACCTGCTGATCTTCCTGGCCCTGCTGGGTAGCGTCCTCGTCGCCTACTGCTACCGCAGCAGACGACATGTGCGCAGCCTCGTTGTCACGATCAGTTGCGCTGGAGATGTTAGGAGGTGCCATTCTCGCGGAAGCTGAAGCATCCTTCTGCTTCGGTTGAAGAGCTGTGGCTGAAGAAGTCGGCTCCTTCAGCACAGTCACCACCGAAGCAGAGAGATGCGTCGACGACCATCGAAAGTATGGAAACCAAATCGTAAACTTCTCCATAGGCAGCATCTCGCAAGCAAAGCTGCTGAATGCCGCAAGCGCAAAGATCAAGGTTCTGCGTGAAGAAGCAGGGCGGCGGGGCATAAAGACGCGTTGGGTGGCTGGGAATGTGGAACGCGAACCTGCCTAGCTGGTAGGTGAGCGAGGTCCTGCCTACTAATACCAACCTATCGATGTAATGCATGAAAACACAAAGAAATGGTCCATCTGAGTCAAGAAACTTGTTCTTCCGTCAAAGCAACTCAAGATGCTAACACCCATCGTCAACACAGCTCCCTAAAAACGAACATGATGATATCTTGAAAACATGGAATGCGCTGATGCACACAAGTTCAAGAAGAAATGGCAGACCATATCGTGCGTGCAACGCGACAAGCAACGACGAAATGTATGCATGTATGTCGTCTGATGACGCACACATCGTGACGCTTGCGGCTATCCAAAAGGCTGGGTTCAAGCCCTTAATCACATCAGTCGTATGTAAACTTATGTTTGTTAAGCTCTCTGACCAGGCGTACCTGAGAACTGCGTGGACACCACCCAAGGCCAGGTTCACAAGCAGGTTGGCAATACCAAGCCTCCATGGAGCTACGGCTGCCATGAAGATGGATTTCTCTAATAATGGCGGCCGAAGCTGGAACTGATGGCGAGCCTTATCGGCTGGACGAGTACCGGTAGTTGCAGCGATTAAAGTTAGGTTATTCGCAAAAGAAAGCCGTAAAGCGTGAAAGCATGATAAGCACTGCAAGAATGCTCAAAATGCATACAATCGGTGACACAATTTATAGACTCTGGCCTGAAATCGGTTGAGATCAGTTGTATACGATACGGTAATAACGAAACTTGCTGCGCTGAAACTGGACCGGCTAGCTAAGGGCCGCACATATGTATTTGCACTTGATCTTATATTTCTCACACATCTACCTATTCTAATGGACATTTTCATCTTGGCGTTCTATGAGGACCGAGTATGCCAAGGATTGCACGTCGCACGTCGCACGTCGCACGCATGTCCGTCCGGAGAATGGATTTTATGACTTACCGCCACGGACCCGGCCACCACGGTGGCGCCATGCCCTGCCAGTCACAAGAGTCTACGGGGCCGTCCAGAGACGCCTGCTGGACAGGTTCGAAGAGAACTGGAGAACTGGCGCGCGCGTCACTCTGGTGCGCACGTTGTTCCCCCAGTGTGCACTCCCCCGTGCGTGCGTCACTCCCCCGCGTGCAAAGCAACCCGTGCACGCACCACTACTCCGCCGTTTGCGCACTGCTCCTCCCCGTGCATGTTGCTCCTCTGTGCGCTCTCGCTGCCCCTCCACGCAAGGGCAACGAACGCAGAACAAGGATTGATGTGACCCGCACGTAAGAAGGCAAGGAGAAAGGTATCTGATGCTGGGCGCGTGTTTAAATCCAGGAAAGTCCGGTGTGGACTGCTGTGATTTCGGTTCTGAGCGATGGCCGGGTGGCGGGTTGCGGGCGGCAGGTAGGCGGCAAGGCAACGCCAAGAGGTCAATATTGTCGAATAGGATGAGGACGAGGAAGTGACACACACGCACGTCATCACGTCGGGAGCAGGGAGTCAGGTGGGGGAGCTGCGCCAAGATTGGGATTTTGGCTGCCATGGGGATCGTATCATATGGCGTTGGCCCCTTCGCTCCTGAGGCTCCAAGCAACCCGCTGGCGCAGATACCCCTGTGATGCAGCTGGCGACCGGGGTGTGTCCTGAGAAGGTAAAAAGGTATTGGAGATTGTGCAATAGAACGGATTCGTTGAAGGGGACAAAAATGCAACATATATGTGTGAGGGTGTGGGTGGGGAGGTGCGTGGGAAGTGCGGCGCCTGACTGAGCGGGCCCTCACTCGAAAGGATGCCTTCGTTGGGATGTAATGTTGGGTGCTATGGCTAGGCATGTTGATGAGTGATCGGATGGGGATAGCTGAGCCAATGTTTGTTTCTTCTGTTCAACCGTGCTGGAGTGAAGTTGGGTGGATTAAGTTGGGAGGTCCTCATGAGGACGAGGTGGTGGTGGGGTCGCGAGCTGTGAGAAGCAGACCCGTGCGGGATGTGAAATCCACGTGACGTCTGTGTTTGCTCGCTCCGTATCTTCTTCAATTTGCCCTCATCATAGCATTCGAATCGGCGGGCTGAAAAGGCCTAGCTGCACATGCTGAAGGGCTTTGCATGGCTTTCGTGTGTCAGTTCAAGGCGGCGAGGCAGCAGCAGCAGTATATGGGAAAGGCACCCACGTCATCGCGTTGCTGAGGAGTATTCTGCGTGTATGTCGGTGCAAGTGATGTAGGAGACTGCCTCTGGGATGGATGTCCTCCAGCAGCAGGTTGAGAGCAAGTCATTGCCGGGAATGGAAGTGTTTCTCTCGTATGCTTTCTCTCGTATGCTATCAAAACATCTGGCAGGATACATATTGGCCCGTGGCCAGGATTCCTTGCATGGCATCCTTGCGGGAGCGTAAAAGAGTTGGGACCTGTATTAGGCATTACATGTTGGCGGGGCGTATGTGGCATTAGGTACTGTTTTATTCAGTGGTGTTCCTGGATGATGAACGGATTCAATTTGCCTGCTCGCATGAGAAATGGAGGAAGGGCGACGGGAGGAAGGACAACATCATCCAAATGTTCAAACCGGGAAAAACAGGTGGAAACAGGTATATACCAGGGCTGCATTAAGAGCAGCGTATTCGGAAAGCTTAGCGCTTTCCCCGTATGGAAGACCGTACCGAGATGATCGCGCTCAGAATTTGAAGATGCGAAGATGTGAGGCTATGGTGGTAGGGAATCATCAAATGTCGTTCAGTACGATGGGATCCGATTTCCCTGTACGGCAAGTTCGGATACGCGTTGGATTTCTATCTCACGCGCGGTGCTTCACCGAATTGTTATTTCCCGACGGGATTAATTGCATTTGACCATGGGCGAGCAGGATTCGATCTCTTCGTTAATGTCGGGGATGGAGTAGTAGATAAGGTAGATGGGAGTCGAATCATCTTGACCCTTTACTGGCGATGGATGCGCCTGCTGGTGTGCTGGTGTAAGATGTCGACCTGTCGTGAAGCTCCAAGCTGCATCTCTATCTGATGATGTGAATGAGTTTGGAAATTATTGTGTGGTGCTTTCGCATTGTGTGTTTTGAGGACCGGTGCTTACAACCCATCACGTACCGACGACATTTTCACACGCACGTACGTACAGACGGATTCAGTCCAGGCGCACGAGGACGCATGCAGCAAAGCCCCATCTCGTTACCTTATGGTGTTCTCTTCGCATGCCATCCCTCGCTCCCTTGCATTCATGCCTCTCTCACGGCCTCCAACTTTGCATCTGGCGGACGACGGCAGCTGCACGCACGCTATGCTCGCGTCAGAAGTCGACGAGGGCGGTGGAATCTGAGTTCCCAGTTTCGATGACGGGGACAACGGCTCCAGGCATATTAGTCTGCCGTGGCCACGACTTCTTCGACGCTTTCACAGGAGAAAACAGGAATACACAGGTGCGGCAACAGCCTTGACCTGTCAACGACCTAACGAGTTGATCCCTCCCCTTCGTCTCCATTGCTTTCTTATTTAGTACCCCCCAAGGCTTGACGTTTTTACAGCAGGATCGTCGAGTTATTAGGCACCAGATTGTCTTGAAGTCAACAAGTTTATCATTCGGACCAACTCAGAACATAATGGGAGGGGACGTCGGTCAATGTCAAGGCTGGCGCTCAAAGCGCCAAAACGCAGCACAGGAAAGGACTGTTTACCAAATGTAGGCAGGACGCCGAGATGTGCGCAGCACAGCGGCAGCCAGGTGGGAGCGACGTATGGCAGTAATCTATCTGCTGCGTTGGAGAGCGATGGATATGCTGAGGTGGCAATATCAGAGCAGGATTTCTTAACCTAGAGAAACAAAGTCTGGCCCCGTGCAGGGGACCCCTGTCATACGGAAGGCAGCAGGGAGGGTACCAATCAAGAGTTGTACACAGGCAGCCACATAGTCCCCAACATTACCACCACCATATCGCCACCTTGCAAGCGGTCCGTCAAACCCTCCCTGTTGAGTCCCTGTCCCTGTCCCTGTTGAGTCCCGGACGGCAGGACATCCCTCCCTCCCTCCCCTCCCTCCCCTGCCATCTCCACCTCACCCTGCACCCACACCATCTGCTCATAGTGGAACATTGGCCACCTTGTTATGAAGGCCTTCGTGCGCCGGACCTTCTGACGTCGGGCAGAGGGCCGAAGGGGGGGGCACTATGAGGCAGCGCGGTATTGTACAGCACGGAGACAGCCCTACCCCAGAATGCCGGTGTCTAGCCAGATAGATAGAGCTTGCTACGTACAGGCTGCTACAGGCTCGCACGGACGGTCCAGCTAGCCAGCGGCAGCTAGTAGTATACATATCAAAGTATATGTACATGGCTTCGCGCTCTTGGCTTGCGCTTACCTGCTGATCGTCACTCTGGCTCTTCCGTAGTAAGCTCGGGCAAATAAAGGCACGGACCCGTGGGTCGGCTAGGCAACGCATGCATGGTTGACTCGATGCGGCTAGCTAGCTAGCTAGCTGTGACGGCCCGGACGACGACCCGGGCGGACGACGGATGGAGCAATACGTAATTATTATCTAGGGCCTCGCTGAACGATCCTGAATAAATACATACATTAGCGCTGAAACTAGGTGAACACATGCGCACGCGGGAGAAAACAACGCACCATGAAAGATCGTTCTTCGGTAATTAAATTAAGAACCCACCCGGTGGACCACGGTAACACGCATGCCTGCTTTCAAGGCTAGCTAGTTCATCATTCGATCGAGTGTCATCCCGCCCGCCCGTCATTATCTTATTAGTACATAGGATATTACATACATACACTAGACATACAGTTACTTAAAAGGCAATGGTAAAAAGCTGCAGGTGCATCGGTGCTACTGTATGCATGATTACATATTAGATAGGCAGGGGCGAGACTTTGTGTATGTATATATGTGTGTTTTGGGGGGGATTACCAGCTGATTATTGGAGACAGAGCGCGGACTACTGCTTGCGTACTTTGCATATCCAATACACAGATAGACACTTACAGATAAGAGTTATCAGCCCCGCTCCGCCCATATATTTTTTCGCGCTCACTCGGTTACATTAATCGTTCAGTGTCTTACTATTATAATATATAGATCGCCGTACGTAATAATAATAATATGTATATATAGAGAGAGATCAATCAGCAGGTACGTGCGTACGGTCCGTCATATATAAGTAGCTAGGCGCCGCACATACAGATCAGCCTCCCGATCAGCGAGAACACAGCTAAATAGCGCCCACGGATCCCCCTGTCTCACGAAACGCAGAACGAAGGGGCATAGCATAGCAGCAGGAACGACAACAACTAAGAACTGACAACTAACAACGTCTTATTAAGGAATACCGACGGCCTCAAGGGAGGATGGGGATGTACGGCTGTGGCTCGACGTGCACAACACGGTAGCCCCCAAAGCCGGACATCTGCAAGGCTAACGAATGGGAGCAATAAGGGCTGCGCTCGCGCTCCTCACCCCACATGATCCGCCGGTCAGAGCTGTAGTGATAAACGTCGGCTCTGACGTCCAAACAATCAAAAGTACTGTGCTGGACGAATCCTCGGCTGTCGTCCAGCTTGACAGTCGGGCGAACCGTGGCTTTGATGGGATGAGGGTGATTATTGCGCCGTTCAACAGCAGGCGGCGGGTTGCGAGGAGCAGCAGCCACACGCAGTCTGCGGTTGAGACCAGCCACCACTTCCATGAGTACTCCTACTGCCGCGATGGCAAGGATGGCGACGCAAGACTTCGCCCATAGTGAGGTCGTCCATACCAGGAAAACTGCCTTCAGGTGGAGACCTAATGCAATCGTCGCCCCAATTATCACAAAGCCGCCGGCAAGAGCGGTCAGAAGCTGATTAAGCTTGGGGACAGTAGTACCAAGAGCGACGCCCTGTTGTCTATCAAGAAGCTCTAGAGATACGAATGGTGACAGCATAACCCACGAGAGCATTACACTTGTAGCTTGCTGGTCATTAGTACTAAGATTCTGGGGGTTCGGTAGCATCTTCATCTTGAAGATGCGTAGCAGCTGGCCGAAAGTATTATTATTGTTATTGTTGTTGGCGGCGGCGACTCCGGCAGACTGTGAACAATGTTCCAGCAGGAGTAGTTCCTGAAGCACCGCAAAGAATAAGCATGCATGCATGTTAACATTGCATTATTCATTGATTAAAACTAGGAAAGTTAAAAGTAGCTCAGTGTTCAGCGCGCGTTCAAAACAACATACACCGGCCGCCTGCTATAACATTCATGCATGCACATACATACAGTGCTCACCTCCTGCTGCTGATGATCTGCTGTCTGCAGTGCCGCAGCTGGCGAGGAAGATGGAAGGCAGCAAGCTGCGATCATGATCATTATGACAGAGACGCGGACCATTTTGAGCGTGACTATATGGGGGTTCCTATGGTATATGGCACGTTTATGCACGCAAGTAGACGCAACTAACGAAGCTTGTGGGGCACGCAACAGGCGGCAGTGCGCGCGCCTGGCTATCTAATAAGTGGAGCTTTGCTGTATGTGAATGAACTGCAAAAGTTTAGTGGTAAGGCATATAACAGTTTGTAGTCACCAAAAGCTAGCAATTGCTGATAGTTTGCAAGGTGATGAACCTGATCAAAGGCCTTTGCGTCTTATATTACTTGGCCACAACTCCAGATCCGGGGAAGCAAGCAGTATCACGTCCATCCATATACATGTAGGTACATACATACAAACGAGCCGATGACACCTCCAATTCTTAGGCTATGTTATTCATACATCCAAATGTATGTATCTCTATTTTGCGTTGCCAGTCGTTCTTACCAGGCAGGGATTAAACGTCCGTCCCTCATTCCACCTTTTTGCTTGTGCGGCCACCCCAGCCCCAGACGGCCCCAGCCAGCAGCTAGCAGCGGATTAACGAATCAATGCATGCCTATGATGTTGCTTCTGCGTGTTGCCACCATCTTCGCCACCGCTACAACTAAGTGATGCCAGCGAGGTAGGTGTTGCAGGCAATCGTATACCGTGCATCGTGATACCATAAACCGGCTTGTTACACATCTGTGGGCGACTCGCCCTGCAAAGACGGCGTGTATGTATGCCCTGCCGTACAGAGCCTGTTAGGTGATACCGGACGCGGACTCGCACGCACGCACCATACGAGCATCACGCGGCCATCACATACATACACAGTAGTAGTTCGTTGTCACCGGGACCCCAAGCGAATGTGGTTGGCGAGTAGGCTCCTGCTGACGGATGGCGATGAAGGTTTTCGTAAAACTCCGGTTCGTTGGCAGCATGTGAAATAGTATCGATCCTCTTACAGCCTTTGTAGACAGCTGATGACGCGCCGCGCGCATGTGAACCACCCGGCGGAGCGGAAGTAAAGAAATCTCTTCGTCGATCGTGTCGTACATGCATGCATGTTCCGCTTGCGCGTGCATGTGTGCGCCATCAGGAGGACTCGGCGGCTTTGGCGTCGTCGCCGTCGTCGATTGCAGCAGTCTTGGCAGCAGCATCCGCCGGTGCATAGCGAGATACTGTAGTCGTCGCCGACCCAGATGTCGCCGCCAATCAACACCATGCATGGCGGCGGCTGTTCCCCGCCGCGTGCACGCGGGCACCGGAAATAATCGACTGCGTGGTCGCAGCAGCATGGAATAACATCTATCAGTAGGTTCGCTCGCTCATGGATTCCACCGACGGAGTCTCTGAGGGCACGGGAGGGCAGTTCTGGCGGCAGTGACAGGTAGGGCCTACGTGCGTACCGCCAATCAAGCTGACGCTGATTCGTCCCAGCACGCACCCTACCCGGAGGCACATGGTGGAGCGAGGCGGCGGCGCTGCACCGACACGCGTGACGCCCCCCCAACGTGGGCATCATCGCCATCGTGGAGGCTTCGCGGCGCTTGCTTGGCAGGGCGCCGGCAATGGTCGCAGCGCGGAACAATGCCCGTAGGCTCATCATCAATACCGCCGAGTCCCTGAGGGCGCGAGAGGGCAGCTCTGGCGGCGGCGACAGGCCTGCTACATGGCATGGCCGCCGCGGAGGCCCTCGTGCAGCTGGCCACCATTCAGGTGGGGGCCGCGGGAGGCACCACCATACATCGGGGGCAAATACAGGTACGTAGATATTTCAGTACTCCTGGTGTTATGGTGCGTTATGAACGAAGGACGGGCAGCAGTCTTCCTTCGCCACACCGCCACTTCGTATTATTAAGCTCTTATGTATGTGACGGCTTCCGTGTTCGCATGCATGTCCCTGCCAATGCGGGTCCGATATCTCAATGCCCTTCGACCCGACTCCGTTCTTTCGTCCCCGTGCGTGTTCGGTCCTGCTGCGTTTTATTCCCTTGCCCCATCATTCGATTTGCTTTAACACCTTTACATAGATCTTCATCTCCTTCATTAGTTCGTTCCGGGCACTGCTGTGCGCGGTCTAGAAATGTATGTCTCTGTATGTATGTGCGCATGCAGGTGTGTGTGTGTGTGTGTGTGTGTGTGTGTACGTCAGCAGGGTGCCGAATTGGTCCTGGCGAACGAACAACGGAAGGACTCTGTTATGTTGGCGGTGCGGAGCGAGAGGCTGTATGTGGAGATCATGTACCCCCCGCCCAGGAAAGGGGCCGCACAGGAATAATGAATTGACGGTCGACGCAGTCCGCCTGCGGCGGCGACTGATACGTGGATGGATCTTTCGAACGGAGTTGGGGAGCAACAGCACGGTACGATTTTATTATTATTGTTATCGTATATATTAAACCAATGAAGTTTTTAGGTCGAGAGTATAACATTCTCTAGTCTCCAGGTTGCATAATCATTCGGTGGATCATCACGATCGATTGAGGTTGGGTGCAAATATAGCAGTCCAAGGAATCGAATAGAGCACCAAATGATAGTCGTAATGTTCCTTCGTATTTGTATTAACGACGTCGGACGGGATTATTACCAGAAACGCAAAACAAGATAGACTTCGCACTGTATGTCTGCTTGATAGGCTCGCTCCGCTACGAACAAGGCAGCAGTACGAGCGAGACAAAGCTGTCGTCAAATAAATGCCCTCGTGCATAATAAGTTTGTAAGCCTTTCATCGCATCGCGGTGTAAATTATACATTTTAGGGCCCTAACTTAACTCGAGTGAGTCCGGCCGCGTTGAGCTCGATTCGGCTACATCTTGATATCCGCCACGGCAGGGTCAAGCATGGAGCCGTGCGATGCCCTCATTGTTGGCGCCGGGCCAGCAGGACTTGGCACGGCACTAATGTTGATTCGCCGTGGGCCATGGGAAAAGATCATCATCCTGGAGCAACGTCCGGCTATTGGTGAGTTCACCTCGGAAGGACCAGGAGGCGGACTCGTCCACGAAAGGTCACGAAATGCCAGGGCCGATGTAGCGAGATGTAGCCGTCAAGGCCGATGTAGCCGTCAGGGTAGGCGCTTGCTGAGCTTTACTAGGCGTCCTGGTGTTCCTGAACGGCACCATTTAGGTTTGGCTCTGATTCGCAGCAGCCAAGGCGCATGAAGGCGCATGCCAATCACGCACGCGCGAAGTACACGGGTAATGTATGCCGCCGGCGCTTTCTGGGCCGCGCTTTCCCGACCTTACACATGTCGCCCGGCCAATAGCTGCACGTCACACATCACATATTTTATGCAGATGCGGAGGAGCTACATAAGTCCTACGTATACAAGATCGATGCACGCGGCCGCTCCCTGACCGATTCCGCGGGCCTTTCCGAAGCCGTGAAGGAAGCCGGTATGGTGAGCTCGACCGTGCCCTGTACGCACGTGCGTCCGGACGGAACCACCATCACACTGCCGTTTTTCAGCAAGGTAAGAGCCCGCCCAGCTGCTGATGCAATTACGGACATGATCTCCGAAACCGTCTCTGCTAGGGGAGCGGCTCTCTCTGGTCTCTCAGGAACGGCTGCCCAACACGAGATGTCGGTTTCCGCCTTTTTCCTCGGAAGTATATGAAGATTGACGTGGCGCCCGTATTATAATATATAGAGAGTACATATAGATAGAAAGGTAGATACATAGGTAGATAGGTAAGTAGGTAGGTGGGTGGATAAATGCATTTCTCCAGCTGGTGTGCCCTTTTGGTAATAGTATATTATCTTTCGCCGGGTGTTCGCCGGGCAGCATGGTGTCGCTGATGGAGGTCATCTTTATCTTTAGGCAAATGACGGTGACATCTCACAACACTCCTTCCTTCGCACCTGCCGCCTCACGGCCACGCGGGCTGCCGGGCGGCGATATGTACGGATCACATGCATCTTCGACAGGGCAACGAACAACACGATGTGTTCATCACTCGCAGTGGCCTCCTCAAAATCATGTACGAAGGTCTGGCTAAGGCGGCGCAACAGGGCCGCGTACGGCTCATCTGTAACACACGCTTAGCTGGGATCCAGCTCAAAAAGGATAGCGCCGCAATCGCACCGATTATTGTACGTGCTGTCGACGCGGCCGGCGGTGACGGCAAAGAGATGTGTTTCGCCCCTCGGCTGTTGGTGGGCGCTGACGGCATGAACAGCGCGGTGCGCCGTGCGCTGGTGGACTGGGCGCCCACTTCGGGCTTGCCCGCTGACCACTTCGCCCCCGTCGTGCTCAACTCGCCATCCGCCGGCCTCAGCTTCAAGGTGCTGCAACTGCCGCCGAACCCACCCCTCCGGAAGCCGCCAGCTCGGTCTTCAGGACCTACTCCTGCTCACTCTGTTCGCGACGCCGCCGCCATCACCAACAATCCAAACCTGGACAGCGGCATTCAGGGCGACGGAGACGGCAACAGTATCGAGGTCTTGAGCAATCAGAAATTTTTCCGGGTACTCGGTGTCGATGCCCCGCCTAACCGCATCCTGCGCTTGGGCTTGTTACCTGTTAAGGACAGTAAAGCACCTCGCACTGCCAATATCATTAAGCCAACCGACCATGTGTTTTGGACCCTCACCACGGGACCTCAGCTGGGGGCGTTTCTGCAGGTAATAAGGGCTCCTTCAGAGCGAGGGGAGGATAGCTGGACCTTAATCAATAGCGCACGATGATAGGCGCTCAGCGCCAATCTCCCCGGCCGCGAACAAATGCGGGGATGGACATCAAAGCCGTGATTAAAATGACTACCTTGAATCGCTCCCTGTTCGGTTATTACTGTCGGTCACTTGGCTGTGGGATGGGCTAGGGCCTTGAAAGGTACTCGATTTGACTCCGCGATGCGTCCAGTCCAGCCTGTAACTCGTCCGCGGGTTGTAGGAAGGGATCCTACCAACCAAGGGCTTGAATAGCTGATCTAAGCTCCAGAACACGGCTCGGCAAAGGGCTTGGCAGGACTAATCCGTTACAAATCGGTAAGAGAGACGAAAGAAAGGTTGATTCAAAGTTCGGTCTTTTACGCTCAAGAAGTACTAAACGCTTCTAGAGCCAAGTGACAAAGTTCACTTGCTCTGCTAGCCATAATATACCTATTCGACTGCTGATGCCGTACACGTCATCGCGACAGTCGAAAGGTCCAAAGCGCATCACAACGAAATCCGAAAACTACATCAGGTAGAATATGCGAAATTGATCCACACGAAATAAACAATTGGGAAACAACGGCCAAATTGATACTGTCGTCCTACCTGCCATATTATCCTGTCGTACAACTAATTTGCTATAAAGACCAGGCCCGGCCCGGCCATTTCCCAAACATTCTTGATTCAGCCGTTCCGAATGGGCCAATTGTCTGGTCCCCTAAGCCCCAATTACTTCGTTATGCTGCGTCATTCTTACTATGGCCTGAGCACCGCATGCCGCCGGCCACCATGTTACCTATCATGTTCGGTTACTTAATCCGTCGTGACAGCCCCGTTGGCCTACTTTTGCGTAAGGTTTTTATGTTTGGTCGTGCATTAGGTTGCGGGCTTATCAGGTCTTTTTTTCTGGGAGCACCCATGCGGCGGTGTGTGGCGGTCTGGCATCTCTCACACCTTGAGTTCCCGAGCCCGGGCGATATCTCGAGATCCCTCTGACGAGCTTGCTTGTGTTCCAGCCCTCACCGCTGTTATCTCCCTGCTGCAACCCTCCGGCACACAGGAGTCCTTTCCTCAGCTGGATATCTCCGCCCTGTTCACAGAGGAGCAGCTGCAAGCCGTGGCGACGTCAGGAGCCGGAGTGTTCCCGCGGCCCCAGTACCTGAAACACTTCACCGCTGCACTGCCGCAGAGCCGCCGCAGCAGCAGCACCCTCTCCAGCACGGCGGATGGCCCCGCCCCCGCCGAGGGGCCCTGCTGTGGCGTGGCGCTGGTGGGAGATGCGGTGCACTGCTTTCCCCCCGACCTTGGTCAGGGGGTCAACAGCGCTATGCAGGACGTGGTGGGACTGGCGCAGGTGCGTGCACTGCGTCCTGAAGGGTTTGAATCACGACAAGGATGACATGCAGCCGCCTTCACTCATGCGGGTCAGGGACCGCCCTCAGCATTCGCGCCACAAAGGACATGTCAACGGCTATCCATAGACGGACGTGGCTGTTTAAATACTAGGCGGTGCCAAATCGATGGTATGTTGCTGCCGAATCAGGCTCTTGACGAAGGGGATGGTGACCTGGCACGAGCGCTGCCGCTGTATGAGACCCGCCGGGCGCCCGAGGCCGCAGCATTGACGGAGCTTGTAACCTTCGGAGCGCCGTACCAGGTTCGTACCAGGTTCGTATTTTACACATGATTATCTAAGTTACGGAGTATGGCAATACAGCGAAAGGAAAGAGTGTCCTCTTTACCCGGGTGGATGACATCATCTTACATAAGCGAGCAGAGGCCCACCAAACCCGATATAGAGGTGGCTGATGAATCCATCTGTCCCGCCGTACCTGCCGCAACCCCAGTACGCCCAGGACGTGTGGGGCCACTATTTGTGGCAAGCCAACATCCGATTCCGTGCCTTCATGGCGAAGCTGGCCCCCTGGGCGTTCTCGCCGCAAACTTTCCAATTGATCCAGTGCACCGAATTAATGAGCTATGTGCAGGTGCGTGCGTGTACTCTAGGGACGTACGATTGTACGAAAGTGCTCCCTTGAGGTCAGGATAGGCATAGTCACCTGGCATGTGCGTGTAGCCTAGCCAGCTTTTCTTTTTCTAAGACTTTTAAGGCGGGCCATGCATGATGCGTTTATTTTTTCACAGCTTCCACACATTTAATGAGATGCATGATCGTAGTACGCTGGTTAGGTGTACGATAATGTCGTGCAGTCATCCTTTCATTTCATTAGTGCGTGAGTGCAGCGCTAGTGCGATCAAGGGAAAAACACAACTCACTTGAGCGGTGGCCAATTACCATAAGGAGTCCTCCGATTTATTGTAGACATGCATTATCGTGCACGTACTTGTGCGCGTCGAGCTGTGCCTTACCTCTGCTGTGCGTCCTGCCTGATTTCGTTGCTTTTCGATTGTGGGATGAAACACTCGATCCCATTACTGCTGCCCGCGTTCGATCGGGCTGATCGATGCTGAGCGGCATTCCTGATTACCTAGCTGCCGGCTGCCGTGCGCAGATCCGGAGTCTTGTTCACGCCACCACCCAGAGGTTGTGGGCGCTGGGTCTGACGGTGGCGACGGCAGTTGTGGCGATTGCCATCCACAGCTTCGCAGCGGTTGGATCGTGATGGTACGTAGAGCCACCAGGACGCCCTCCGTCTATCTACGGTTGCGGTCTTCATCTGGCATTGGTGGCGATCCAAGCGCATCCTTGTGTACGAATGAACCCGAAAGTTGAGAGAATCGCCCTTGGCCCTGAGGGAAGTCGAAGTTGTCGGTGGAAGGTGAATGCAGTTTCTAAAGATGGTATTGAGTTCTGCGGGAGTATTTGCCTATGGTGTAGCAACAGCGATCACGCACATTGGAGAGTTGGCCAAGGTGGTGAAGGTTGGACGGGCCCCAGAACGATGGGTTTTGACTGATGGAGGGTTTTGGCGAGATGGAAAGCAGGACAGTGAAAGCGAAAGAAAAAGGCAAGGATGTGGTGACACGAATGCACTGAAGGACTAGGCTACCAGCCAGTACTGTTAAGCGGCGAGGAAACGGTGTGTGAAGATGCATGCTTGCAGTGTGGGAGACGCACTCCAGTAGAGTAGCGACAGCATTAGGGATCACAGAGGGATTCCGGCGCAGTGATGGGGAGCGGCGGTGATATGGACGAGATTGGGAGGGCGGGAGGACTGTAGCTATGACGCACTTCAGCTCTTCAAAAGCTTGCTGACATTCCGGAGTCCAAGCATCCAGCGAATTGAGAGCACCATTGCGAGTCAAGTCTGTGAGCGGGGCCACAAGGACAAAGTACTGCTTGATGAACTTACATAAACAGTTGGTTAAGCCGAGGAACTTATGCAGCTCCTGCCTGGAGGTTCTGAGGTGCAGGCCAATCACAAGCCACGGCTACCTTCCACTAGTGCTTTGGCGCCTTTGTGCTTTAATACCTAAGAACGGACGCGGTGTCCTTCCAGATCCTAATTGCGTTGAGCCTCCATTGTCAGCGGCTGCTCTGCAGCAGCAGGTGCTGGGTCAGGTTGCAATGTCGACGTCGACCTCACTGTCGTGTCGCTAGCTGGCTCAGGTGAGTCGGTTGAGGTCCATCAACCTCTTTCATCAACCCCTCTTTTCATTAAGCCTACATTGATAGCAAACGAACATATGGTGTTCTTCGTTCGTGCCGTTCACACCCCAACCCTTCCATCCTAGCTAGCAGGTCCTCACTAACGACACAGCATCAGTCGGTGACCGCCGGTAGCGAAAATGCTCAGGTGAATTTCTCGTCATGCATTCTCACTGCCGGCCATATTTACACGTGACAGCTCGGATTAGTTCTCGGTACTTTATTGCCAGAGGCCCATAAATCTGGGCCAAACCCTACTCCACTGCACTGGACGCTCTCAAGCAATCATCCCAGTCGACTCGATTGACACGTATTTAACGGGTTCCCCTTCCTCTCCACGTCCTCCTCCACCCTCTGAAGTGCAGCTACCCATCCCCTCCTTACACCGCGCTCATTCTCGTCGCTGGTGGTGGTGGTGCTAGTGGTGGTGGTGGTGGTGGTGGTGGAAGTATTCTGATTGGATGTGTGCCAGCCGCCGCTCCAACCCCGCTAGCGTCCATTCATATGCCATGCCGCCGTATTCCCGATTCCAGATGAAGGCCCGATAGTACTTTGCCAACCCCAGCCTCAACTTCGCGAGCTGGTCCTCGGTGTAGGTCCGCAATAGCTCCACCATGTGCGGCACGTCTGCCAACCGCATTCGCACGGAAAACTCCTCATACGGCAGGAAATCCTGTGATCACCGTACGCACAGGGGTGAGAAAACGAAAGGGGAGAAAGGATTCGGCCAATTTTACAAACCCACACGCAGGTCACGTCCAACTCCACCTCCCAACTGCTGTGCTGGTCCCGGCAAGTCTCGTCTCGTCTGTGTTCCCTCCCATTCGCCCTACCTCAAATGGCTGATACACATTGTCCTGGATGATTAACGGGATGCAGCCGTACTCAATAGCTTGGACCAGCCGCAAACCCCACCCGTAACCATAGCTGCGGGAGGTGGGGGAAAGAGCATTCGTAAGTAGAAGGGTTAGGTGGGGAAGCGCGAGCAAATGGCAGACGGCGGGCAACGTCGGACACCAAAGCCACGGGTCGCGGGAGGGGCCAGGGGCTCAACGCAAAGGAAGACGCACAGTGAGGCCATGTGGGGGTTCTATTTCGTGGGCGCACAAGCACGAGGCGGTTCGCCAGAATTTCTTCGCACAAGTAAGCATGCATGGACGGACGGACTGCTGGCGAACGCACGCCGACTGGAGGCCCTCCTACTAGGAGTGGTCGCCATCCTACTGAGTTACTTTCCTTGCAGCGAGGCAAGGCTAGCTGGGGTGAAAGAGGCGCCTTCCTTACCACAACGGAGCTGCATGACCAACACGAGAAACGCCATGACCTCACACCTGTAACGATATGCGGCCTATCACTGCCTTCCCCCAATCTTTCTCCCGCCTCCCCGTTCCATGAGACCGCACTTTGCTGCGCAGCTACATCTGCCTGCGCAAAACATCCGGCGAAGCTTATCCTAAATGAGCAGCGGCCTCGCCGAGATTCAAATCCGACAAGTAAACGCTTTTTTCCTCGTGCAATGCCAGCCACCCGCTGGCCATTGGCCACCACTACGTTTCTTTCTCGTCTTCTCGCGCCAGGACTGTGAGCCCCGCTTACGGTGCGATGCAGAACTTGGACGTTTGCAGCAAGTCGCGGTAGTTCGTTGTCCGCCCCTCCACGAACTCCACATCAGGGGGCTTGTGGCTTAGGGAGCTTAGCAACTTCTTAATGGCCTAAGAAGGAGAGGAAACAGAGAAGGAAGCTGGATGGGTGTCGGAACGGTCGTTGAGGCAGTATGGCAGCTGTGAAATAGGATTTCTAGGTGCGGACAGGCTCCGACCATATAGGGATCCTTGAGCTCTCCCCTCTCTCCCCCTCGCTAATCTCAAACGCACCCGTATGCCAGCAGCTCTTTTCGTTACCCTGCCGTATTTCCCGTACCCTAGTCCCTCACACCAACCTGTCGTACACCCCCACTGTATTCGGTTCCGTCTCCGACTCCGCCAGCGAAGAAGAACAGCAGCGTCCGATTGCCGTCATAACCCCGATTGGCCACCAGCCACTGTTGGAAGGGCACACGGGACGGGTGTCATAGAAGCGAATCCCGTACGAAGGCGAAAGGGGGCTCAGACAGGTGGGGAGCTGCATCAGCAGGTCCTGGGCTAGGACAGGTGGAGGTAGGACATTCGGTCCTCGGTGTGAAGCGGATTAGGAGCAAGAGAAAGTATCATTCGCAGGAGTAGAGCTCCGGTTAGCCACCATCAACCGGAGCTGTCGCCCGGAGATGCGAGGGCTTTGGAACAGATTTGTAGCCACCTCCCCCTTCACCCGACCTCGCCCCCACATCTCTCTCCCCTTCAGTAACCCTTATTACTTTACCCTTATTACTTTACCCTTATTACTTTACCCTTATTACTTTACCCTTATTACTTTGCCCTTATTACTGCGCCATGCAGTGCAATGAGGCCCCCGTTTCAGGAGCACATCCCGCATGGTGTCCCACCTGGTAATAGGCCTCCGTACCCGAAGGCAGAAGATCAAGGAACATGTTCAGCGGCGGCACGATCAGATCTCGTTTAACCTGGAGGCGGTTAACGGGTTGAACGGGTGGTTAGAGGCTCGCAGTCTTGGGAAACCGAAGCTGGGGTTGCTTCGTGTGGATAGTTGGATTGATATAGTGGGCGAGCCCCTCACATGGGAGGTGAAGGAAACATTTCGTATCCTCTCTCTCTCTCTCTCTCTCTCTCTCTCTCTCTCTCTCTCTCTCTCTCTCTCTCTCTCTCTCACACACACACACACACACACACACACACACACACACACACACACACACACACATACACACCCGCACTCACTTGCACGCAGGCGTATTCGCTGTTCGGCACTCCCTGCCAGGTGATACCCCGGCGCTGCATGCCGAAGTGGACTAACTTGATGCAGCTGTCCTGCATCCATCGAGGAATGCTGCAGGTGCCCCGGTCACCCGTCATAAAGTAAAAATGGTCCCGACCACCTGCCGATGGAGAGGGAGGGGGCGACCAGAAGTGCCCGCGGAACCCCGGACGGCAAAAAGGAGTTACAGCGCGGTGAGAGGGTGCATATTTACCACTGTTTGTTCCCGCCTTCAATAAATCCGTCACGTCCCCCGAGCTGAAAATTCAGACACAGCATACAACCCGTAGTCTCCGACTTCCTCTCCTGTGGCGTCGCCATTACAAAGCAGACGAGCAGGGCCCCGCCGTCCTTTGGACGCTGCAAATGTTTTTCCTCGGACGTACAAAAACACAACCACGACCTGCATCCACACGCATAATCAATACGAACGAGGCCAAGGCAGGCAGACGGTGCTTGTGTCGTCCCCCTTGCCCGTGTCGCCAGCCGGACACTCACCGGTGCGGTTGTAAAAGGGCCAGTTCTTGCGGATGTAGTCAAGAACCAGGGTGGCCTGGGGCACCGGGTCCCGCACATTGCCGATGTAAAAGTAGAGCAACATGGGGACGTAAAACAGGTTGGCCTCGTAGGGATTTTCTGCAATCGTTGCGATGGGGCATCGATAGTTAACAGCTATGCCGGGGCTGGTCTTGCTGGGGGGGAGGGGGAGGGGGATTTAGGTAAGCAACTGAGTGTTGAGGTGAGTATCTGATACGTTGGATACGGGTTGAGGAGCTGGCTTTATTTTCAGGCAAACCGGATCGGAAGGTTCGACTCTGCTGTCCCTTGATGGGCGCGGGGCAATGTTGGCTGTTCGGCGAAGGAGAAAGACGAGCCGTCGGCGTTCCTTTGACCGTAAGAAGGTCGTAAGAAGTTCGGTGCAATGCTTAAGCCGAAGACATCCTCTCCCTACCTGTCCGTACAGCATTATCCTCCAGGAAGTACAACATGAAGTACTCGTACGCCTTGTACATTGCATCGCGGCCAAAATGACCATCGTTGTACTCGTACCTGATTAGGCAACAGCGGCAGATAGACGCAGCCGAATCGGCGGTTGTTGAGGCTCACAATCCAGTCCATGACCCGCACAGGGACCGGAGCGCAATGCCCCCTAGTCGTGGCGGAGTACGCAGCTGGGTGGCATGAGTAGCCTTCGACGGCGGAACAGCTCCAACCAGAATCTGACAATAAGAGGAGTACATCGAATCTGACGATATCAGCAAAATGTCCCGATTCTTGAAGCGCTTTTTAAAACCCTTTCGTTATTCCTTCCTTCTTTGCGACCAGCCGGTAGGACGTTCCCCCCCGTGCCGCGCCGGCCTCACTTACGGGAAAGCGATGTCCCAGGGCAGATCGTACATGTAAATTTTGAGCTTGGAGCGTGCTCTGGGCGACCGTAGCGGCATTATCGGCATGGCGACAGCGGAATGGGAGTGAGTCACACGGACTGCATGCAGGACGGGGTTGGCGCGCTTTGCAAGACGGGCCATGAACATGTCATGGACGAGGGCTAGTAGCGGGACGACCGGTCCGTTGCTGAAAGAGGGTCCGGCGGAACACAGCAAAGCCAAATGCGATTTCCAACCTCTATGCCCCCCTACGTGTAACTGGGTCAACCAGTGACACAGGAAGTCGTAAAAGGGGTGAGGAGTCGCGCTTACGTTGGCGGTGCAGGACCCTGCACCGCCCTCACACATGCTGTCCCCAGTCGATACCCGGCAGCCCCGAATCCCTCTGTGGTCCCTCCCATCCCGTCGCATCGGCTCCGCTCGGTTGTCCACCTCCCCTGTTCCCCCACCTGCACCTCACCTGAGGTCCGGGAACAACCCTGGAGTGGCTGGCTGGTAGGCGGTAGTGCGGTGGCAACCGAACCCGAAGTACCCGGGCTGGCAGTGGCAAAATCCGCTGCGACACCGCCCCCGGCCGCCGCATGTGGGGCTGAACCAGCAGGCCTCACTATCATCCTCCTGCGCGTACATGCATGCGTTGGGGTGTATTGTTGGGTTGTGGGTGCGACAACCAACGTGATCCTTTTTTCCTGCCTAACTCCGCCCGACAAAAACCCTTAGTCCTTAGTCCTGCTCTCTTTGCGATCGCAGCTCCCCCCCTCCACTTGCCCTCGCCCCTCTCCTCCTCTCTCTCACCACCTCACAGCTGGTTCCTTTGAATCCCTTCCTGCACAGGCACTGCGGGGCGTCCCCATGTTGCCACTTGAAGCACACACCCCGGCCATTGGAACACTGGTTGGGGCATTGCTCCAGGGGGTACACGTTGTGGCCACCTTCCCAGTTGGAGAACCCCACCAGGTTGGGGGAGAGCTCCAGGGACGAGCTGTAGGCCTCGCCCTGCGAAGAGAAGAGGGGGCATTCAAAAACTGGAAATCTAAACAAAAAAGACACCTTCCGTATAACGCGATTCGCTCGGAGGCCGGAAGGTCAAAACATGCGTAATCTGGGCCCCATGGACCCAAATTAGGTCAGTGGGGTCAAGTCAAGAAAAAGAGGCCCCGATTGAAAGTGGAAAACGAACCAAGTTGATGTGTTACACATGCTTCATAATAATCCGCATACGTCACGCCGTCGCTCCTTTCCGCATCCTGCAAGCCATGTCTCTATCTTGTTTCGTGCTCTCCACCTCAGGCAACGACTGTCCTGTTCACTCACCTCCCGCGGGAAGTGCTGATACCAGGTGGTTTCGGAGGCGAAGTTCTCCGGCAGGCGTGAACCAAACGCCGGGTTGGGGTTCTTCGCTAACCAACAGTGCGCATCCCACATGAACTGCCCCAACTCATGCGTGCAGAAACTCGACTGGAGTGCGCCCCCACAATATAGCCGCTGGCAAGTCTGATAGCATTGGCAGCTCTTGGGCCATAGGGTGCCGCAGGACCCTGGGTCAGGCCAAGGGAACAGAAGAGATGGCCAGGGCAATAAAGGCAGGCTGTGTTTAATGCGCAGTTTTACACATGCTAATATGGGGCTCGGACAGTTTGGGATGGTTAAATGCTCCATGGTGCCTATAGGTTGTCGGATCGTGTCATAGCGGCGCGTCTATAAACTGTCTGCAGCAGGTCTTGCGGATGGCTAGCAAGGGCAGCAGGATCGCAATAACCATATCCGGAGTAATCCAATCCAGGTGATTATTGCAGGAATTGCTTCACTTCTTGGACGACTTATCAGCCGGTCCTTCTCCATGCCCTTTCTAGTCGAATTCATGTGTGGCTGGGGCCCCTCATAACCAACCCGTCCGGAGGCACGAAACCCATCAGGAAGCCGCGATTGCTGTGGTATTGCCTAGCTTCATAAATCCCCATCATGAACACTTCACTGGTAATGCTGACTGACCTGGATCGTCCGGGGTCTGTCTGCAAGCGGACATGCGGTCAACCTCGCACGCTGGCCCTGGGGACCGCATTGGTTGTGATGCAGTGCAATGAAGTATTATTCCACGTGCTGTAGGTTCAGGAACTCAGTTTCCGTGTCAACAAGGACCTGCAACGTACCTGTATAGCCCCAGGGGCATTCGCACTGCCCAGTCTCAGCATTGCAGTTTCCGCGATTAGTACACCCAGGTGCACATTCTTTCTTCACTTGTGACACTGCTTCATTAGTACAGAGCGCACGACGTATGACCACCAGCAATACGATCAATGAAATGGCCCCCCATTTGGTACAATTCATTCTGAATTATCAAATATGAATAGGGGCGCGTGGAATGGAATCCTAACAGCTAACATTCCTAAGTAAAGATGAAGCTTTATGTTGAACAACCATCGCTATTTCGAGTTGATGACTTCATACTTTACTTTGTGATATAACTGTCATAGTCAATACGCTATGGTCTTGTCAAAGACACGACATGATGAACTGCATCGTGGCTTGGTTGAAACTAACTGAAAACCGCCGAGGTAACCCTGCGACGGTCCGGACTCCAGCGTCCAGAGGCAGACTGAGTCAAGAGATGTGCAGACGCTGTGTGTCTTCTGTAGGTCGCCTGAATCAAAAGCGGCAAGATCACCATAATCCGTCCAATGTGCCTTTCTGCACTTTCTGCAGCGCGCTTGCATAGTGAATTGCTCCTGACAGCTTAAGCAAATTTTTAAAGACCAACACTGTTCGCAAAGTATCATATAACTCCATTTTTACGCTGGTCTTACCCGGCCGGGACTGAGAGGCGGTGTAGCACCACCAACTGCGATTTATGGGCAACCTTCCGCCATGTATTGACGGTTTTCCGCAAGTTCTTTATGAAGGGGCTTTGGGGGCTTTCGGAGCCATCATTCAGCCAGTTATGTTTTCATCTGTGGTGGTTGGCTGCTTGGGCTCATTTCGAGACGTTTCGAGCTTTCAACCGGTATGTCCTGGACGACATTTTTGGTAGGATTCGTCCATTGGCTTCGAGGTTTGTCCCTGGTCTTCTATGGCCTTGTAACCCGCGCATTATGCATTACCCGGTACCACCGCTCAACAATGTTCCGACCCTCTTGACGACAGCATCCACTCGCAATTACCAGGAAAGTGCTAGACCAATTTTAGGACAAGCACATAGCTCCCTGTGTTCCAATATGCGAAAGCGTTACGAAACACAATGTTCCCTGCGCTCACATGAGTCGACATAGGTGATATGAACTGTCTTTTCAGGATGTGCTACAGAGTTGGCCTTCGCTTGCAACGACTTCAGCCCAGCAAGTGTACAAAAAGGTCAACCCTACACGATCAACAAGACCACGGACCACAACAAGGACCGCAGGAGTTTAACCGCAGACGTATCCAGTTGGCTGTCCTGATTGTCCCCCCAACGTATACGGCAGAACCAAGCCGTGCAGCTTAGACACGCACGCATTGCTATCTCCCCGTCGGGAGGGCAGGTGCGCCCGGTGGTGGCGGCATGCCCGGCGGCGGGCCCATCCCGTATCCTGGTGGTGGCGGCGGCGGCATGCCAGGCGGTGGGCCCATGCCGTAGCCTTGCGGCGGCGGCGGTGGCGCACCGTACCCTGGTGGTGGCGGTGGCGGCATGTTTGGCGGCGGCTGCATGCCATACATCGGCGGTGGCGGCATGCCGTAGGGTGCTGGTGGAGGAGGCGGCATGCCGTAAGGTCCCTGTTGTACATAAACATAGGGAATATAGGTATTTAACAAAAACAACCGGCGTCGGCGTCGGATGCCCAAATCGTCGTTAAGAAAATGACACGATGACTGAGCAGGACGAAAAGTGCATATCATCAAGATCCCTGCCAAAAACGCAGGGCCTTGTGCGGACGTTTCTAGAAGCTTGTTGACGGGGAAGCCCTGAGTACCGCCATCATCCCTCTTCCCTTGACCTATCCCTTCTTGTTCCCTTGATCGGACACCCACCGGATACGGAGCAGGAGGCGGTGGCAACTGCGGCGGATAGGATCCTGCATGCAGGGCCGAGAAAGAGGGGTCTTGTAGAGCTCCTGTCGCCGTTTATACGCCATCGCAGATACAGCTTGAGGACCGCGTGCATAGCTCTTAGCACCGCGTTGCGAAAAGGCGAGGACTGTACCCGCACAGCCAAGACCCTCGCGCGCCAATGCCCAGCCGCTCGCAATACCTTGCTACGAGAAATGACGTATTATAATGCCTGGCAATCTTGCCTTGCCTGGCAATCTTAGTTTACTAGATATAAATTCAAAAGCCCAACGTCAGCACAAGCAGCAGAGCCCCCCGTACTGGCACTTACCCCACATGGGCGGCGGTTGAGGTGGCGGCATGGCCCCGTACGGGGGCGGGGGGTAGACCCCCGGAGGAGGCGGTGCACCAGGCGGACCGGGCGGCGGTTGTGGGGCGCCTGTAGCACAGAATTGTTACGTACGGCAACACGTTTCACCATTATCTGTCAATGCGAGGATTTCTGAGCCTCGGATTCACAGACCGCGTGCGATGACGGCTAGTTTTGCAAAATGAATGAAGCCAAAAACTGAGGTCAAATGGACTGGACAAGGGCTGCGGCCATTCAATTTAGGCACACGTCCTTGACTGGGGTTCGTGTTACGCAACAAACAGCTCCAGTCCAGTTGTGAGCATGACAATGAACGCGTTGCACTCAATAGCCCCCGAATGGGAAATGTTCCTAGGCCAGGATGCAATGCATGCCCGGCCCCATTGCATAGTGAGGTAGAAATCAAACACAAAGCGAGAGGCATCGGGGCACATCGGGGCTCAGATCCACAACCTAGGACCATCCTCCCCATGGGCTGCCGACATCTTAGTTGAGGGGCCGTGCAAAACTTTCCTGGACTAGATCCGCCATAAATGGTGACCAAAAAAGAAGTACGCACTCACCCGTCGGAAAGGGCGCCGTCGGCGGTGCCGGCCCGGCGGGCGGCTGCCCCACCTGCTGGCCTTTAAGCTTTGGCCCCTCCGCGAACAGCTGGTTGGGTCGACTCTGCGCCGCCATCTTCTCACGTTGCTGAGCAGCCAGCAGTCGTTCCGCGGGCGTGCCGTGCCGCTCCCCTGTGTTCACACACGAAAGAGCAATTGTAGGACGCCAGGCGGTCGCAGGTTGCAGCACAAAATAGATACGCCGAGCCGCGCTGGAGATGTCGTGCACGCAAAGTGCCATGGGGTGCAAGTCCCGGAGGCTGCGTGGGGTGGTGCAGGGTGAAGCCTAGGCTAGCTCTGCAAGCGATGTACAGTTACCACCGAAAGTGTAAGCAGCAACCTATCAAGGAACTGTGGACATGGCCATCCAGCCTGCCGGCTGACCACTGGTTGCTGGCGAACAGCGAGAGGCCAAGCCTATCCAAGAATACCTTAGTACCCTCACTCCTCAATCACCTCCTCTCACCATCCATCGTCGAACAGGTCATGATATTATGGGAGGCCCAATGAAATAACTGTGCATCCACGGACTCCATCACAATGATCACAAAGATTCGCCAGGCCATGTCAACATCCCCACTACCGAGCGACCTCACTATTACCTCCATGCGACACATTGGCGACTCCACGCAGCTAACATGTTGCACCGCACCTTTCGTGTCCTTCTTGAACGCGTACGACACCGTAATCGCCCGGTTGCAAAGGTATTGCCCATTCATGGCTTCAATGGCAGCGTCCGATGCCTCAAAGCAGTCGTAGCTGACGAACCCGAAGCCACGCGAGTTGCCCGTCTCAGGGTCGCGCATGATCTTAGGCGTGTTAACGATGACACCGAAGGCACTGAACGTATCGTACAACAGCTGAACGACATATCCGGGGACATATGCAGATCCAGGGCGTGAAAGGGCGCAGATACAAAGATATGTGGGTGGCAGAAGTTGATCTGCGCTCAGCGGCGGCAGGATAGGCCAGACAGGTAACGCTGGGGTTGGGTGGGACAAGGCCGCGTTCATGCTGCTGCTGCAGCTCGTAGGGGCGGCAGCTTGATCGTTCAAGGGTTCGTTCCACCCGCAGCCACCCAGCAATCACGCACTTGTCGCTCGTGATCCATGCGACACATTACAGCAACGTTGCGCATCCGGGAACAGCCGGGTATGGGGCAGGCTATGGATGACACACACACACACACACATACATCGTATGGACCTGCTCATGGACGTAACCGCCCTTAGAACCGGCGGCGTACACCGGTGAAGCAGCTGGCAGCGGGTGAACAGACAGCAGAACAGGCATGAGGTCCTGGTTACGCGTGGGCACCGCGAGCTCTGGCAGGAGATAGCCAAGCTAGCGCACAGACACGCTAGGCAGAGACTTCGGGCAGGGTCGCGGTTGCGGGTTCCAGTACTTGCCTTCTCGTCCACGTCGGGGTCCAGATTCCCAATGAAAAGATTGGCGCCTACGTCCGCTTGCCGCTTGTCCTGACTGGCCTTGTTCACGCGGATGGCTTTCCCGTACATCTTTATCATATTGAGGATTTTTATTGCCTGTCACAGGTCCATAATGCACAGATGCATGAAGCACGCGTCCCAGTGCGTATGACCACAAGCAAAATTCAGCCATGACGTAGGGCAGCGTTCGGACCAGGCAGGCTCCGCAATCCTAGGTTTTCTGAGCTAGTTAAACAAACGCAACGAGGCTGTGCATCGATCATGTGGCCACTAAAGCAACTGTGATGCGACGACTTATGGGTATCCTACACTTTCTGGGGTCCCAGGATATTCCACATTACCGCGGCAACAGCTGGCCAGGGACACGGCTGAGTATACAGTACCTCAAGAGCTATGGAGTTGTGGGATATCTGTCCACGGCAAGTATATTGCACGTGACGTCCAATGGTATGCGGAGACCCAAAATAGAAAGCGGACGCATGTGGGTTTTCATTGGTACGATGTTTACCCCAGCCCGCCATCCATGCCGCAACCCACGCCGCTCACATAATCTGCATCTTCCTCCCCCTTGAACTCCACAAAGCCATATCCCTGATGCTGACTTGTGACGCGGTCCTTCGGCATGTAGACATTCACTGCGCGGGTTAGGGCCAAGATGGCGGTTAAAACACCCCCCGGACTTCCGAGCCAGTGCTTACTCACCAACTGGACCAGCTTGCGTAAAGAGCTCCCAAACCAGCTCCTCCGTCACCTACACCGGGTCCGCGCTAGCTGCTTGCTTGTTATTACAAGGCCATCTGCTGCACTCAGATACTAACCTGTACATCTAAGTTTCCAACATATACCGTCGCTTCCTGATTTCGATCTTGTGCATGCTGCCCAATAAGGTTTGCACCTACGCCAGGCGCAATGCGACCGCCGGCTGTGCCTGTAACAGACATGGCTTTACATATATCTCATGCAAAGTTCATCTATATTTCAACTAATGTGTTAAGCAGTGGCAAGCGCCTTAGCTAAAACGTCATATACGGCACGTAACGTACAGACAGTTCATGCCTGCTCCGGAAACGAATTTGCCCGATCTGATGTCGGGATTTATCTAACAGACTGTCTTTTTATCCGTTTTTATTGGTGTAAACCGTTCAAATGCCGTTTTGCGAGGCAAGGGGACCCAGAGACTTGGCAATTGACCGACGGCGATCAGACACAACGGTAAGATGGCTGACCATGGCTTTGCAATATGTGAGAGATTTCTGTGTACCGTTTTTTCGCAGCGCCAACGTAAGCAGGTTCTACAAGGTTAACGAAAGATTCCACAGGGTTAACGAAAGGTTCCACAAAGTTAACCAAATCTCAGCAAACGCCCATCCTGCTACGTGCAAGGAAGTAAACTCGTGCGCAGTTGTGGCAAAGCGACGCGTGCCATATTGACACGCTGTGTGACCACCTTGAGTTCAGCGTGGTTTTGAAAGCGTGTGGTTCCTGAGAGAGCAGGAGAGGGCAGCAGCAAACCTCTATGTCCTCATGCAGAAGGAGGCAAGCCGGTTTGGTTGGGAGCTTATTACCTTATGTGTGCGGCCGTGTGGTGCACGTCCGCGTGATATCAGCCGTGTATCGTGCGCCGACACGACGGAAAGTTCTTGCGTGTGAGGCTAATCGTCTGGTGAACGGCTACCAAGCCAAATTCAAGGGCTTAAGGTCCGAGCCAGGTGTCCGTGACCCCCGGTCCGTTGCAACTGTTACCCAGCGTATACATGAAGGTGTGCCCCCCCAAAGATGGACGGTGACAGACCCCGATTAAAGTGACCTGCGAGCTGACCAGGAATGGAGTTGGTGCCGCCGTTGATCCGGCAGATTCCATTGGCTGCTGGTGGTGGGTGTGTAACCCGGGAAAATCACTGATTTCGGAGAAGTCCGTGTGGGTGAAAGGATGAGGGTGCCCCGAAATTCTGGGTAAGGTAGGGACTGCCAGGTAGTGGCCACGGGTGAGGCAAACCCCCCCTATCCTACACACACATATGAAGGCATCAATATCCGAAGCACCTTCGGAAATGCACTTACAGGACAATGGCCGCCGGCAATTGTTGCATGAAGGCCTGTCAGAATGGCTGCGCAAATCTTCCTTACGTCCCGTATAAGCATGGGGCCACGTGCAGCTGGTTATAACGATCCAGGTTGCTATCACATGGACCGGCCGGCACGTACAACATAACTGATTAAATCCGGTAGTCATGCAGACACTTATAACACGATCAGCAGTCCAACGGGAAAGTCCCCTTGCATCTACGTAGGTCCTTGGTAGCGTCTAGGTATCCGGCTGAAAAGCCAGCCAAGGACTGGCAGCACGGATTGCCAATTCAGGCAGTTGCAGCTTTATGCCTCGCAATTGCATAAAAGCCTATATGACAAATCGGTGACTGTTCCTATAGACTACTGGAACCCGAATTCATCGTTAATTTAAATCGGATTACCGGGATTTCTGAGCAGGCCAGCCATGGCTGCCTAGGACTCAATGTGTCCACTGTTAGGCAAGCTAACCCCTGTACCTCGATGGGCATCCATTTTATCCTCAAGACTACCTGCCATCGCCCAAACCCTGCTGGGGCATCGTTCTTGCGGTGGGCAGCGTTTCATTTGTGCCGATAAAGATCGCATGTGCAATCTTGGGTGGGCTAGACGCTTTCCTTTTTAAGGCTTGTGCACATCGAGGCTAAGGATTTCCGGCCTCAATTTGCCCCGGGCCCTTCGCCTCAAGCTGCTCGTGCAGCACATGGTCATGGGACACGGTGACGACCTTTATATACTATGTAATGTTATTTTAAAAGCCCTGAGATACGTGACCAATGCTCTCTCCGAACCAGAGCTTTGGGCTCCTGCTCTCATGGACTTTGCCTTTCCGATGATCTCGAGCTGGCCGTGTTTATTAACGTCTGTCCTAAGAAACCACCTGTCACATACAAGTGACAGATGTATGCCCAGAACCTTTCATCCTGTTATGGTCACGGTGGGATGAAGCCAAGGTGGTTGGTGGTTGTGATAGGTTTCGAATTGCAGGTCCGGACATATGCGAAGAAATTACCGGATCTGACACACTTACAATTGATACAACGAAAGCTGACACATTTTTAAATGACGCTCCCTGGTAGTGCCGTACCATATCGATTCAGTGCCAGCCTTTCCGTAATGGAATCAGCGACCGGGTAGCAAGATGCGAGGAACAGCCTCCCGTGGTCAAGGAAATCTAGTACACTCACACCTCCATGCCATAACACAATGCCCAATGTGGCATCATCATACACCAATCACTTCTTTTGGCTTGACACACCTCTTCACGTTGTGGGAAATAGAATGCCCAATTGTTCGGTAGTAACCGCTGCAATCGCGTCTGGAATAAATCAAAGGATGAAAAGATAGCCTACGGCGCCCCACCTGTAAGCTCGACAGGAAAGGTAAAGAAATTTGAAGTTTGTCGTAAACACGCCTCAACGGATAGGGTGCGCTCCATCCGTATGGACACGTTGCGAGTTGTAGTTCGTCACATGCCGGTATACCCCAGGAGGAGGAGAACACGCCACCGACGGCGTATATAAATTAGCAGATGCGCTAAACGACACACATCAGGCTTGCCACGGCCGTGAGCACTTATTGTCGTATGCTATACAAAATTTTCTCCTTGAACCAGGTTGGTCGCGTGGCTGGCCATCCATGGTGCTGGCCTGGTGCTGGGGGGTGGAGAGCTAACGACGCCAATGGCGGGTCGTCGGCAAAGATCCATCCCATATACACACATGCATACAGAAGCTCACCCGTAACCGGTGGCAGCCACGCAATATACGCCCATCCTACCCTTTGCCGGGTACCCTTACCCTCCTATGTACCCGTCTAATATGCCGGTTCCTTACCTTTCAAGATTATCCAGCGGATGCAGCAGGACAACTCACGTAGCCATCAAAATTGTGCACCTTACCGCACAGGAGACTTGCGGTCCTTATGCCGCCGCAAATCCTATCCGGACCCAGTGACACTACCCCGCGGATGAAGGTACGCAGGCTACGAATAGGCCCCTTTCCGGGTCCCAACCGACTCAGAATCGCGGTCGGCCGCGCCAACTTCAATCCCCTTGTAGTCGCTATTATCGTTCAAACAAATCCATCAAGGTGCGTAAAAAGGATTCGCACCTAGATACAAACAACTGTCTCCTTTTCGCATTTTTCAGCGAGTAAAAGGGATGCGCGAATAAAGCCACTGCATGATGGTTGCAAACGCATCATCCACCGCCGGGTCGCCCTTGAAGGGACGCGGCAGTCGGACCTCCTTGCTGGCGCTCAGGTCCGCTGCCTCGCGTGACAGCGGGTCAGCGAAGTTGCTCGCCATGTGCCGCCTCAGCTCCGAAGCCAGGCCCGGCAGGTTGGCGTATCGGTATCTGCGACAGGCGGATGTAGCCCGGATGGCCGAGCACATGCAGGGACGAGGCATAAGAATCTCGGGAGGACAGCGCATAGCACGGTACGGCTCAGATGTTGTGAAGCTTGCCACTGCGCAGGGCAAAGTTGTTTGTCAAGCTGCAAGGCGGCCGGAATCATGTAGATAATGCCCCTGCAGTACGGCCTGGGGCTAAGCACGCTCCTGAAAAGATGTGAGCAGGAAACACACACAAGCGCATATGTCAGACCAGGGCCCCCAACCCGCATTCCGTTACCCGAAAACCTCCCACCCGTAATGGAAGGCCAATCCCTCTGTGCCGTTGCAATTCTACAACCTAAAAACAATCCGTACATCCGAAGTTCCTGCGAAGTATACTACATATCATATGTAGTACACACTGTAGTACTTTGCAGCCGTACCTGTGCCAGACGCGACCGAGGTGCGCCTGCATAGATCGGACCTTGGCTTCCGGGATGGCCTGAAGGATCTCGAGGATGTGGCTGGCGTTTGCTTCCGGAATCCGAATCGCGAACTCGTCCACGTTGAATACGGTTTCAAATTTTATATGCACCCCGTCGATAATAACGACCGGGATACAGCCGTGCAGCACGGCATCTTCCGTACGAGCTGACCAACCGTCGCCTGGGGCCACACGGGCATTGGAAGCGCGGGGTTTCGCAGCGCTGCAGGGTTAGCAAGCTCGTTGAACGTACGGAAATAACGTGGGTGTGAAAAAACGGCAATATGAGCAGATGGTAATTGGAAGCAGCTGCCCCGCTTCTCATCAGGGTTATCTTCAGGACCTCTAAGAACCGCTAACGTACGCTCCCTCTTATATTTCGTATTCCGAGTATTCGGTCGTTCGTCTGGCCCCACCCACCGGTAGCTACAAGGCAAAACAGCGATCGCGATAGCATGTCGGAATAGTCTCCCGGCACATCACTTCCGTCACCGATGAGGACCCGATACTTGACGGCCCAATCGTTATCCTTGGCCAGCTTGTAAATCTGATGAGGGCGGCGAAGTGAGGTGCAGGTGGGAGGGGTTACGGTCATTTCGACGCGTGGGCAAGGGTGTGGCCAACGTGCTGTGGACAGTTTACACACGCGGTGACAGCTAAAGAGCGGTTGGGACGGCTATCTGCTTGAGCAGGGCAAGCTTGGCTTGAAAGAAAAGGGACTCACAGCGAGGCCCAGACTCGCAGAAGCTTTACATTCCGCAAACGGGAAGAGAAGGGGCTCGTTCTGTCGGGGGCCGTCAGCAGGGCCAAGGCCATGACTGCCCTGGGGCACTTGGCTGCGGGGCGAGTTGGTTGACACAATGCATAACTCGCGACCATGAACATTTTAGAGTACCTATCCATGAGACCCACCCCCATCTCCCCTCTCGCCTCCCTCCCCCCCCCCATTTCCGCTCATACCTTTTGCCGTACACCTCTGCTGTACAATATCGTTCGCCGCTTGCCGACATCACCCCTGAAGAATAGGAAGATGTCGCGCGGCTTCGCGGGGGCTGACAACAACGGGCTGCGCCAGTAGTGCTGCGGGGGTCGCCAGATTGGAACGACCAGATCCTGCGGGTTGGGTGAACATGAGGAAGGAGGGATGGAAAAACACAGGATCTGCATGTGTTGGGGCCGAAGTACGGAGACAGGAGCTGAGGCCGGGTTAGACAGGGACAGACAGGAACAGACAGGGAGGGTGTGTAAGGTACTGATAGATGGTGCAAAATGCCAGGATGCTGAATGAGGTGTTACGAAAAGGCACCCTTCCTGGGGGCCCTGCCCTGCCCTGCCCTGCCCTGCCCTGCCCTGCCCTGCCCTGCCCTGCCCTGCCCTGCCCTGCCCTGCCCTGCCCTGCCCTGCCCTGCCCTGCCCTGCCCTGCCCTGCCCTGCCCTGCCCTGCCCTGCCCTGCCCTGCCCTGCCCTGCCCTGCCCTGCCCTGCCCTGCCCTGCCCTGCCCTGCCCTGCCCTGCCCTGCCCTGCCCTGCCCTGCCCTGTTCTGTCTAGTCCGGTCCGAGGAACAAACTCCAGGAACAGATTCCCTCACCCTGGTTGGGAGAGGGAATCGCTCCACAAGACGGCAATTACCAAGCCAAGCCAAGTAGGCATCGTTGCCGTCACCAGCAAGCAGTCCCAAACGTCGAGGACAGACTTACGTGGTAAACAGACTGCCGAACCCCATAGCCTGCCGACTATTGCCATGTAAACAATTACCACCACCGCCACCACCGACGTTGCCAATACCTCTATGCCACTCTTGCCCGAGCAACCTAACCACCCCGCTGAGCGCACCTTGACTGGGTCATAACAAGGGTGGCCACTGATAAGCTTGACAAAGCCCTCGGGCTGCCGCCAACCCACATAGTCCTTGGTGTAGTTATCCGCCTCAAACGACGTCTTGCTCCTGTACAACGTGTACAACGTGTACGACGAATATTATAGATATGATGATAAGAGACGCAGCATAACAGAATAGGGTACTTTTATCCTTAAACTGATACTGTTCCACGAGACGTCCGAACTCTAACAACGTAACTGATGACCCTGCTCTAGTCTTTGGTCTGTCATGATTTCAGAACCTTGTCCGGCTCTCCCCTGTAGCCCCACGCACTCGTGGTCCAGGTCTGTGCGACCCCAGTGGGTGAGCCAGGTGGCATTGACGAGCACGTTGGGTGCCCAGCATGCCCCCTCATCATGCGGGAATAGAAAGATGTGGTCGCGACCGCCTCGGCGCCTCCAAAATGGGTACATTTTATCAATCCACTCCACGATCTCAACCAGCATGTTGATAACCTGCAGGATGCGGGGACCTGGAGAATCCGAGGGTGGGGCAGATCCGTCCGGGGAGAGGAGGGAGAGGGGGGAGAGAAAAAAAGGGTACCAGGGGCTGATGAGTAAGGGGCGTGGGGATGTGGAGGCGGATTGAGCCTGCAAAAACGTACTGCGGCGTTTTCATCAACTCCGAATCTGGATATTCGACATCACATATGGGTTAGGGAGGGCAGGCAACTGCTGGGTGGCGGACCTCGGACTGATTGCGCATTGAGGTGTCTAGTAGGGCGTTGGTTACTTGATTCCATGATGCACGAACATCGCCATCGCAGTCGCACTGCGGGACACCTCACCTCCCGTTGTGTGAAAATACGGGAAGTCCGCCCAGTGCAGTACAGGCCAGATCATGCATGTGCCGTAGTACGGCACGTAAAAGTAGTCTGCCTCCTCCGGATCGAAGGTGCGATGCTCGCTGATGAGCAAGTACTCGTGCAAAGCTGATTCGACACCGTAGCACCACTCAGAGAAGCGCGTTTCATTTTCTTTTACGTAGTAGCGGTGCGTGCACCAACCGGACGCCAGCCTGCGGCGGTGTTTTCAGATTGCGCTGTCTCAGCGAACAACCCCCATGTGCCGTGTCTCACGCGTGAAGCCCACCACACCATGACAAACGGTGCGCTAAAAATAAGGGGTTGATGCGAGGTGATGAGACGCCGGCGGTGTCAGGGAAGCCAACTTGGCAGGATGCAACGGGGCTACACTGGGTTGTGCTGAGAAGAAGGGTAGGTCGCTCCGTGTGCTTAGATGTGTCCCACTTTAAGGTATCGTCACTGTCAGTGTATAGGTCACGTAGAGCACACGTTTTCATTTCGTTGCGGACGGCTGTCGTACAGTATGGGATGAAGGTCCTTTCCGAGGTCCAACCCGTCTATGCCAGTTAAGTGATATGTCGTACTTACCTGTACTGCAGGAGTTTACTCTGGTACATAGGCTCCAGGTCGTACACATAAACCAATGGGCGTTTGCGCGTCAGCTTCGGCACAGGTTCCATCGCCGCCAGGGGTTCATGGACCTGACAGGTAAGATGCCGGGGGCGAAAGGGATTTGATTGCAGGCCCCTGCAAATTGCACGCACCCTACCTGACCTCTCCTACCCTAAGCATACCAATCATCCATACCCATCCGCACCATCAGTTCAATCCCGCCCAGTCCCCCTATCATATAACCATGAAGCGACAGCCGGCCATTGCAGGGCCAGACTCGAAACAAAACGCCGCTGCTGCAGCAGCCCCTCTTCGTTCAAATTACAATTAAGAGCTCCGATGCGCTATCCTCAGCCCCGCAAGCACCCCTCACCAACACGCTCCTAATCCTGCTATCGTGCCCTCTCTATGGCGATACTCACACACGCCCTTCCTTGCCAGACCACTTCCATTCCCGCCCACCCCAGTCCTTAGCCGCTGCCCCCCGAACCCGGTCCAATCCTCTTCAGCTTCAGGTCCACACCTGGTTCGCTACCCAGGGAAAATGCCCCAAGCGGGAGGGCAGCAATGGAAGCCCAGCCTTTCGTCGCGCGCAGTCATGACCATAATAGCCCTCGTCGCATCTGTAAGGACGACAGGCAGACCCGTGATCTCACACTGGACACATGCGTGCTTTCCATCGCACATAGAAATTATCGCACCAGCCAGAGGGTAAGGGGGTGGGGGCCACCTGCCACGATGAAATGTGCGATGAGGATAGTGGACAGCAAGGACGGGAGGCGCTTGCTGAGCACGTACGCTCACGCGCAACACGGATTTGTGTGGAGCGAGAGAGATAAGCGGGATTGGGCTTCCGCGTACATTCATCAGGTCTGGCATGCCGACTGATCCAAGTCAGCTCTGTCTGCCCCATTCCCATCACCAGTCATCGCTCGCAAGTGCATTTCGTCTTCATATGTGTCGGCCCCTAGTCCTGGACCGCTTGTCGGCCTCCTCCTAGCGGGGATAGGTGCCGTAACACCCAACGGTATCGCTCCCGGTGGTCATTAGTCCTGGCACTAGGTCGTTTCATGTTTAAGCCACCCTCTGATGGTCTGTCCTATAAAGCGTCCGATTTCCAATGCCACTGCCATCACCAATTCACAAACCCCGTAGAAGTATGTTCCCATATGCCCTCCCTGTCCCGACCCGACCCGACCCGACCCGACCCGACCCGACCCGACCCGACCCGACCCGACCCGACCGACCCGACCCGACCCGACCCGACCCGACCCGACCCGACCCGACCCGACCCGACCCGACCCGACCCAGCCCGACGAGCGCCTCATCGTGTGAGGTCCACCTGCCGCCGGACCAGGACCAGTACCCACTTGCAGAACCCTAAGTTACATGTGCCGTGCCCGCTGCATCCTCCCGGGCAGAAGGATTCGTTCGGCTCGTCGCAGTACTTTCCGTTGAGATCCTCCGGACCGCCGCAGCCAGCGATCCACTTGGGGTTCGTGACGTTGCAGTAGCCCTGCACAACGAGATATTGTGAGGGATGGCGTGCGGAACGGATCAGCGAGGCAAGGCAACGCAGCACCGGGCACGCATCTGATGGGCAAAACGACCTTTAAATGGCAAATGGTGAGGCCGCCCGCATCACGTCCGACACAATCTCAGTTAACCCACCTCGGGGCCGTATACATTGTCGTATGGCTGTGCACCTCCAGGCACCGGCTTACCATCGTACGTCTGCTCGAAGAAAAGGAAGGAATTCGTTCAAAGCGCAAGGTGGCGACCAGCACGTTTCTAACAATCTGGCGTGCCCCGTATACACACATACAATGTATTGGGGTGTTACACTGTGGGCGACTCGCCCTGCAACGACGAGCACCGTATATACTATATATATATATGTGTGTATATAGATATACCCCCCCCCCCCATGCACGTGCAACGAGGTATCTTGTGAATGCGGAAGTATGCGTGCGAATTTGCGCCACCGCTAATAGCAATTTCGTAACTGTCGTACCGTATTGGGCATGTCATGTAGGTTGATAAGTGGCCTGCCACGCCGAATGGGTGGTGTGCCCGGCGGGGCGTCATCAGGTGCCGGGATGCGACCCATGGGTCCATCGCAATAGCAGAGCCCGAAGTCATCGTCGCAAATACCTGTGGTAACATCAGCCAATCAGGATGCTGGGCTTTACCTACACAGAATGTTGATGTCCACAAAACAGGGTCAAGGGGAGCAAGGCATTGCCATTTCGGGGTTCCCTGGGCTTTCGTTTGCTGCTGCGAAGCATGGGGAGCGCACCGTAGCAGCGGGACGGCGTAAGCCCCATTTCCGTCCAGTTGAGGTCACGCTTGTCGGGCCCGATATGTGATGTCGGCTCGGTGCGGTTGTCCTCCGGTGACCTGAGAATCATGCATGCGGGGTAAGAGCAGACCCAGCCCGGGGTCACGCACATGAAAACATAGCCCAGGTACTTGAAATCAGAACGATAATTATGAAGCAAGTCATTATAAGCAAAATCGACGTGGGATCTTGAAAGGCCATACGATCCTATAGCTGTACTGCATTGGCAGGGCCGGGTGTGTCCAGCAACCGGTCTTCCAGTTCTTTCTGGCACTTGGGACTGCGGCTAATGCACGGCTGTCCTGACACCAGATTGTTCCAAGAGCCGTTATCCGCCATCAGTAGTCTCTGAAACGAGACCCACGAGGAGGGAAGGACTAGATACCGGATGCCGGCATCGTGTGGGGCTCACCGAAAGGTGTTGGTGCAGGGCCGCTTCTGCCGCGTCTTGCAGGCTGGGCCACTCCAGCCCACGGGGCAGTCACAATATCCTGTGTCGTAGTTGCATCTTCCCACGTTGTTGCAGTTGTCTGGACACTCGACGGCGCCACGGGGGGCGGTCCGCCACGGAACCTCCTGCGCAAGAAGGCAACGTCCAAGTCTATGCCTTGGTAGACAAATCATATGATCACACATATAAGAATTCAAATACAACTGAACGCACGTACTGTTTGCGACCCTGCCCTAGAATTGGCCCATTTAACAACCGTAGAAGGCAACCGTCCGACAGCCCGCCGGGTGTGCAACAATAGACGTCTGATAAGGCAAAACACCTCAATAACAATTTAGCAGAGATACCCATGTAAGGGAAACGAACCACGAATGGAGCCCGTTTGGACTTTACAGCCACGGGCTTCGCAATTCTCCCTCACACCTTCTGCTGATGAAAATCGAGGCACCAGCTACCCTTGATGGAGGAGCATCTTAAGCTTAGAGGTGCATTCTCAGTAAGGGCCACTTTCCGTTCTTGCGAAAGGTGGCTGGAGGTCAGCCCATCATTCTCAATGCCAGCTAATACACAAACTAAGCATAACGCCACCTGCGCAGATACCAGTTATTATTTTATCTGAACTTTCTCGATGTCCACTGCTTCTCCAACCACATACTTACGTTCAGGACGCTGAAAAAAAGCCTAGCATACCACATTCTAGAAGGTTTCTGTGTCCCAACACAAAGTCAGCTATGGCATATGAAAGTACGTTTCTTGATGCTACTTAACTGCAGTGGTCTAATCTCTGTCATACGGTTTCAGACCAGACGAGCTCATATTTCAATTACGAACTTTCTACGCGGTCGTAAGCCTCAGGCAAAGCAAATGGAACATTAGTTAAAATTAGTGCCAAAGCTACTGACGCAGGCGCAAGGTCAGGCAAGTTCGTCGAGCACGGCGGGTAGGTGACAACCAACTGTGCAACGGACTTGTATGTTGCATTGACCCTTTTGTCTATTCAGTGCTGCGGTCAGTGCGGCAATTGTGCGTCTAGCTAGCCCCGGAGTCTGGCCAGGGAAAGTTTTTGCCCACCTGCGATAGTCGACTTAAATTTATAGCTAATACTTGTTATTCGACAGTCTAGCCTTGCAGTGCCTTGCCATGCTGCTGCGTTGTGGCAAGAAAGTGCCAGGCCCAGAGACATGTTTGTGTCTGCCTAGAACTAGGAAAGTCATACAACACCCTGTCCAGTGTTGTCGGCAGCATCGTGTGCTTCAAAGACCGTCTATGCGCTGCTGCTCGTCCTATTGTATAATGCGGGGCCGATTTCCTCCAATTTCATAAGGGTCATCGGAGTGTTGCTTTCCGCTTCTGGCGATCTCAGTCGGAGTTGGCAGTAACAACAGCCTAACGGAAGATGGAACGGGCTTTGCGGCAGTTTGCGGAAACCGTGACCTCCCGTGACGCAGTGCCACTGAGTCATGTGATATGGACGCTACAGACGCTGCGGAACCCGTACCACAATAATAGAGCGGGTGACGCCGTCTTCTAGTACAGCATCTTCACTGTTGCCTTCCCGCTTTGTTATTGCAGAATTTGAAGCACTTGGATGCGTGCTATGGATAGAATCTGATACTATACACTCAGAACAAGCCAAATAATGTATATATATATATATAGTGGATAAGGGTTCGTAAAAATGTCCCCTTTAAAAAATGTAGTAACACCTTGCACCCTATTACATCCTTACTTTCGCTTTGCTCATCTGAGGAACCGATTATTAATTGGATGCAAGGATGGTAATCCCAACCACTGAATTGCACTTTGCGATTCCAGGATTGATGAATCCACACCTCCGGCCTCCCTGCGTAGCAGGAGAGGTCAAACTGGGTCAAGTGCATGCACGGTTCACTCTTGGCGACTTTTCTAAACCCATCCCGTTTCACACCACCACCACCCAGCCCTACGATCCAACCGCCGTGATACGGCGGCTATCTTAAGCTAAGCCCGCAAACAAAAAGGTGCAAACGATGCATTGCAGTAATAATTCTGTTAGGAGGGGGTCGCCGGTGATAGGGCCTTACAGGTGTTTAAATATAAATTTCATATGTACTTAGAAACATTCTGCTTCTTGTTGTCAACTCTCGAACATAACATCTGCACTGGCCAATGACAATCCATCGGGTGAATAGTAGGAGTAGGGCACGAGCCAGGTCCAGCCATTAGACTCTCTAAATAAATTCACTCCGAAGTGTTGCTCCCATCTTCACGATCCCAACGTCCAGCCCAAGCATCAACTACTTCAGCCGGCTTCGAACCCAATCAATCTTCACATCCGTTAAAACGCTTACTGACAGTGATGAAATGATTATTGCAGGAATACTACCACCTCGTCACAAGGCGTTGCCTCTTCGCCCACCTAGCATGTTCGGTAGAGTTTTAGGATCCTTTTCCAATTCTGACTGTAATGTTATTCGTGGGGATCTGCAGCGACGATCCCCCCATGAATTGGTGGTTGTGCATCATTAACAGTCGGGTGTGTGCGTTCAGCCTTCGCCAATGTGCACAGGAATGAGTTCCAATTCCCAGCCAATCCGCCCACTATCCTCCAACCACGGAAGAACTGCTAAAGCTGACTACCTTGCGTACAGCTACTGCCTCTAGGGTCCCGACATGCAATTGCTGGGCTTTTCTACAGCTGCATGGGTGTACTGCCCATTCGCACCTCTCGTCGTACACCTCTGGCGCCCCCACCGCTTCACCAAGTGTGGTGTGTTTGCGGCCAGCTGGCTGGCTCATACCGACACCCGCCAGCCGCAGCTTTAGGGAATCTACTTGAGTCATAGGCGTAGACTGTTCCGCCTCATTACCGCGTGTGCAATAACTGTCTCCTTTTCGCATTTTTCAGCGAGTAGAAGGGATGCGCGAATAAAGCCACTGCATGATGGTTGCGAACGCATCATCCACCGCCGGGTCGCCCTTGAAGGGACGCGGGAAGTAAACATGCGGCTTTGACGAATCGTGGCTGGGCTCCTCATGGAGGTGCGACTCATCGACCAGTCGCCGCCATGTAGACAACAGCCTCTGATGCTCTGGCGGTGGAGGGGGGTCAACCTGAGGTCGATTGGCTGCCATGATGGCCTGGACCTCAGACGCGAGGCCAGGAAGCGAGCTGTAGCGGTACCTGTGGGCGAGAGACCAGTGGAATGTGAAACGGTTACCATTACCGGATCATTGCATGAGACCGAGGGAATCATATACAGAAAAAAGGCGCACAGAGGATAAGCGGTGGTGGCTGTTTGTGAGGCGCCCACGAACTGGGATCCCTTGCCAATGGGCAGATAAAGGGTGAAATGGGGACATAGTAATGCGCGCGCACTGACAACAATAAGCGAGATGTGCAACGCGCCGAATTGCAATACAGCTCCCCCCACGCGCCAGTTGTTCTCCCGGGTGGGCCCATATGCCCCACCTGTGCCACACGTGGCCCATATGCGCCTGCTTGGCCCGAACCTTTCGTTCAGGGATGGCCTGAAGGATGTCCACAATCATTGGCAGCTGCGCCTCGTCTATGCGCACTGTGAAGGCATCGACTTGTACAATCGACTCGAATACAACCTGGAAGCCGCAACGCAACATTTGTGTGTGTCGGGGACTGTCATTCTATCGCTGAGGTCAGCGAAGCAGCTGACAGCGCGCTACTGCCAACTCGCGTGATAGACTGATAGTACCGTCCGGAAGAGCCAAGGGCATGTTGGTATGGGTTAGCCCCGCATTGCAGGGCTTCATGAGCCATGAAATTGGCTGGAGACACACCGTAACGAAGGCGGGTTGTGACATTTTCAGGTCTGTCGGTTTCACCCCCGGAATATCACACGGATAAGAGCTACTGCCATTTGCCGGCCATACCCAACCAAGGGCGAACCCCGACAGCCGCTGCTTGTAAACCACTATGGGCAAGTTGTGAGCTCGCTCCCGAGCTTCGTTCTATTTGTTGTGCCGATATATTTAATAAGCTGTCCATATATTTTTATCAAAAGCACCGCTTCTAGAATCCGAAACCCACATGTACATTGTCGATGATAATGACCGGAATGCAGCCGTGCAGCACGGCGTCCTCCATACGAGCAGACCAGCCGTCACCTGAGGGATAGAGGAAACGCGCGCGAGCACCGTTAAGGTTGATTAAGAGAAGCGCATGCGGGCATGCAGGACCCCCCATCACCCCAACGCCATGACCGTTTCTAAAGCTTGCTTACCTGCCGCAACAATGCAAAACAGCGACCTAGATAGTAGATCCGAGTACTCCCCGTGAATGTCGCGCGTGTCGCCCACTAAAATGTTATGCTTTTCCCTCCACTTGTTGTCCACCGCCAGCTGATACAACTGCCAGGAGGGCAAGCAAGAGGCAGTAACCAGGGGGACCGGGGGCCAAACAGTGCGGTGCTAGTAACATTACACGGCATCCAGCCTGGACACTCAAAGAAATCGTGCCGGGCGGTAGGAACGAGACACTCAGCAAGGGCATCTCCTGCCGCGGCATGTACACCCCCAGAAATCCCTGATGGCGCTCGCAACCCACCAATCCTTGCTGGCATGCTGCAGCCTTACAACCCCAGTAGGGCGCCAAGCTCCCGGGCAACGACACCCTGGCATACGGCTAGACACCAACGGCGGGTCCGGGAAATGCCTGCTTGCCGAGGTCCCACTGTCAACTGTCCGTACCATCCCGTCACCACCCCCTTGCCGCTGCCGCACCGGTGCAGCTGCCCCCTTCGATACGCGGCCCTTGTCATGCAGACGCACCTTCTGGCGCACACCTCGACTGTACATTGGCATGCGCCTTTTGCCCACATCTCCACGGAAAAACAGGAAAATGTCTACATCAAAGATTTCGGAGCCGCCCATCCAGCGAGCGGGGAGGGACTTTGTTTGATTGATGCGGACGGGCCATGATAATGCAGGATTGCAAGAACTGGCTTCAAACGTTCAAAAAGGCAGTTTTGCCACAAGGGATGTGCGGTCGTGATCTAGTGGAGGGCTAGGGAGCGGGATGGTGACCCTTTGGAAAGAAATGGAAAAGGATGGCCACACCGTTGCAGGAAAGACGACCGGTGCCGTGCGCCGTGCGGACAATGTCGCAACGGCCTAGCTGCGATGGGAGAAGTACGGGTACTTTTGGTGCAGCCTCCTCCCAATGACGTCATGTATTCATAGCGCATCCCGAGATTACGTGGAGGCCGTCATAGACCCAACTCCGTAGTTACTACAACATATGTGCGCATCCATGCGCAAAGACCCTTGACGACACTTATCAAAACCTTTTCGTACTGTGCGCTGTCTCTGTTACAGAGCGCACCTCGCGGCTTCGTTGGTTTGCCGAGTAGTGGGCTTTCACGGTAGTGGTTGGGTTGCTTAAAGGCGGGGATGACCAAATCCTGAAGGGCATGCAAAGCATGGGGTAAATTTGTCGTCACGTGAAAGCATGCTGCATTAGGTGTGTCAGCTTCGCGCTGGTGCAGAATGCTGAATCCCATGAAGGGAGCCGCAATAGGGAGGTATTATATAGTGCCACGAAATTCAAAAAGTATCCTTAATCGACCCTTGCCGGAATAAAGCCCTTGCCCCATTCGTGGCTGACCAGTGCACTCATTGGTCAGCATTCACAAAACCGCCGACCTACCTTCTGTGGATCATAGCAAGGATGTCCTCGAATATGTGTCAAGTAGCCCTCGGGCTGTTGCCAGTTGACGAAGTCACGGTCGTACCTATCGGCCATGAAAGCTGTGCCGGTCCTGCAATCAAGGGATGACGCGTTTCACGGTTCCCTAGTCGCACATACAGCACATCAGTACTCCCCTCGCCTAAAGGTACAAACTGGATACTAAGGATAGGACGCATGCAAGCATGATCAAAAGCAGGCTGACGCTGACTGCAGTGCCCCCTAACACGACCGAACAACGCTTCAACATCGCCGACGGTAACTGTAAGTCTATGTCTCAGAGCATATGATGATTCTTGAACCTTAAGTACCCGTTGACGCGCAAACACCCTTTCCCTCCCCCACACGCAAAGACTACTGACGTGTGCTCCAGGCCCATGCGGCCCCAGTGCGTGAGCCACGTGGAGTTCTCCAGCACCTTGGGTGCCCAGCACGCCCCCTCGTCGTGCGTGAAGAGCCAGATGTGGTCGCGACCGCCACGGCGCCGCCAAAACGGGTATGTCTTGTCGATCCATTCGACTACTTCTCGCAGCATGTTCACCATTTGCCGAATGCGTGGACCTATCGGGTTTATACGGCAGGGCGTGGTAGTTCATACAAGCCACTCAAGAGATTCTGCCTTCAGCCTTGATTCTCCTACCGCATGAATATCCCATGGCGACTGGGATATTATGAAATGCTGAACCCGGATACTACATTACAAAGCGCTCATGAAGTCACGGAAATGTATACCTATTTTGACTGCATTTGCGGTGAGGTGCAGAGGAATACACGCCTGCTCAGTATGAGTCGGGAGTGGACGCGCTTTTTGTGCAAGTACCTGCACGCAGGATTTCGGTATAGCACCGGACGACTTTCGTCATTGCACCGCAGGCACGTCACTCATTCCCATTCTCCATACCTCCGGGCCCCGGGAACCAGGGATAGTCTGCCCAGCTGCCTGCAACCATTGTATGAAGGGTTTATCAACATTTTTACAAAATGCCGGCAGGGGTGCATGCCTTTTTAACAAGGTTAACAGGTGAAGCCACCAAGCCCGGATCCCAGGTAGCCGATAGTCCGGAAGTTCGTGACTACGCAAAATCTTCCCAATAGGTCGGGCGCCTTCGGGGGGTAGTAGGCGGCGGATCAGTCGACAGGTTCCCGTTATGCTTCATTCAACGTTGCGTCCCTATTCGTCTAATCAGCGGTGACTGCCGATTGATTAGGGGATATGAGTCATTAAGACTGCGCCAAGTTTTGAATATTTTTCCACACCGTCAGTATCACGGATATTGATTTGGAATTCAAGCTTGGAACCACATATCACTAAGGGTTTCATTCGCCGCCCGGCCCAATCCAGATGCCACGACACTCCGATTATCCCCAATGCTCTTGAAGCACTCTACGTACCTATAGGGAAGGGAAGGCACGACGCGGAGTGGGGAACATAGAAGAAGTCCGCCTGGGGTCAAGGAATGGGATCAGGGCCGATTCAATCGTTTCCCAGCACCAAGTGGCCAATCACAGAGCCACACGAGGCCGCTGCCCCGACGTATGCGTCAAATATACAGCGCCATGAAATCAACTAAGTTCATGGCTAACAGCATTCGAAAAGGATAAAACCCCATCTCACGTAAGCAGCTATCCTGTCTGGCAACCAGCTATGGAAAATGTTGGTCAAATCTGAAATGTCTACGGACGCTGCACACGATAAAATGACGCACATAGACAATAATGTGTGACAGACCTCCTCTGGGTCGAAGGTCCGGTGCTCACTGATGAGCAGTAACTCGTGCAGCAAGGTGTCGGCCGCGTAGACCCACATGTCCGACCACACAGTATAGTTGCCGGGGAAGTCGTGCCGCCGGTGCACGCACCAGGGCGGAGACACCCTGCAAGGAATGGAAGCCGGTGACGCTCGGCAGCTACGCCCTTAGCCCTGACCCTGCCACTCAGCACCATGCCATGTACACGCCCATGGATAAGTTTGCATGCGGCATGTGCGGATTACAACATCAATTCAGCGAAGAAACAAGGAAATGCCCAGCAAATGCGTTCCCGTTGGTTCTACAGCCCGATTCCCTTCGAAATGCAATCCAAATGTCCATGTCTGAAGGACCCACGCTGCGATGCCGGCACCGTTGGTATCACTGAAGACATTATTGATTACTTAAAGGCTTCAGTCAAGAAGTATACTTTACCGTCCTTTTCAAACTGCCGTTGCTCCCACGTAAACATTTGACCTTGCGGGGAGACTACAAAGGTCCAACATGAATATGTAGCAAGGACCGCAAACGGTCCATGGCACTGAGCATGGGTAAATGTCCATCCCTTACTTAGCAACCGTGCAGAATCAACGCCCTCATCCGAGCATGTCCGTGTACGCGCCAGGGTCCTAACGGCATGAAAGGGCGTGAGCTTTGCAGGACGTCCCTGTGCTTTGGAAGCAATGCCTCAACATCTGCACCGGTCTTCGGAAGAACCTCGTCACACAGGGGCATGTAACACGCTGCATGGGCTTGCGACAGCCCTTAAATAGCTATGCTACATCCTAAATTGTGGTGCGTGTCCTCACGACTGCCGTACCTGTACTGCAGGATCTTGCTCTGGTATAGCGGCTCCAGGTCGTACACATAGATAAGCGGCCGCTTCCGTGTGGCATGCGGGGGAGGCTCCACGGCGGCGGGCGGCTCACGAATCACGGACGCCAGCCACGGCGTTGACGAAATCATGCTGGGCTGCAGCGGCATTCCCGCCCTTCGCCGTGCACAGTCATGCCCATAATAGCCCTCGTCGCATCTGTAATCGATGCCCATTAGAACATCATTATTGCAAGCAATGAATGTGAGTAAGCGCGTACTGCAACAGGTGAAACACATTACAGCGCGCAGGGCCTGACCGCAGAGGAACAACTTGCCGGTGATGTGCGATTGCATCCCAAATGAATGCTCATCATCTGTAGAACGTGAAACCGTCCAGGATACCATTTCCAAGTTGGTGCTTGCATGCTAAGGATGCTACAATTTAGAGGTGATATCAACACAAGAGGGATAAAACTGCATCCATACTCCACCACAAGCCACACGAGCTTATGTATCCTTCCATACAACATGCTTATGGAGCGGTGACGAATAGTCGAGTTGCCGGTGGCGATGAGTTGAGTACAACCTCGCTCCGTTGAATTCAGCAGTGCAAGCGATAAGGGGGCCACTAAGCAGCGGAAACCATTTTTCCTTCAAGCACCCTGCCAAGAATTTCAGTGCTACCCCAGGGACAACAACGTCGGCCGCACCACTTACACGCAGAAACCCAAGTTACATTGGCCGTGCCCACTGCACGCCCCCGGGCAGAAAGCCTGGATGGGGTCGTCGCAAAGCGGCCCGCCCAGATCGTCGATACCGCAATGGGCTGCCCAAATAGGCTGACTGACGTTGCAGTAGCCTTGGGGTCCGTAGACATGCTCGTACGCCTGTTCCCCAAACGCCTTGAGACCGTTGTATGTCTGTCAATTGTTGGAATTCGCACGAAGATAGTTTATAGCGGATGAAGTAGATCTATTGTGGTTTTAGGAATGGAACTCAGCGCCATGCACGATGCCGGTGAAGACAGCGGAATTGAGGACAGCGCCACTAGGGGCAGTAATTTGCGTGATGCGATTATGATCCAGCAGGACAGAGCAACGTCGATCTGACATTCTAATTTCCCTCATACTTGGCCAGGCCATCCACCAGGTGGCTCAACCGCCTGGCGCTCAGGGGCAACTAGTTTAAGGTGAGGTGGCCTCAGTTAGTGATGCAGCCCTTGGTCGTGGTAAGGATAATGTATCGACCTTAATCACTGCGACTACTCCCTCCGCCGTGACTGAATAAGGAATACATAGGCCCCGCTTTTCTGCACGTGCCTCATAGCAGATGTACAGCGTCCCTTCGACTTACTGTTGACGGCGCCATGTGGAACGTCACCAGAGGACGTCCGCGCCGGGTAGGTGGC